>OZ023269.1:27312507-27657507 GCA_964006375.1 Tillus elongatus | reverse complement strand
ATGACTATAATGTTAGACAAGATCAGACAGATAAATCAGCCTTCCGCTGCCATTGCAAACAAAATCTCCAAATTAAGTTTTAAACTGACAGGCTACGAAAATATGTCACAATAAACAATCGGCGGGGTTGCCATTTACGACAGCTCTCATCTAAATCTGTAGATATCAGAACAATGTAAATAAATAGAAGTTTTAATAATAATAATAATAATAATAATAATAATAATAATAATAATAATAATAATAATAATAATAATAATAATAAAGTGATTCAATTTTTTTAAACCAATGTAGAACCACGTTTTATTATTTTATTTTCGTACAATTTTTTTGTAAACATTTTTTAGCGCATTTTTGTGGGTTTTTTAAAAGCTTAGTGAAAAACACTTTCTAAGCGAATTTGAGTAGGAAAAGTTTGCTTATGACTAGTGATGGGTCGTTATTTAACTGTCAGCTATTTTTAAACGGTTACCGAGCCGTAACGGTAACCACCAGTTATGGATTTATAAAAATAGCAGCTTAAAAAATGACGCTTTTTACACTAAACTAGATTTCGAAATCGTGTCTCTTTCAGTTCTACTGCAACTAGTTCGGCTTCGATGAATAAACATCGGTTTTCATCGGCAACTGTTTATTTAACTATTTAACGGGATGAATAGCCTTGAGATTGGGAATTCTAAACACGTTATTTATACTGCGTGCTCGCTCTCGCTAACAGCTTTAGTAGGAACGTAGGATTTTCGGTACAATAAAACGGTTTAATTTTAACTTTAACCGGTTGTTGATGGGGATACGGCATACGGACACTACTACACAGAGTTATTCTGTTACACTGAGAAGGTGTTATTTTTAAAACAGTTAAGTTTTCCACTAGTATGTAAAGCCAAATATTTAATAATAAAAAATGTTGGGTGAAAAGATGAATTTCTGTAAAAACGTGTTATTACTTTCACTATAGACAACGCAAAATAGGGTTATTTCACGTGAAATTAAAGTACTTATTTATTTAAATTTATATACATTACCTAAGAAAACAGTTAACACGTCATTTTTCGTTTGTCTGATTAGTTATCAAATTGATTAAAAAAATATAATGATACAACATTTTTTAATATCTATAGGTATACATTTCAATATAAAAAATTAAATGAATATATATATATATATATATATGTATATATATATATATATATATATATATATATATATATATATATATATATATATATATATATATATATATATATATATATATATATATATATATACAGGGTGTTTCCAAATTGATGCGAAAAATTTTACAGGGTGATTCTTTGGTGAAAAATAAGGGGTGTCTTTTTATTAAGTTTTTCTTGAAACCCCTTCTTCTCCAAGTTACAGCCCTTTGAAATTTTTGAAACTAATTTTAAAACAACGAATATTAAAATAAGTAAATAAACAATTAATACTATATATCTTCCAAATTTTTTTTAAACTCAAACTCAATTTTTTTACTGTTTCTTTACCGAAATTTTATTAGCTGCGTTATGTTATGGAGTTCTTAGAATCACTCCCTGTGTAGCAATAAAAGTTCTAACGTCTAACGTCCCAAGGAGTGATAAATAATGATATTTATTGATTCTTGCTGTGGCATTGACATTTACGTAAAGACCCTGATTAAATAAATTTGTGAGAAATGACTAGTTTATAATTCCTAAAACATCTAAGTAAATTCTTATAGAAGACTCCTTTCTGATTTCTAAAAGTTTCACTTCAGAGTGGCAAAAGATTTACGACACGCTTATTATAATTTCTTAACCCTTTGTTTCCTTTTCATATCGACAAAATTTGAGATTTATGCATTACGTAAAATAACAGGGTAAAAATACAATGCATTTATACTAGTGTGCTCGCTCTCGCTCACAGCTTTGGGAATGTAGGATACTATCGATCGACTATCCAGTTTAAAATAACTGAAGCCGTTATTTTCAACGGTTATTATTAAATAACGTTAACGGCTTCAACTGTTAACAGAAAATAACTGTTTTTCCCATCACTACTTATGAATAGATCACGACTTTGAGGCTTTTGAAATATTTCTTCAAACGAACGTGAATTAAGACCCATTAGAACTTATATCCTTATATCACGTCAGGTCAGGTCCGGCCAGAGATACATTTATCAGGCCGAATACCTCAGTTCGCGAGGCGAGTAACCTCTAGAATTGAACTATGAGGTCGCAGGTTTGAGTCCCGTTTTCATTCGAATGTGGAAAGACCGGCTTCTGATCAGTTATGGCTGGAGTTCTTTGTATATATGTTTATGTAAGTCCCCCCGTACAAGTCTAAAAGACTTCTGGGTACGGAGTTTTCTACTGTGGTGTTATTATTATTATTATAAATAACTTGTAGTAATTGCGAGAAAATCTATATTGGACAAACGAGAAAATCAATAATTACAAGATTTAAAGAGCACATAGCTCATTTCAGATTAAATGGAGCACACAAATCCGGCATCATCTCGTATTGCATCGCCCGGTATCACAATATTTGTAGTGTATTTAGTTTAACAACAGTTACTTATGATGACAACTTCGTTGTCGAAATAGGTATCTAGCGCATAAATCTCTGTTATTATTTTGTGGTTTTTGTTGTGAATATACTTTTTGTTTTAGTTTCCAAGCAGTGTCCCACCTCGGTCTTTTATCTCTAATCAAAAATATTTTTAAACCAGTGCATTACCTTTATATGCTAAAACAAAGAATTACCCTTTGTTACGTATGTTTCTTTAACAGATTTATATTATTTCATTTATTTAAATTAATTTGAAGCAAACGTAAATAACGATAAGTAGATTTGTTAAGCTATCGCTGTAAATGAAATTAGGGGGACACTTTCCTCGGTTTACATGTTTGAACTCGTTTGGAACTTTGCTGAAATTAGATTCAAGTTCAAAGTCAATAAGTCAACTCTAAAGGAAACTAGATTCTGGACTACCGGAAACTCAGAACTCAAATGGCCTTATTCAAGACTATATCAAATAGATATACGTGTTTATCGATAAATGTACAAGCTAGCTCACGCTTTAGAAAAAAAAAAACAAATAACATCTTGATTCAGAAACTTAAAGCACGGACAATAAAGTACTCTCAACTTGTAGAATTCTTCTGAAGTCTCTGGTTAGATGTTACATTCGAAGGACGTAAGCCAAACTTTTGCAATAAGATGGGAAGTTTCAACGATTTATTATCAGAAAAAGTAAAAATAACTGCGTTTTGCTCCAATATTTTGGGTTGGTTTTTAGTATTAACTGTACTTAAAAAACTACTGATATTAAAAGGTAACCGTTAGAAATATATACTTACTGCTAAAAAATAAGCTGGGGCACATCCAGGAAAAAATCTTGATAAACTTTTGAAAAATAAATTTAGCAAATACAGAGGAAAAATTATTTTTTAGGCTAAGCTATGTATATTTCTATTCTTATATTACAACAAAATTATTTAAGCAATGCTTACATATTATAACCAAATAAAAACCATTTATATTAAGGAATTTTCTTAGAAAAAATTCACTAATGGGGAGATCCTGACTTTTGAATTTTGAAAAACATTACATTACATATATACATATATATATATATATATATATATATATATATATATATATATATATATATATATATATATATATATATATATATATATATATATATATTGCTATAGTAAAAATCTCAAACAATACTTACAGTTTGCACGAAATGTGTATGTACTTTTTTTTTGTAAATTGTATTTCATGACAATAAATATCCAAAACCAGGCCAATACAAATCATTCATATTACACCACATTAGCCACGTGAAAACCCTAAATAACAACACATTGTCACCAGACACATTCCTTGTTAATGTTATTTAGTACTGGATGCATAAGATATGAATAAGCTAAAAAAGAAATGTGTCATTTAAATCTATGTTGAAAATTAATATATAACCTATAATAGGGAACAATATTAGTAAAGAGTAATTAAGCTACATACCTAAAGGTGTATGTATAGCTTAAAGTTTAAAACAGGTTAATTCTGAACCAAAGAAATATTGTCAAAAGATTTTACTTACATCATTTAAAAATAAAATGTATTGAAAAACACTCTGTATATTAAGAAGAAGTGAAATGAACACTCCTAAAGACAACAGTTTTTTAAACGGACTTTCCAAGCAAGATTGAGCATTTAAAAGTGATTTTAGTTATATTAAAATCATTGTTTGTGTGTAGAATAAGTTAGGTTATCAAATGTCATATCTAGAGTTAGGAATTTTCTTTTTGTGAATGTCATTTGAGTGAAGGATTTGAATTTGGCGGGTATCTAAATTAAACGTACCTGTCAAAAAGAAGCAACGATTATTTTCCATGCTATAGCATGGAATCCATCTAAGCTGCATATCCATCGACACCCAGTATACTGGGTGTCGATGGATATGCAGCTTAGGACAAAAGACGAGAAGAATGAAATGTTGAAAATAATTTCCAGACAGCTTGCTATGACTTTGATATAGGAAGAGGAAATAAGCTTCGCTATTATTTTTCGACAATATCTGTTTTCTGTTTTTAAGAAGGTTGTTGATTGTTTGATGAACGCGAAGGAGAGAGCGTCATTTTCACCGTCCAAATAAATTATGAAATTTTAAGTGAATTTTTGTGCGTAAACAGTGTCCAATGTGTCCAACAAGTAAACAAGCAATCCAGTAGATGTTCAGACCAGAAAATACCGACGAGAAATGAATATATGGGTAATATACAGCAAATCATTACCTGTATCACCAATCATCAGACGCTAAGGTACACAAAAATTCACATAACTATTATAAATCACAATCAAAACAAATTTCCTCTAAGTATTAATCGAGGAAACGATCCATCTGTTATTGGGAAATAAATATTTATATAAAAATAGCAGGTTTTATAAATATAACTGAAATTTAAACCAAATTCCCATAGTGTTTCACAAGCAAAATCATAGACGGCGGATAGTGCATCAAACTCGAAACAGAAAGAATTAATTTTAGCCATTTTGGATTAACAATCAAAACAACAAAAAATTTCTTGTCACTCAATAAATTAAAACTTTGTTAATAATCTTAAACCTTAGAGGATCCATTAAGAAAAAGTCTAGAGTTTTCAAATGTAATTTAAATAAAAATATTTGTTACATTTTAGTTTATTGACGTATTTTCTTTGGGGGTATATTTATATATATATATATATATATATATATATATATATATATATATATATATATATATATATATATATATATATATATATATATATATAGGAATTAATGGCATATAGCACCATTTCTAAGTTAGAACCGACTAACTGAGACTGGAGTCAGAAGCTGAAAAGCCGAGGAAGTTAAATTAAAGGGCAAGTATATTATATATATATATATATATATATATATATATATATATATATATATATATATATATATATATATATCTCTGTGTTAATTGCTATTTAACAGAGGCAAAGAGTAGGCCACCAACTTTACACATTACACAGACACATAAAGATTCAAATAAAACTGAAAACCCACAAATCATTTATTCAATTATAAACACTTTATTACAAAAGTTAACATAAAAATTTACATAAATTGTGCATGGGCATTAAGTATAACCTGTAGGTATTATTGTCAAATCAAATTAAAATTAAACATATTCAACTATTCTTAATCTAACCATAATACCAGATCTTGACAGGTTTTGCCACGACATGGCAGCAATGTCATGTTGAATCGGAATAAAATTTCGGACAAACAATTGAATAACTTCTAAACCGTTGATACCAGGCCCCTATTGTTCGCCATCATTTTACTCACCATGAAGTGCTTTACCAAAAAATAAAATAAAATATAGGGTGTCCCAATTTTAAAAAAATACAAGTTTGGTGTGGCACAGGGAAATTGATCACTCTGTATACATGAAACTAATTTCCGGCTATGCGAAACACTGGTATATCCATGGATACCAAATTTTACATTTATAGGTAGAGCAGTTGTGAAGATAATTATGTAATCCTCTAAATTTGCCGGACCCTGTATATATACACTCACAGGAAAAAAAAACGCAACACGTTAATATTTGGTAAGATTTGAGGTATCATAACTTTTTTATTTTTAGTCCAATTTTCATAAATTTTTAGCAAACTTTAGTTGAAATGACTAACTTCAACTTGCGTATCCAGTCTTTTGTTAACTGCTGGCGTACTAGTCAATATTCAGGCTTAACTAAAAGTTCGTTGTATAACCCTAATTTTAAAACACCCTATGGAACAATTTCCTAGCCAAATTTTTTCAAAATACCAATTTTTGTTAAGAACCATTCCTTGCCTACATTTTGTTTTTTGGTTCATGTCTTTAGGTGCACTGGTTTATTTTTAAGAGCGAAATGAACTTGTCATCAACAATTTACTTTGAGAAATGTTATTTTTTCACGAGGCAAATATGCTCGTTGTTGTTCTAATGTCAGTTTGACAGTGATTTTTGTTACGCAAGACGTATTATACTCCTACCATGGTTTTAAGTGCGGAAAATTGCGCAGAAGCTGTTGCTCTTGTTGAAGATGGACGTAATTATGAATATGTTACAAGAATCCTTCATGTTCATCGCTCTACCATCAAAAGAGTAGTCGAACGTTTTAGACTGGCAGAAATAAATGTAGAACAGGTGGTGGCAGAAAACTAAAAACTACTGCTGTAGATGACAGATTTCTTCACGTTAACACTCTGCGGGATCGTCATTTAACATTAGTGCAGACAAGAAATCAACTTAAAGAGGTCCGAGGTACTAATGTTTGTGTGTGGACAGTTCGCCGAAGATTGAGAGAGTTTGTTTTGAAAGCTTGCAGACCAGCAACTGGACCCAAATTGCTTCCTCATCACCGAATAGTTAGATTGCAATTTGCCACGGAACATTTACATTGGAACTTAGGGCAATGGAACAATGTTCTTTTCACTGACGAATCCAGATTCTGCTTACATTCTCCAGATGGACGGAAAAGAGTATGGAGAAGGGCCGGAGAAAGATTTGCGCAGTGCACGTTCAGTCCCTGTCTAAGCTATGGAGGAGGTTCAGTAATGGTGTGGGCAGGAATAACCCGGGAGGCCAGCACTGAGTTGATGGTCATCGATGGATCCTTGACGGCCCACCGATATTTTGCGGAGGTATTAAGCAATTACGTTGTACCTTTTAGTGGATTTATCGGAGATGGCTTTATCCTAATACAGGATAATGCGCGACCACATTCAGCAATGTGTGTTACACAATACCTCGCGGAAGTTGGCATTAACAAAATGAACTGGCCAGCATGTTCGCCTGATCTTAACCCCATAGAGCATGTGTGGGATATGCTTGGTAGGCGGATCAGGGATCGCAAAGTAGCCCCGGCTACGGTAAATGAGCTTCGTTTAGCCCTTCAGGAGGAATGGCAAAATATACCTCAAGATACTATTCGTAACCTTATTGACAGTATGAACCGACGTATGCAGGCAGTTATAAGGGCTAGAGGTGGTAATACAAAGTATTAAGCTAAATTTGTTGTGAAAAGTACGTTTCTTTCGGTTGGTTAAGTCACAGTTGAATTGTTTTGATTTGAAGTTTGATTTTGAAGTTAAATTGTTTGCATAAATACATTTTCCTGTTTTTATTAATTTTTATGTAAGTTGTAATAATTGCTTATTAAAACTAAACAATATATTGTTGCCTTTTCATTGGTAGACTAATAAACTAAGCTGTCAAACTGACATTAGAGCAACAACGAGCATAGCCGCCTCGCTAAAAAATAACATTTCTCGAAGTAAATTGTTGGTGACAAGTTAATTTCGCTCTTAAAAATAGACCAGTACACCTGAAGACATGAAACAAAAAACAAAATGTAGGTAAGGAATGGTTCTTAACAAAAATTGGTATTTTGAAAAAATTCGGCTAGGAAATTGTTACACAGGGTGTTTTTAAATTAGGGTTATACAACGAACTTTTAGTTAAGCATGAATAATGACTAGTACGCCAGCAGTTAACAAAAGACTGGATACGCAAGTTGAAGTTAGTCATTTCAACTAAAGTTTGCTAAAAATTTATGGAAATTGGACTAAAAACAAAAAAGTTATAAGACCTCAAATCTTACGAAATATTAATGTGTTGCGTTTTTTTTTGCATGTAAGTGTATATATATATATATATATATATATATATATATATATATATATATATATATATATATATATATATATATATATATATATATATATATATATATATATATATATATATATATACTTAGAACGTTAAAATTGAAGAAAACACTAAAAAAATTTAAAAAATCCGCGTTAGAACGTTATAAGTTTATATATATATATATATATATATATATATATATATATATATATATATATATATATATATATATATATATATATATATATATATATATATATATATACATTCTATCACAATAATTATAATAAGAACACATCAGTTCTTTTCTAGAACAAAGTGAAAAATCTTACTTTAGAAAGGACTAGCTGTTAGAGGATAAACTAAATATGTTGAAAGACTGCTTAAAATATTAAACACACCTCTTTTGTAAGGTGTAAGAAGTTTCTACAAAATTTAGATTTTTTTAAATTAGATCACAAATTTTTCACTTACAATTTTCAAGGCATATTATAGAAAACAAAAATATTGTAAGAGTGCCAACCTGGCTTCAAAATGTCTGGTTTCTAACAGCTCGTAAAATAAAAACTTGCACTTTCTTCGTGTGAAAATTAGTTTTTGATTTTATGGCGTGAAACAGAAAACAATTAGAGAACATGAACGTAAATCCCAATTATCAAGCTCACTATGATATTTATTCAAAATTAATGCATAACTAAGTAACTATAACTCCATTAAAACTTAATCAAACCACAACAATCTAATTATACTTTAATGGAAGGTTAATTTCAAGTGTCTGAAAGTCTATTTTATGTTGGCTAAAAACAACTTGGAAAACGGGGACACACTTGTAATATTTCACTTTAATTTTTATCTGTATTTTGAATATTGTTTTATCTAGACTAAAATAAATGTATGTTTATTGATAGGTTTATTTGAGATATTTAGCAATCGACAAATAGTTGCCAAATGCTGAAGTCAATTCGATCAAAAATTAATTATTTCCCTAGGTACCTATGTAACCATATGATGTGGGTGTTTAACAATAAGTGGAACGTGTTTGAATATACGATTAACTCTTTCAAGATAAGCAAATAATTTTTAAGGCCTTATGTTTAGTCTATGAGACATAACGCGAAATAACAGGATTGTCAACTAAACATGCTGTTTAGTAAACCTACAACGAAAAAACAAACAGTGATTTCCTGGATTATTTTAAGAATATTTGTCCTTTGGTAATTTTCGAAAGGTAGCTTTGTTTTGAAAATACAAGGAAATAAAAGATTTTCGACAATTTAATTACCTAAACATTACATGTGAAATAATTGTTTCAACAAGATGGAGTGTCTCCTCGTTTTGATGCCAACGTTAGGTTATTTCTTAATGACGTGTTTGCTGACAGATGGACAAGACGATGGGGACCGATAGAATGACATGCGCAATCAACTTATTCGACACCATTTGATTTATTTTTTAACCGACTTCAAAAAAAGAAGGAGGTTCTCAATTCGACTGTGTTTTTTAGTGAATTTTCTTAAAAAAAAATCACTAATGAGGAGATCTCGACTTTCGAATTTTGAAAAAATTTCTTCAAATGAGCGCTATTTAGGACCCCCGGAACCCAAATCCGAGGTCAGTTTCAGACTTTATATGTTGATATATATATATATATATATATATATATATATATATATATATATATATATATATATATATATATATATATATATATATATATATATATATATATATATATATATATATATATATATTTATGTGTCACACCGATAACTTAAAAAAGAATGGACCGATTTTGATAAAATTTGGCACATACCTTCCTTTCGCAAGTCGCTTGGATAAGTTCGTTAGCCAGGAAAATCCGCCGAGGTTTTCCCGGAAAATTTTGTGTTTTCTTTCGAAAAAAATCGAAAAAAATTTATATCTCCAAAATTAACAAAGTAAGGGCAACCAAATTTTATACGCGGGTTTATATCATTAGAGGTAAGTTACATACCAAAATTTAGCTCCGTAGGTTAAATGACAAAAAAGTTACAGGCATTCAAAGAAAAATAAATTTGGGTTCTCCTCAAAACGTCAAAATCGCGATTTTAAACGTCAAAATTGGTGAGTACCTTCCTTTTGCAAGTGGCTTGGATATGTTTGTTATCCCGGAAAATCCGACGAGGTTTTCCCGGAAAATTTTGTGTTTTCTTTCGAAAAAAATTTATATCTCAAAAATTAACGAAGTAAGGGCAACCAGATTTTATACGCGGGTTTATATCATTATAGGCAAGTTACCTACCAAAATTTAGTTCTGTAGGTCAAAAGACAAAAAAGTTATAGGCATTTAAAGAAAAATATATTGGGGTTTTTCACAAAACGTCAAAGTTGCGATTTAAACGTCAAAATTGGCAATATTTAGGAAAATAACTTGAATCTAATACGGGCTATGGAAATAAAATGTCTCAAGAAGAATGTTTTACAAACCCTGAAGTCTTAGTTTCAACCGTCATTGTCCTTCATTTTAATAAAATGTTTCCAGAAAATTCATTTCAAATAGACCCTTTCTATGACGCTTGGCAGTAGTCTTAGCTATAGAGTTTATCGTTAATAGTATATAATTTTTGTAGAATTTTCGTAAAAAAAATCAATAAAGCTCAATATATCTGTTATACCAGATATGAAAAAAAATGTATATATTAATTATAGGGTGTCTTAAACTACATCTTAAAAAATTAGTTCTACAATCACAGGCTGGCCCATAAGTCGTTGGTGATACAAATTTTCTCTTTTTTTTTTTAATCAAACACGCCTAATGTTATTGCATTTTTTGCATTTTCCATTGAAATATGATGCATGTTTGTAAGAACAAAAATTCTGGACGCAGTAAGTGCGTTATGGTAGCGAATTTTAATCAAATGCTTAATATTTGAATAGCTCAATTTGCTATTAACCTATAAGGTTGACCAAAAAACGAGTTTTTTCGGGAACACTTTAAGTTTACTTTCGGAAATTTTTCTACATTTTCAAACAATAAAGTTATTTTGATGAAACATGGCACATTGTTTTTACTATATAGATTATACTGGTAACCAAATTTGATGCCTGCTTTCTTAAAAAAAAACACACATTATTGCTATTAAAAAATAGTTTTATGAAAATTCACTACCATAACGCACTTGCTGCGTCCCGAGATTTTTTAATGTGTGTTACCCCAGAACTTTTTTCTAGGTGAATTGATTTTGATTATTCTTTTTTTTATTTGAAAGCTAGTGCTTCTCGTGTGGTCCCCTATAAATTTGATCGAGATCTGAGTAGTAGTTTTGAGTTATCCTTAATGAAGTCGGTTTTCTATATTTTCTTAAATTTGGGTCACTTAAAATCGCGGGTTAACTTCAATCTATCAAATCATTTAGAAAATTTACAGCGTCGAATTGGAAAGTATCGTCCCGCGTGTCATTAAGCTTATAGTAGTAGTAGTAGTAGCAGTGTTTGGGAGGCCAACGCCAAGCAAGTAGGCCACCATGGGCCCTTTTTGCCAACCCCAGCAACCATGCTCTACTTCTCCTCGGTTCCGTCGCCCAACCGCCTCGACCTCGAGATGAAGGCTGTGACGGTCTTCAATTGGACGGTACTTACCTGATTCCTCTGCAGAGTCCTCGATTTAAACAATTCTGCTCGAAGACTCCCAAAAGCCTCGCATTCGCACAGGTAGTGGTAGGACGTTTCTTCATCCTTGCCGCATTCCTGGCAAATGGGATCTCTCTCTACGCCTATCAATGTGAGGTGTCTTCTATGGGCGCAGTGGCCTGTCAGCACCGCAAGGATGCGGCGAAGCGTAGGTCGACTCCTTCCGAGTAGCCAGACAGCTTTATCTCTGTCCGGCCCCTCCACGAAGTCCCTCGCCTGCCTGCAGCCACCAACCGACCCCCAGTGCCTCTTCATGGCTTTCTCGGTCCACTAAGGCGACAGAGACCGTCATCCTACTTATACATATCGCTGGCTCCGGGCCACAGAACGGCCGCCGGGAACCGAGCCTTGCGAGATTATTCGCAACCTCATTCCCCGCACGCCACAGTGTCACGGAACCCACACTAGTTGTACCTCCTTTGTCCTGGCTAGTCCTCCGAGGGCGTCAGCGCACTCCTGAACCAGTGCAGACCTGATTCTGGCCGCGCAGACTGCCCGGAGCACTGCCTAGCTATCCGAGCAGATGTACACACATTTCTCGGGACTCTTTTCACACCCTGTCTATTGGCCACAGACAGGATCATTAAGCTTATAACACAAAGAGGTTATAACACGTATTTTTAAGACCTGAGGATCGTTTTGCTACCAAAGTTTACGTTATAAGAGATATGAATATTCTGATGCTAATCGATTACTCGAATATTAAACGAAAATAAAAGGCATCCCTATAACTTAGGAGCTCATGGAAAACTGATTTGATAGAAGAACGTCTTTTTGTGCACAAATACTAGAAATGTTAGATAACAATGTTATCCAACTAACACATGTTTTGTCTTCTGGTCTAAATAAAATCCACACTGGATAAGGGAAGAACGCAATACGCTGAGAAAGTTAATTTTTGGGCAGGAATATTCGGAGACCATGTCATTGGTCCGTCTGCTCCAAAGTAATGTCGTGCCAACTTGAGAAACTTATATCCTGATCAAGCAAACCCACAAGTGCCAACAAATCTGATATGGTGCCAGCAGGATAGAGCACCAGCACATTACCAAATCAATGTCCGGCAATACCTCGACTTAGCATTTTCCAATCGGTGGATATGGAAGCGAGGATCGTTAGAATTGTATATAAACTTATACTTACAAGACTGTGTTACCAAGTTTATTGTTTTTTAGCGAATTTTAGGTTTTCTTTAGGAAAAAATTCATATCTTCGGAAATAAAAAGGCTATGGCAACTAAATTTGGCAAGCTGGTTTACATTGTAAAAACCAAACCCTGCACCAAAAGTTAGGTTTCTAAGTCGAAAGAAAAAAAAGTTATAGGCACTTAATAAACTTAATAAAGCAAAAGCCTTAAGCTTAATAAAGCAAAGCCACTAAAAGTCAGAGAAAACGCAATACCAAAATATTGTATGTATTAAACACAATCTATTAAATGTTACAGACAACGTTTATCTTTTCATGGCGCGAAAAGTCCAAGAAGTACCAGAAATATTACTTTGAAAATTTTATAATTTTTATAATTTTCCTCCTGTAAATGTCAAACTGGAGATTTGAAACGTGACAATTAGTATAAGTATTGTGGTTTATAAATGGTAAATATTGCGTAAAATGTATATTATAATGTTTTAGATTTATGCTACACTTCTCATTTGTTGAAATAGTTGCAAAATCTGCCTCTAAAGACCTTAAATATTACAAATAAATAACTTAAGACCATTATCGGTTATCTACCTTCCATTGCAGAGTATGATAGATGGCTTACAGTGGTGTAATTGTTAAATGCAATGCTGATGAGCGAAGGGGCGCCGGTTCAAATATCACACTGGCTGAATTTCTCTTTAAACTTTTTTGTTTACTTTTTTTTCGTCTTTGATTCCATTTTAGCGTTATGTGATCAGATTGTGTAATTCCATTTTTCAGCGAAAATGAAAGAGAAACACTTTTAAGACTTTTAATTCAAGTTTAATAGCAGCTGTTGTCGCCCTTAGTAGGTAAAACCGTTCCACGGTTAACACAGACTTAGAAATTTGTGACATCAGAAGAGGTTGATTTCTTCTCTGAAACCGGATTCAATTTTTACTGCATCCACACGCAAAAGAATTTTCTCTGTGAAGCCACTAAAAAGTATCTAGTTCTGTATTTAGATCACATTTTGAATATTTTTTAATTTATTTAATTTATTTCTATTAGCTAATTTTCTTGTTCTTTTAATAGCGAATTTTCTTATAAATGGATTTAATTAATTTTTAAAGAAACATTAGTTGCGAATTTTTTTATGAAAAATTATTCAACTGATAGAACATTTTTGAACGAAATTCGTCGAAAACAAATTATTTTATTTTCAATTTTGATTACAGATTAGGTATATAATTTTAATTTTATGTACTCTTTTAGAAACATTTTGTGTAAAAGATTTTTAGTCAGTTTTCGCAGATATTTTTTTTTGCTTCGTATAAATCATTTTTTGTAAGATGTTTTTGCAAAATTTTGGTAACTAATATAAACTACTACTAAATAAATGTTTAATAAGTTATCATAAAAATATGCTTACGGATTTTCTTTAAAAATTATTTGCAAATTTTCATGAAATTATTGATAAATACCGTCGAAAAAGTTTTTGTGGAAAACTATATTTTGGTAGGTGGGTAATTAACTTAAAATGGTTTTTTGGCCAAGAAAATCGGACCAGTTTTTAATTTATTTACTTTATTTTTATTAGCGAATTTTCTTGTCCAAAATGTTCTTTTAATAGCGAATTTTCTTATAAATGAGTTTAATGAATTTTCTTTGAAGAAACATTTGTTGAGAATTTTTGTATGGAAATTTATTCAATTGTAAGAACATTTTTAACCGAAATTCGTCGAAAATAAGGTTATAATGATTTTCGTGCAAACAAATTATTTTATTTTCAATTTTAATTACAGATTAGGTATATAATTTGAATTTTATGTATTCTTTTAGAAAAATTGTGTGTAAAAAATATTTAACCAAATTTGATGCCTGTTTTTATTTAAAAAAATATTTGCCATTGAAAACATTTTAATGAAAATTCACTACCATAACGCACTTGCTGCGTCCAGACTTTTTTTATTTCAGCATATACAGAGCGACTTTGTAGTTTTTAAATTTAGTTAACAAAATACAGCTTTTTCACCAAATAAACATTTGAACCTGTGATGAGCACTGATAAGTACACTTGGAGAACCCAAATCACCACAACATATTTTTTTTTAATCTGACGATCGTGTCACTTACCAAGCTACGGTCATCAGAGTATAAAAAATTATCAAAATATGTTGCGGTGATTTGGGTTCTCGAAGTTTACTTAATACAGCTTTTTGAACACGTCGAATAGTATTATGAGTTGCATAATTTTTTTTAAATATATTAGGGTCCCAAGTGTGAGATATTAATTAACTTTGTTTAAAGTACGTGCCAAGTTATACAATACTACCTAATTTCTAACGTTCATTCCTCACGATTCAAAAGGAACTACATTTTATTATTTTAAAAACAAAAATAAAAACATAATTTATCTTAAAAATGTTTTTTTCTTTTTTTAACTTATCTTATCTTTTATTACTTTATCTTATCTTAGAAGGTTCAATCATTTCGTTTAAAATTGGCATTTTTGATAAGATCAATACAAAAGTGTAGTAAAGACTTTTATTAAATTTACCATTAAAAATAATCTACAAAGAAGTCACAGCATTCGGTGTTCTCGTAAAATATTCGTCTTAAATTAAGTTAATCATTTTTTGTCAGCATACCTAACCTTAAACACTAGGTGGCGAAGCAACAAACGAAGTTAATAAGTCTTTCGGAAAAAATTGTTCATCATAATGTCTTACTTAACTGAATTGAAATTTTAAAGATTTTTAGATACTGAGATATACAATAATACAAAATGAAGTTATCCATATACTAAAGCAGAAATGATCTGACTTGCACGTCTATCGCAAGGTTATCTCATCAAGATTGATAAACAATTTCTGGTTGATGGGCACATAAGGAAAACAAGTGCTCATCGATAAAGTGCGCTCAAAGAAGAAATGCAACATAATGTACTATTAGCCGTCCAAGAAAACCCTAATATAACTACCAGGCAGGTATCTACAGAGCAAGAAATTTGCCAACCTTCAGTAGTAAAATTTCTCAAAGTTCACAAATTTCATCCTTGCAAACTGACAATCCTTCATGAATTGACTGAAGATGACGCTGACAGAAAATTAGAAATTTGCGAGTAAACGATGCGTCTGCTGGACAGGAATGATATGAACACAGAGAACGTTCTGTTTTCTGATGAATCAACGTTTACATTAAATTGTGAGGTAAACCGCAACACGCAAAATTGATGTTGGGCAGAAAAAAATCCACACTGGATGAGGAAAAGCCACACTAACAGCCCAGAAATGTTCGAGCAGGGATTGTTGGTCATTGTGTTACATAAAATATGACTGAATATTTGAAACTCTGGTAGGACGAACTAGTTTCAAATTTAGCTACACTGTTTTCAAATAGAAATGATTGGGTTCAACACGATGGCGCGCCTTCTTATTTTGCAAGACATATTCGTTGGTATTTGGATGCAGTATTTCCGGGAAGATGGATGGACAGGCATCACTTATTTGTACCATTTTTTATGGGGATACGCAAAAACCAAAGGTTTCAAAACGAAACCGGCAAATCTGGAGTTGAAAGCACGAATAAAAAATGAGTGTACACTAATTTCTCCCGGAAGTTACAATTCTGTTTAGGGAACTTCCAAATTGAGAATGGACAGTAATTTGAGCATTTATTAAAGAATAAATGTTTAAAACTATTTATATTGGTTTTCAAAATAATAAAATGTACTTTTTTGAATGGTAAAGAATAACAATTTAAAATTTAGTGTTTTTTTTATAACCTGAAATATACCTAAAAAATAGTTTACAAAAAACTAGGGTTTACCATTAAAAAAAAATACCGATGGTGTCGTATTTTTTTGATGACCGCAACTTGAAATAACTATCGAGAATTTTTGAAAAAACGAAAAAAAAGAAGCTTTATTTGATTAACTGAAAATGTGTTAATAATTAATTGTCAGGGAAATATTTTAAATGTCATTTGAATGTTGAACAGTTGTTTTAAATATCAAATAAGTATACACGTTTTCCTCAAGTCATGAATTTTTTTAATTTTTGATAGAAAATGAAATTAAATATCAATCAGGACCATTTTTGCTTAAAAAATATTACTGGTGTTTTGGCTTGTTATAATCTGAATCTTGTTTTTTTGACAATCAATGTTTAATGGGTTTTTTCTTTTAGTTCAAAGGAAACGACTACGGGAATACAACAGTTTGTATTTTACTACCGGATTCTAAAAACAAAGAATGTTCATCGATAATAGACAACGAAATAATCTTCGAATCTAAAAATTATTGCCATCCAGACCAGCATTGTTATCTCCAGTTCAAACTGACAGCCTCAAATTCCAAGTTCAAATGCCTTGGTAAGTAATTACAAAAATTATATATAATTATACCTAGCATTTATTGATATTAGCTAACATGTATATGCTAATTAAATTATCATTGAATGACGTTAACTGTGTATTTTATTTTAGAAAATGACTGCAGATATCCTAACCAAGTAAGGATTGACATATTATCGAAGTTGACTTCAGGAGCAACGTCCAATTATAAATATAACTTATTTGTAATTATACTAATTATAGCTAAAATAAATATGTTAGTAATTTAAATAGATAATTAAAAATTAAGTATGTTAAATATTCATGGTTAAAATTTTGCTTTGAGTGTATTTGTGCCATTGTCTATGATACAAACTCACTTTGTTGAATATCTACAACATTTTACACTAATCTAACAACCAAATCTACAGTTTTATTATTGCTTAATGGGGTTCTAATAATTTTTTGATAAAATTCTTACCACGGTTGAAGATATTGCCCCAAAGAGTTGCAGATGTAGAAGTCTGGAAACTGGTTTTAACTCCGGTAACCTAGCTTTATGACGTAAAAAAACTCATACAGCTAGATAACCAAAGAAAATATCAGTTTCACTAGCTTTTGATTTGAAAAGACTACTGTTTGCTGTCTTGCATATTTTCTTTTCCAAGCCTGCACTTGATTTCCTAGCTCACACGTGACTTAGTTTGAGGATGAGCTACATAACTATAATATAAGGATGTTCTTCTTTTCACATGAATGATTTTCTCTGGCACTTCTGCAGGATTTCCAAAGGATCTTTCAGTATATTTCGGGATGGTATTCTGTATTCTATCATCCTTTAGGTTGTAAGTGATAGTAAATGGAAGAGCAGTGGGTGAATGGCAACACGCGAATAGATCCGAAGTGAATGTTCGACCGCACTAAACTGATGACTGACCAAACTACAAACTCGATAGGTTACCAAGTGGGCTGTACTCGTTGGTACTTTTCCCCATCACAACGATTCTCCGATGGTCCAGCCTCTAACTTGATCGTTAGCGAGCAAACCAGTTTCAAAAGCCAAGCCTCGACTTGGTCTCTTTATAATACATGCACCTATAATACTATATTCTGCCTTCCAGATTACGAATACGAATACAAATACAGGTATTCTCGAACATACCGAACACTAGACCCTCATATAAAGCTGTCCCAAATTTATACTTTGCTTTTACACACTATCGAAACAATCAATCTGTATCGATCAATCGTCTCATTAATTAAAATTCATTATTTTTTATATTACAACTATGTAAATCAATGTTATATCAATATACAGCTACTTAAAACAGGTACTACAAATTAAAGACAATAATAATGAGACTACAGGTAATTACTTAAAACTTGCCATATTTTTTTACATATAGGTATATTTTCACATAAATAAATTAATAAGAAAACAATATAGTTTCACACCGTGAAATTTGAACTTGTGGTAACCACTAATACGTACACTATGGTAAAACCCACCACTCAACAATCCTACATTTTAATACCGGATGATCGTTTTGTTAGCCCAAGTTAGTTTAATCACAGTGTGAAATTAAATGTAGTTACCAAAAGTTTTAAAAATTTAACATTTTAGCGAATTTTCATATTTGCTATTGAGATCTGTCTTAATATATATATATATATATATATATATATATATATATATATATATATATATATATATATATATATATATATATATATATATATATATATATATATATATATATATATATATATATATATATATAGCTGTCTCCTAAGTATTTTTCTGGCATTTCTTGAACATCTTGTGTCAAGAAAACTTAGTTTTTGTGTGTAATATTCAATAGATTTTCCTGTGCTCTTTACTGGTCACCAGTGAGACCCAAATTGCTTCATTTAAATGCCTATAACTTTTTTCTCTTTAAACTTAGTAATCTCAATTTTGGTACGTAGCATACGTCTTGTAGTAGAAACATGCGCGCTAAACTTGGTTGACATAGCTTTGTTAGCTTTGAAAATACAAAGATTTTCCGAAAGAAAAAGTAAAAGTTTTCCAGAGAACCTGGTCAAATTTTCCTAGCTAACGTACTTATCCAAGCGACTTACAAAAGAAAGGTACTTTTCATCAAAAACGACATATTATTTCTTAAATTATCGCTAGTGTATATATATATATATATATATATATATATATATATATATATATATATATTTATATATATATATATATATATATATATATATATATATATATATATATATATATATATATATATATATATATATATATATATGTTCGGGAATGTTTTCGCAGTCACTATTGTGAGAAATATTTCTCGGGTTGAACCGTGTCTAGAATTTATTAAGACTCGACGTTTTGGCTCCTGTTGTGGAGCCATTTTGAGGCGGTTCAGGAAATGTGGAAGAAAATGAACTCTAGGGCTTCACTTAGCCTACTCCTTAGAGATTTGGATAAGGGTGGGTTGGGTTGTTCTTGACTACGGGGCCTCAATCTGCCTACTCCCCAAATCTCGCTGGAAAACGTCTCTAAGGTCTCAGTGCGTTCAGCCTTAGGACTAAGAGACATGGCACCAAGGGTCCTAGGTTCAATTCCTCATAGAAACGTCAAATTATTTTTCAATGCGTACTGTGGTTTTGTGTTTGAGCCTCACCTTTCCGCCCTTTGGGGAGAATTCATCCGGCGTCCCGTGTACCATGCGATGTTGGGCGCGTAAAGTATCCCCACCTTCATTCTTATCAAGAGAAGGATTTGGAAAAGTCATAAGGATAATAAGGTGAAACTGCTCGCTGGAACCGCTCTAGTTGTGAAAGCAGACCGACGTTAAAGAAAAACACACAAGAATTACTTGTAGCATTTGTCCACAATTTGATAAATCGTCTAAGACAACTAACATAACCATGGATTCAGTCAAATTAACTATATTATACTATTACCTAAAGTATATGAACACCAAATTACTAAAATTTCTTGAAAAACACAGTCTAATCCACGACAGGCAGTATGGATTCCGTCAGCGCAGATCAACTGCCGACCTCCTTTCCTTTGTCACCCATTCTTGGAACAAGTCTATGAAACTACACGGTGAATCCCAGATTGTCGCTTTAGACATATCTAAAGCATTCGACCAGGTCTGGCACGCAGCGCTGCTCACTAAACTTCCAGCCTATGGCCTACCACCAAAACTCTGTACCTGGACAGCAAATTTCCTCTTCAATCGGAGCGTTTCCGTTGTCGTGAACGACCATTCCTCTAAACTGTATCAAATTAATGCAGAAGTCCCTCAAGGTTCAGCTTTAGCCCCTACTTTGTTTCTTCTCCACATCAATTGTGAACTCGGTTGGATGTGCTAGAGAGGAGGTCTCTCTAGCACATCCAACCGAGTTCACAGTTACGCGGACGACAGCACCCTCCACTCGAATATACAATATTTTAAGCCTGTCTCTTTAGCCCAATTAGATGAGGATCGCATACTCATGGAGGGTTCTGTCTCCGTGAATCTCCGAAAATATTAGACTGGGGAAGTAGAAATCTTGTACAATTCAACTCCACCAGATCTCAGTCTTGCTTTCTATCTCATCAGAGATACACCAGCCCTAGACACATCACAATGAACAACCAAGTTATTCAAAGTAATGAGTCCTTTTCACTTTTTGGCACTTCTGTGGATCGAAATTTCAATTCAATTGTCACATCAATTGCAGAAGCGGCCGCTAAGAAATTAGGTTTCCTCTTCCGGTCTCGCAAATACTTTCCACCAGCTAATCTCTATACCTTATATACTTCACAAATAAGGCCAAACCTTGAATACTGCTCCCACATCTGGAGTGCTGTTGCCGCTTCTACATTCGCTATCCTGGACTCCATTCAGAAAAAAGATATACGTCTCTTCGGTGACCCTACCCTCCCCCAAAGGCTGCCATCCCTTGCCGTTTGTGACTTATCTCTCTCTTTCTCTCTCTCTCTTTTATAGATATCTGCAGGAGCACTGCTCAGAGGAACTTTCTTCCATAGTTCGTCCACCTGCTGCCCCCAACAGATCTACCAGGGGAACAGAGCGAATGCACCCTTTTACTGTCCAGGTCACCAGACCTAGAACATATTGTTATGCCCGCTCTTTTGTCCCGAGGACTTCCAAGTTGTGGAAGGTTTTTCCTTCTCCTCCGAACCTCCAAACCTTCAAGTCCAGAAAGAATTAAGAAGTTGCCTCTTTCCTCCCTGTCGACACCCACGGTACGATAGTATTTAGGCTGTAATCCCCCGTGGTGTGTTGTTGAAATATAATATATATATATATATATATATATATATATATATATATATATATATATATATATATATATATATATATATATATATATATATATAAATTCGTGGTTTTATGTTTTTACATTTTCAAAAATTCGATAATAGATAGGTCGTGAGGTTTGTTAGAAGAGTTTAGATTCGTCACCATAACATAGTTACTGCGTCTGTACATTGTGATTTATAACTGACTTTTATTTGTAACAGTTCTATAACCTCGGATGAATTGTTTATAAAATCTTTCAATCTTGACCTGCCAATAATCAAATATGTCCATAACTCACAATTCCATTAACTTATAAATCTGAATGTTCGAATATTTTATAGCCTTTTTAAAGGCAACGGACGTACTAAATATCATTTAATTTGCAGCTTATGATGATGCTAACATTTTCCAAAAGAATATTTTCTTCCGAAAAAATTATACAAACTTAAATTATCTTCGACATGGGTTTTAGGCGATCTGATTCTCTGTAATTTTTTTTGGGTAGCCGTAAGATCTTTTCACTCATTTTGGAGTTGTTTACCACAAATAAATGGGAAAATTTACAAAACAGAAATACATAGTATATAGGCTGGTCCAAAAGTAATAATACACAGATGAGCAGTAGATTAGTAGCATCAAACTATTCAGCCAAATTTAGCTCCCTCCAAAAATCAAAATTAAAAGAGATATGGTGCTTTAAATTGATAAATTAAATTTTGATTCGCCTTTCATAGTGGTAGAAAATAGATCATCGCCAATTTGGCTCTAATGCTGATTGCGGCACCCTTTAGGTTTAGAAAAGCGTCCTAGGAAGATTTTGATCAGCAAATATGATTCTCTTTTATATTCTTAACCAAAACTAAAAGCATTGTTTTAAATAATATAAAGCAAAACATCGTTAATGCATATACGGTATATTAACCCTTCATAGTCAAAGTTTACAAAGTTCAGTAGGTTTATGTAAAGTAAAGTAAACTTTATTCTATAAATAGGTATATATTTATTATTTCGGCGCGAAAGACGAAATGTCAAATTGTTTTCAGAATATATTTTGTAGTTATCATATTTATTTTTATTTTTATATTAATTTAATTCAAATTACACATTACATAAAATATCTGAATTATAATTATTACACTTTTCGCGTTCTTTTAAGTAGTAAAAATATTTTGGGGGTTATTCTGTGATGGTTCTCAAAATTTATCTAAAGTTACAAAATCTCAAAAATATAAATAGTCCCCCATTTGCTACTAACTAAATATTTCACTATTATATTTGGCAACGAACGTATTTATTTAGTATTTTTTGTCTGCGGTATATTCTAGATCTTCCGCCTTTTTATGAAAACATTTCGCTCTCAGGATTTTTTTTAATATCTTCACTTATTTACTCACTAAAAATACTACTAAATACTGTAACTTAATTTTCCCTTGACCTGGAATTTTAATATCCTAATTACTAAGATATCGCTATTTCATTTTAGGTGTAGTTTTATTTACTAGTGTGGGCGGGACCAGAGTAGTTTCAGTAGGTGGAGCCAACTTTTGTTAGTTGTGGGCGTGTGCGACATTCATAAATGTAGACAGCAGTATTCTCTCCCAAGTGGGAGGAGTCTGTAAAACATAATAATAACAGCACCGAAGATAAACTTCCGCCTGTGCGAGGGGGGGGGGGGGAAGAATTTAATTATTTAATTTTTAAATGATTAATGTGTGTTTTTTTAGCCAATTTTATGTTTTTTTCTTATTTTGTATATATTTGTTTTTGTTTCTGTCACCTACTCTTTGTGATGTGTAAGTCTATTATGCAATAATTTTATTTGTAATGAACCATGTAGTCGTTGATGGTTAAATAAATCATATGTTATCATGTTATGTTATACACATGATATAAAAATTGAAACTGGCCCCGAATATAGCTTCTTGTGCTCATAGTTCGTGCTTTTTTAAAGGCATTTTTGCTGATACTGCATATTAGGTGCCAAGCTGATTTTTGAAAAACTAATAATGTCGATAGTGCGCCAACAACAGATTTCCACAATATAAAAACCAATTTCCACGACATAAAAATTGTATAACTGTGCATATAAGCTAGTAAACTTGATCTATCGTCAATCACTTCATCTGTAACTATTTGGCCCCTAATATGCAGTATCATCACGTTTTTTTTTTTCAAATTAAAAAGTCGCAATCTTCTTATGATTTAATTTTTTCTACGAAAATTCGTTAAAACATTATCTGATCAAATTCAAATACTTATCGAGTTTATTTATAGGTTAAATAATTTATTTTGCTGATGTGACAGCGTTTTTATTATTTTGTTGAAAATTCTCCAGATAGCAGAAGATATTTTTAATGGATTTAATACTTTTATCGGCTTGTGTTAAAATATTCTGGTGCCGTTGCATTCTACGCCACTGCCATGGTCAGCACAGTGTTCTTACATTCTTTTCCCCCTCATTGGAGCCACACATGACGTCATGTTGATACCTGTGTCCGGCTAACAGGTTAAACAGAGACACTAACCCAAGATTTATTAGGATATTCTTAAACCAGCGACTTCTCATTTATTTTTTGTAACGAATTTTATGATTTAACCGTCTGATGAACCGGATGGATCATTAAAAATTATCAGAATAGTCGAATTAATGATTCGTTCGTTGCTTCACTAAACCTGAATCTTGAATAGACGTATAGATGTAGGATGTGCTGCACCATAGGCTTCTTAATCACATAAAAAATCAATTAAAATGCATCCTTTCTTCGGCTCCGATATTAATTAATGAAAAAATCATTTAGGTGAACTTAGATCTAGTTTTATAACGACAATATTTATAAATAACGTTCTGTAACCAGATTACTCAAGATCATCTCATCATCATCACAGTATAATGACTATCTCGCCTTTTCGTCGCAATTATGACTTTCTGCCCCCAGCACACAAACTTTATCTGTGACATAGGGATTCTAAAAAGCCTGTCTATCAAAAACCTCAAGGACGCAAGTTTATGAGAGACGTGATGACATGATCTGAATGGAATTAAGTGGTCTGTTTGGGTTGGTTTTCAGTAAATTTAGAATTCAATGTTGTTGATGGATCTCGTCAATTTCAGGTCCGAAAAGCTAATGGAACCATTTTCTTCCAACTCCATAGTAAAGTTCATGTTGACATGTAAGCTGTTTAGCCAAGTCAAGAAATGATGTAGCTGCTCTGTGGGACCCGATCAGACAACAAGTATGTCATCCACGTACCGTGTCCAGGATGACATAAAGTCTTTAAACGGATTATAATCCTTGAAAATAAGATCCTTCTCGGAGAAGGTCATGAAGACCTCGGCACAGAGGGGGCCAGGTTGTCCAGAAATGTTCCTGTTGTTTCCTCTTTAGCAGCACTAGGTACCTCAAGATTATCTGAAGCAAACAAATTTAAACCAGGAGACTTGGTTGGCCAGGTGAAAATCCTGGAAATTATTCAATTGAAGCTACTCGCCAAATCAAGAGAACAAATGCCACCTAACTGAACTTCATAGTTTCATTTGACTTGGTCATAAGTGAGCGCCAAGCATGGGACAGAGACAGTGAAAGGCTGACAAACAACTCATCCTTATCATATACAGACAAATCTAAACAAATGGAGAGAGCAGAACTGGGAAAAAGTTCTAGACGCAGCAAGTGCGTTATGAATTTTGATTAAATCCTTCAAATTTGAATAACTCAATTTTATGTAAACTTATACAGTTGAATTTTGGTACGTGGCAACACCTGTCTCAATGCAACATATTCACCAAATTTTATTAAAATATCTTTGTAATTTTTGGAGAAAAACATTTTTTTTCAAAAGAAAACTCAAAATTTATATAACTCAATTACCTATAAGCTTAGAAAGCTGAGTTTTGGTACCTGGTGAGGTCTTCCTCGAGGCTATATATGCACCAAATTTTATTAAAATATAATTGTAATTTTCGGAGAAAAAAATTCAAAATATTCCCGAAAAACCTTGTTGGATTTTCTTGGCTAACGAACTCATCTAGGTTAGGTTAGCCGCTCTGGAGGTCCTCCTTAATATTCCACCTCTTCACATATGGTTGGGGAGGGTGGCGAGGTGGACAACGTGCAGACTAAAGCAAACGGCAGACAGCATGCCGAAGGTAAGCCAGTCTGGGAGGGTCCAGACTCCTTGATGACATTGATGGTCACCGGATTCTGGGAATGATGTCAGACTTATGCTTACAAAGATCAGTACAGATCTGTCTTTCAAGACCGTCCTCCCGGAAAGGGAGGACTGGGAGCAAAATCAAACGACCCTATTGAGAGCCGATCTCTGCTGGTACTCTGACAGGACCAAAACCAATATGGGAGTAGGAGCCGGCGCATATGGGGGCAGCACCGATGCTAGACTATCAGCTAGCCTCGGCAAGTACGCAACCATACACCAGGTAGAAGTGTATGCCATCGAGATGTGTGCAAGGGAAAGTATAAAAAAACAGCGCACACACAAATCGATAAAGATATATGCAGATAGCCAAGCTGCAATAAAGGCTCTTGGTTCGTAGCGGTGTAGTTCAAAGACGGTATGGAGTTGTAAATCTGCACTTAACGAATTGGGCAGCTGTAATGAGGTGTCGTTGGTCTGGATACCGGGTAACTTGGATCATGGTGGCAATGTTGCGGCCGACGCGCTTGCCAGGAGTGGGGCCCAGAGAGACTTTGTCGGACCAGAACCGGTGCTGGGGATAACATCTTGCACAGCAAAACGCACCTTAAAGACCTGGGCAGAAAGAATGAGAATCCAATATTGGCAAAATTGTGGGATTAGCCCACTCTAACGCCTTCATAAATGGCATATCTGAGTCAAGGGCTAAAAAACTTCTAGAGTTAAACAGATAACAACTGAGTACTCTAGTCGGCCTGTATACAGGACACTGCTGCTTGCGGCATCACATGCACCGTATTGGGATCGGTCAGGAGACCGAGTGCCGGCTGTGTATGGAGAGTGACGAGACAGCAGAGCACGTGCTGTGTTCCTGTCCGGCAGCGGACAGGACTAGATACCTGCTCTTTGGCAAGATAAAGCTTGCTCCGGAGGATCTGAATCAACTTTCGCCCACAAAGATTGTCGACCTCTGTAGGAGGCTGGCTTTGTTGGGAGAAATTTAGACTTTTAGGCGTGAGCCACAATAGACCGTATGGTCGCGGTGGAGGGACCGATATGTCCCACTCATATACAAACCTAACCTAACTCATCTAAGCCATTAATAAAAGAAAGGCATTTGCCAAGTTTCATCTAAATTAGTTAGTTGTTTTTTGAGTTAGCTGTTGGATACATTTACACATTTACACTTCATATTAAATAACGTGCATTATTGCAGTTTTTACATCAGAAGGTAAGCTATTATACAAAACCAAACCTTTATGAAATAAATCATTGTGTTCTCTTTTTGTGTTCACAGTTGTAACATAGAAATTGTTCTGTTGTATGGTGTTATGCTGGCGTATATCGCTTACATATCTTCAATTTTCTAGCAAATGTTCAGGTAATGTAATCCATTACACATTTTAAAAACAAAAGTCAAAGAATTTATTATGACAGTCTGCTTTACACTAAGTATATTTGCTTCATTTAACATAGCACGAACACTGGTCCTTCTATTGCAATTCAAGATGTATCTCAATGCTTGATTTTGTTTCCTTTGTAGTAGCTCAAATTCTGCGTTATTAAACAAGTGCAAAATCGTTGCACAATAATTAAAATGGCAATGGACAATCGAATTATATACAGTTCTTCTAGTCCACGCATTCAAATTTTTTCCTATTCTTTCTAACAGTCCAACTTTTTTTGGCATATTTTTTTTACAAAATCGGTGTGTTTTGGAAAATTTAAGAGGTTATCAATAATCATTCCTGGGTATTTAATGCCATTGCCTCTTTCGATAGGTATTCCCCCTAAACGTATCGTGTTTAAACTAGAAATTGGACTCTGCAGATCTTTATTTGTTATTATCATATATTTAGTTTTATTAATATTTAAATTTAAATTATTATCCACTAACTATTTGTGAAACTTACAGAGGTCATTATTTATCAGGATTATTATATCGTCGATATTAATCCCCTCATGATACAAAAGAGTATCATCTGCAAGCATTTGCGTTTTACAATTATCCTCATATTCACATAAGTCATTGATCATTAATGAGAATAGAATTGGTCCTAAAACTGCTCCTTGTGGAACTCCAAATCTAACATTTTTTCTATCTAATGTTACATCTCTAAATTTGGTTTCTTAAAGGCGATGACTTAGATATGATTCAAGCCATTTTTATCACTGTTTCCCCAAAACCTACCTTCACCACTTCTTTCAACAAGATGCCTCTATCGACTGTTTCAAAGGCTCTTCGAAGGTCCAGAAACACATCCACAATAATTTTTTTCTATCACCTAATGCACTTTTACAGTTAACCAATACAGACTGGAGAGCTGTCTCACATGAGTTTTTATTTCTAAGACCACCTTCTTCTTTCACAATTATTCGATTTCCTTTCAAGTATTCCATTAACTGTAATTCCAGTAACTTTTAGTGAATTTTCTTTTAAAAAAAAATCACTATTGAGAAGATCCCGACTTTTAAATTTTGAAAACATTTCTTCAAATGAGCGCTAATTAGGCCCCCTAGAACACATATCTGGGGTGAGTTTCGATTTTTATAGGTTTATATATATATATATATATATATATATATATATATATATATATATATATATATATATATATGTATCACACCGATAACTCAAAAAATAATGGGCCGATTTTGACAAAATTTAGTGATTACCTTCCTTTTGTAAGTGGCTTGGACAAGTTCGTTAGCCAGAAAAATCGGCCGAGGTTTTCCCAAAAAAATTTGTGTTTTCTTTAGAAAAAATTCATATCTCCGGAAATAACAAAGTAAGGGCAACCAAATTTGGTAGATCGTTTTTTGTCGCCATAAGTAAATTATCTACCAAATTTTAGCGCTATAGGTCAAAATATAAAAAAAGTTATGGGCATTTAAAGAAAAATAAATTGGGGTTTTCCTCAAAACGTCAAAGTGACAATTTAAAACGTCAAAGTTCGCAACATTTAGGCAAAGAACTTGAATCTAATACGGGCTATGGAAAGAAAATGTCTCAAGAAGAATGTTTTACAAACCCTGAACTCTTCGGTTCAACCATCATTGTCCTTCATTTTACTAAAATGTTTCCAGAAAATTCATTTCAAATAGACTCTTTCTCTGATGCTTGGCAGTAGTCTTAGCTATAGAGTTTATCATTTAATGGTGTATAACTTTTGTCGAATTTTCTTAAAAAAAATCAATAAAGCTCAATATATCCGTTACTCTATAAGATATGAAAAAAAATGTATAGATTAATTATATGGTGTCTTGAGCTACATCTTAAAAAATACTTCTACAATCACAGGCTGGCTCATAAGTCGTTGGTGGTACAAATATATTTTTTTTAGTTGAAAACGCCTTATGTTTTTGCATTTTCCATCGAAATATAATACATGTTTGTAAGTTAAGAAATTCTGGGGGCAGCAAGTGCGTTATGGTAGCGAATTTTGATTAAATGCTATTATAAATAACATTCTAAGAACCTTATTAGTATGACAGAATCTGTCCCATTCTCATGTTAATAGAATGTTCTATGAATATATATTGTACCTTGTGAGAATTTTCTGGGGATGTTTGAATATTCTTTCTAAACATTCCTGGTATATTCTTAGAATGTGTCTGTGCTGTCTGGGTTAAGACCAAGTTAAAATGTTTATTAGCGACGAGGTTAATTAACTTACTAAATGCAGAGAAAGAAGCATAATGTAGATGCACTGTTGATGAATAAATCACTATTTCCAAATGTCTTTACCTTTACTCGCCAGAATTTATCCAACTTCAGATACAAATATATGTGGCAGAATAAAAATTCTTATATAGAGCCGTATAACATAATTTCCAACGTGATTATATAATGTATAATGCATATTAACAATGAAACAGGCCAATGTCACCTAAATGACACAGGGAATTTCATGTACGTCTTTACAATAACAATAAAATAACAAAACGCATACAATCATATAACAATTGAGAAAAATTTTCCTTAAATAACACATAAAAGCAGAACAAAGTTAATTATAAAGCACACAATTCCGTTCAAAACAAAAGTTGCAGAATACAGATCTAAATCCAATATTGTTTTTTAGAAACAGCAGGTGCACAAGGTTTATACCATGGTAACTATATTACTAATAAGGAATGCATATTACAAAAAAAATGAAAACAAAAGATAGTTTTGTGGTAGTTTACATGTAAAAATCGTCCACAGAGTAGCACGTATTGTTTAGGAGAGTTGTGTTCACTCTCTTCTTGAATGCTGGTAGAGTGTATACATTCTGTACATCTTCTGGCAATGCATTAAACCACTTGCAGCTATTGTAGAACAATGACTTTTGGTACAAAGCTGTGCGATGTTTGTCAGTTTGCAGGTTATTTTTACCTCTTGTGGTAGAGCCATGTTGAACTGCATTGCGTGTGTATCTGGTCTTGTTTTGAAAAGCATGAGGTAGCACTTCGAGAATGTACATGCTGGGGAGTATAAGGATACCCTGTTCCTTGAAAGTGTTTCTGCAGGTATGTCTAGGCGGGATATTGAATATGGTTCTCATTAGTTGTTTTCGTTGTTTAAAAACACGATTGCTTCACTGGCTAATCCCCCGTGTATAACACTTAGTTGTTAGTAGAAACACACATAATACAGTGACAACACAGCAGAGGTACTGCATTTTTGGGTTTGTGTTCTTATTGCATACGTAACGGATGAGAATCGGGAGCAGAGTTCATCGATGTGGACATTTCACTTTCACTCACTATCTATACGAAGTCTTAGCAATTTCATAGGGGTGTTCAGAGTTGCGGTTTCGTCATCAAGTTCTACGTCTTGTCCAATATCTTTTTTTTTTATTTAGAGGGCTTACGAAGCACGCATGCTTTCTTATCCTTATTGAGTTCAAGTTTGTTTTTATTAACCCAGTTGGTCAGACTTTTGAAAGTTTTGTCAGCATCAGCCACAACGTTCTGAACATTATGTCCACCCATCAGAAGGTTCCTATCATCAGCATAAGAGGTGACCGTCATTTTGTTGTCTGGATTGATGTTGTTTCCAGATTGATGCGCTATGTACTGAAGTAGGCTTTTGGCATAAATAATGTACAGCGTAGGTCCAAGAACTGTTCCTTGTGGCACTTCAACCGTCACCCCGAAAGACCTAGATGAGTAGGTACTGCTAGAGGTAGATATTACAACTCTTTGTGTTCTGTCTTTAAGATAGCTTCTAAACCAATCCAATGGAGTGCCTGTAACTCCATACTTTAACAGTCAACTTATAAGCACCCCCAAAACTAACTCCTTTTTGTCAATATGCTCGACAATTTGCTCCACAGATTCAACAATTGCAGTTTCAGTGCTTCGTGCTTGCCGAAAGCCATGTTGATATGGCGAAATAAGGTTATTATCGGTAAGATAAGTAGTTAGCTTGGTGACTCTTTTTTCAAAGGTTTTTGCAATAGTGGGTGTTATAATAATCTGTGGGCTCACCTTTTTTGTATGTCGGCTTTATAAGTACTTCTTTCATTTTCAATGGAAAAATACCCCTGGTCAATGAATGACATGTTAAGGACCGAGGGTAAGTCACAGTATTTCCCTCGGGGCTCATGAAATGGTCTTTCAGGTCGAAATGTATACAATCTTGCACTGCGTGCACCAACAAGCGGATCCTCATAGCCACAGACAGCCAGGCAGCCCTTAAGGTCCTAAGTAACCCACAGGTAAATTCCATGCGGGTTGGTGGATGCCAAGACGAGATGAATGCCAAGGCTGGGCAGAATGAGGTTACCTTCATCTGGGTGCTGGGTCACTCGGGGGTCAAAGGCAATGAAGAAGCTGACAGTCTCGCAAAGAGGGGATCATCAGAACCATTTATGGGACCAGAACCGATCCTGGGTGTATCGAAAGGCTCTGCCAGGAAAACCATCAAGTCCTGGGTCAGGAACCAGCACAAGGCATACTGGACAGACTCTCCAGGGCTCAGACATGGGAAGCCGATAATTGGGGAACCCAGTCCAAACAGAGCTGTGGAGCTGCTAAATCTTAGCAGATGACAGCTCAGGAACATAACAGGGCTCTTGACGGGACACATGGCTGTCAAGAAACACCTGCATAAAATGGGGCGGTTCGAGGGGACCTGGCATGCCGACTCTGCGGTGAGGGGGGAAATCTGCCCTACACATCTTATACGGGTGTATGGCTCTGGCCCGCCAAAGACAACTGATCTACGGACAGCCTAGACCGGAGACAGAGCAATATAAAACTTCACCCTACCAATTGCTGTGTAGACTTGTTCAAGGCACAGTGATTTTGGAATGGGTGGAGTAGAAAAGACAAAGGGCATGCAAAATAAGCCAAAGGCTGCGGTGCTATCGGGGCGGCAAGGACGCGGACGAGCCCTAAGGAGGAAAAAAATCTCATATATAGAGTTTTTGTTATCACTCCCAAAGTTTGAAATAGTGTTTTGTGTGTACATTTAATCTCTGTCATTTCTCAGCCAGTCTCAAGATTCCTAGCGATGCTAACAGAAAAGTGTATGTGTGTGTGTATTTTTAAAACTTGAAGGGTACTGCAAGCAGAGTCCTCTTTCCGCTAGAGCCAAATAGATTCTTGTCTCTATGAAAAACATATCGATACCAATTTTGAAAACAATACCTCAAATACTTTTCAGAAAAGAATCGAAATCCAATTTATTACTTTAACATACTGTATCTCTTTTAATTTTTGGGCTGAGATATATTTATGTAGATAAATCGTAATATTTTGAATCTGTGTATCATTATTTTTAGACCACCTGTCTAGCCAAGCTCTTAGTAATTTGTCCCATTTATTTGTGGGAAACAAGCTTCAAAGTGGGTGAAAATATTTCTATAAAACGTCAGCCTAAAAGAATTATTATCATTCCCATATGCTATATTTCTTTTCTGGTTGTGATTAGCAGGTGGATTTTAAAAGGTGCATTAATTCACCGAGGATCCCCAAGCGGATAAACAGGTGTCTTTATTCTCTGCCCCTTTAAATATTTAAACTACCTGTGAGAGACTGTGAGACACAATACACAATAGTCTGCACTTGACTGGGTTCAAATGCCTGGGTTATTCAATGTATAATACCTTCACATCTGCCAATCTCTACCCCTTGTTGTTTACTTTAACTCTTCCCAGGAGAATTTTACTTTAGACTATTAGCATAACAAATAAATAAAATTAAATTTTATTCTAGAGGGAAAAGTATATACTCTCCAAGAAATTATTTCAGTTCTTGCCTGAAAATGTATTTATATAACTACATTACTCAGGCAAATTCAATATTTCAGGAATCCAAAAACACTACATTGCAAAACTATTTGCTTTCTGAACCGTGATATTTTGTGGGAGATGTGATGTATCTGTTTTAAAGTGGGGTGCCCTTTTCTAAATCCTAATTGGTGGTTTGGTAGTATACATAATAGGTCTACAGTTTCGCGCTTAGTAGAAATTTTCGCAAAGTCTAGCTTATTATCGCCAGTAAGCTCATAGGTCATTAAGAGTACATCATAATGGTACTTAATTATTAAGGTCCCAGCATATTTCCATAGAAGGGAAAATATAGTAAGCTATTAATTCGATTATACATTGGAGATACGACTTTGATAGCTTCTCCTGGAATCAGTTTCACAATCTCAGCTGTTATAAAATCAGCGCCTAGGGCTTTTCTTGGTTTGCAATCTAATGTCTTGGGGCCTGAAAGCGTCCGTAAGTAATTTCATTTGGTATGGTGCATCCACGAATTTTTTAACCTCATTGTCACAGTTTTGTTGTATACGATGCTGTGGTTGAAAAACTGCTCTCATGCAAAGGTGTCGGCTTTGCCTTATGGTGTGCTTTTTTTGATGTTCGAATTGGTAGCACAGTGAGATATCGTTTTTAACTTTTTTTGCTGTCCTCCAAAGGATCTTAGTCGTAGTTAATTGATATATTCATGAAATGTTGCATTATGGCTGTCTTGTGTTTTCTGTAGTGTTTTTTAAAGCGATTATATTCTGTTTTGTCTGTTGAGTTACACGAGCCTGTCTCTTCTCTGAAATTAGCTGTCGAATTTGGAAAGCAATTCTAATTTTACATTCTGAGTTGTGTTGCATTTTAGCGGAATATTGAATTAGGCTATTTCTTGGATCTTATTTGTTAAATAATCGACCACATTGTCTATATTTTTGACTGATTGATAAGTACGTTAAGGTCAATTGTGTCATTTAAATATGATCCAAATCTTTGCCAATCGATTTTTTTTGTTACTAAGAAACAGCATTCTTTTTATAAATTAGATTACTATTGTGTGTGTGTGTGTGTTTTGTTTCTTTAACGTCTGCCTATTTCCGCGACCATGGCCAATCACCGACGCCAGGGAGCAGTTTCACCTCACTATCCTGGAAATTTTGCCGCACCCATGCCTTTCTGTAAGGAGGGTAGGGATATTTAACGTGCCCAACATCGTATGGACACGGGACCGACGGCTTTACGCCCCCTCTGAAGGGCGGCACGTGCAGACATTCAACTTGTTCAAATACAATGCCAGAACCTCGGTTGATGTTAATATTACAGTTTGTACTGAAAAAGTGAAAGGAGTACCCTGGGATCGAACCCAGTACCCTTCGGTTTAGAGGCACACGTTCTTACCCCTGAACCACCGAGGTTCTTTGATTGCTATTGAGTATTATAATATCGGAATAATGATCTGACGACAAATGTGAAGTAATATCAGTAATAATGTAATTTCTGGAAACACGTTTACCGGGTACGATGAAGTTCAAAAGATCGGAAATTTTGCTAAGTGGACCAGACCCTCAATTGTGGATAAATAATCATAATTTGTATTTATTATACTTGAAAGCAGACCGCGACCTTTTCATGTTATAATTAGAGATCCCAAATATTTATGTTTTGCGCTGCACCTGCAGTAAACTTAGTTCCAAGGGTTTCAAAAAAGTTTTTATATTGGTTAGAAATAGTGTGGCGAGACTTTATACTGCGGATAAATTGACTGACCTGATAGAACTGGTTATTCTAACGTTCACGACTTGTAAATGTTCTATTTTATAGCCTTGCCATTAATAAATTGAAAGTATGCTCCTGATCAAATTCAAGACCCTGCTGCAAAAATGGGACAACTCCACAAAAGTAGTTTTCGAGTAATTTGAAAAAAACGTTTAATTCCTATAATTTGATAAATATTATTTTCCCTTTCTTTTACAGTATCATGGAATTAAATAGCTTTTTTAGGCAACTAGTTCATTTCGATATATTCATCAATTTTAATTCAAAAAAATAGAAACCGTTGGCGTTATCCTTTTTTTGCCCGAAAAATTTTTTTTTGGTAGAGAATATCAAGAAACAAAAATGATTCATGTTCTGAATAATCTTTATTGAATAAATTTGACGGTAACAAAAAATTAATGAATTTACTAAGCAAAAACTAAAGTAGTAGAGAATAAAACTAAAATAATGTATACCGATGAAATAAACAAATACAGAATACATCAAAAATATCCTGCTATTCATTAGCATCATCGTCTGTGATTTCGGTCTCACTATCCTGGGTGTTGTTGGAATATGATTTTAGCTGTTGGTAATACCAAACGTCATTCTGAGCTACATATTTATTAGCTAACTTCATAACATTTTCATATTTTGCGTTCTTGACGGCTAGTTTGTTACAATAAAAGCTTCGGCCAATGCGGGCAGTACAGCTGACTTTTGGTTTGCGAAACTTACGAACATCATGATATTAGTAGACTTACTGCACTGGATGGTAGAGACGTCAGAACATTAAACAAAGACCTTATACTGGGTTCTGTTGAATCGTTTTCTGTTACTATTCACTGTGACTCGTTTAAAATGAGGCTTTAGGAGTTCAACAACAACAAAAATTATCTTGAGTGACCCTTATAATAGAAAATGAACGCGAAGACTTGGCCATTATTTGCATATACTCCTGAGGAACCTATACTCTTTCAATTTTTCTCATTGATATCTCAAGTACCCCAAAGCAGCGATCACAGGGGGGGAAACTATGCCCCGGCTCTGGAAATCTATGGTTTTTTTTAATCGGCCTGATTGTACTAATGTATGAAGAAACTGTACCATTGTATGGTTCTTATTTTGAGCACAACAGTTATCCGAGAATAAGTATAAAGTATCGACATCTTTATGAAGCACGTTCTCAATATAGTGTAGTAAGAAGCTAATGGGTTCGTTGGGAGTTTTTCTGCCCTCAGTTTCATCATAAACGTACAAGTGAGCAATGCCATTTTTTCCAGAATGAATGCAGAAGTTGAAAAGCCATAACTGTCTTAAATAAAATGCATCCCCTGACTGAACTTTTGGCAAGGGGATATTTTGCTGATAATCAAACGATAGTACCTCAATGTTGCTATTTTCCTTAGCAAGCGCAGTTTTCTGGGACAGATCCTCAAAAAATGATTGTGCTTTTCTATGATGCAATTATTTCTCAGTTTTTATTTGCTTGAGACGCTCATCTAAGAATGATTTAGATTTAGACTCATTTTCCAAGTGATCACAAACTTGACAAGTATCAGTTCTTGGATTACCAAATTCAAGCTTAAAATTAGCTTTAAAATATCGGAAATAAAAGTCGTAAGTTACTTTTGGTTTAAAATCTGCTGTCTTCTCTTTCCTTTCCTATAATAATATTTTCACGTCGGGTTCGAATTTTTCGATTTATAACTCATACATTTTTTAACGTTTAGGTCGGGATGCAGGTAACAACTTTTGTGGTTTTTATTTCTGTTATAGTGTGAAGCACGTCTTGGGAAACTGTTGATGTGAAGATTGACTTGTTCAACTATTTCTTCTGGTATTGCATTCGGTCGATTATGATGCTTTCCTCTACGCTCATTAGGTGACGTTATTTCATTTGAAATAGATTAATGTTTTGCCAGAAGTTCCACTCGCTTTTTATAAATGCCATGAATGGCGCAAAATGCCTTTTTACAAACATCTACAACAATATTTCCAATTCGAATTCTATATTTATATACAGCAGCGCGAGGTTTGCCGAGATTATTTTTTGGACGAGAACGAACCGGAGTATGTGTGTCACTATTATTAATCTCACTTTTTTCGCTAGGTTCATAGTTATCTGAGGAACCAGCACTAAAAGGTTCACTTTTTACTTCACTTGTATCACTCACAGTTACTTTTATTCGCAGAAAATTTACACTAAAACCCTTCAATTTATAAAACACACCACTTTATAGAAAGACGTGTTGTATGCCTGCGTAAAATAGCACAACAATGCAATATGTATGGTCTTGTTGTCAAACGAATACTAAAATTGCTTGGTGCAAAAAGGAGATAAATCCGGAGAAGTCTCATTCTTGCTCCAAGCAATACTATGGGATAAGTACATAAAACGGTCTAGAAGGTGGTGTATATCACGGATTCACGTCCTTTTTGCACCAAACGATGCAGAATTTTTTTGTACACAATTTAGTATAGAAATGTCATTTTTCTAAAAAAAATTGAGTTACCCCCTTTTTGCAGCAAGGTCTTCAATTGTTGACACACCATGTGCAGTAACATCAGCGTAGTTTATAGGATATGTTTTATATGATAAACTTATGTTTATTCAATAAAGTGTGTCCCAGATACCAACAAGCATCTAATAAGTACCCTTTGTAGAACCCAATAGACTCAAACACATTTTCAGACCTGATGATCGTTTTGCTAACAAAGCGTCATCAGAGGAATCTTTGTTAGCGAAACGATTATCAGGTCTGAAAAATTAGTTGCCCCATTTTTCACTTAGTAACAGGGAATCTATTTTGTTAAGTTTCTGGAAAAAATTTAAATCGTCATATAGGTGATAAGGTGCCGTTCCATGTAGAAACTTGAACATTTTTAGTAAAGTCTGTTGATTCCCACTTATCTAAAAACTTTTTTTCCTGCATTCGTGATTCCATCATTTTTTTCTTACAAAAATATTCTTTTAGCTATGCCATAACCAACTGGAGTCTCCATGATAGTTAATTATTCGTACTGTGGTATTGATCTTATTGACAGGTATGTAATTCAAGGCTTAAAGAGTATTGATTTTCCTAGAGTGAATAATTTTCTAATTAGCTAATGCCAGATTCAGTTTTCTCGTGACATGTCTAGATTCCGTAAGATAAAGCAGCGAGAATGTAGGGTTTTGCTGTCATTTTGAGGCAGTACTCTTTTTAGTCTTATCGATTCAATACGAGCAAATCCAATTAGATGATAAGAATTGAAACGTCGGCGTTCAACGTCGTTAAAGTCTGGAATAAGGTAGTGTGTTTTATGAAAGGAATCAGGTTTGAGCTGGGATTCGGTTTGCGGCTACTTGCTGATATTTATTCAGGCTAAAGTTTAATTAGTGAATTAATCAATATTGAAAGCAACAGGTTCAGATAGTGTATTATCCAAGATTTAGATCACACTGTGAGCAAGACATGCTTTCCAGCTGTATGTTATTTATATAAAAAAATCATGGTTTTTAACACTTTTATTGTACCGACATTCGACTACACACGTAAGAATGCCGACAGGGTTTTGTAGAGTAATAAACATTTTGTCTGATACTAACTACTAGCTCTTTGGATTTGTACTGGCATTTTAACATTTTAAAAATATTTTCTGTGGTGTTTCCAAAGTAAGTCATCGAAATATGCTTGTTATCCTTTTTGTGCAATATAAAAATTAATTTAATTCAGTAGAATTACAAAGAATATATTTATGCACTTAGAATTAACCACGTTGACAAATCTTCATTTGCAAAAAAATAATATTATTACTCAACATAGGCCTACAGTAAATAATCGCCTAGAGCCACTAAATTTTGCAATGACAAACGCAAACTTGACTTTTTTTGCTTTAGAGGTAAAAAAGCGTATACACAACAACATCTGCATTAAATGAGCAAACTGATCTGATGGATTCCTCTTTCTTGTATTTATTATTTTTACCAGCTTTTATTAAAATCTGTGGCTAATGAAAATTCTGTCGAGGCCATACCACCTTTTTCACCCCCACCACACAAGCTTTTTTTTTGTTGGATGCAGGAGGGGTAAATGCTCATGCAGACCCCATTCACGGTCCCCTAGGTTCCGTGGGATATCGAGGTACTGTGAGACTGTACTCACTAAAACCCCCTCCCAGGGAGTACCGGACCTTAGTCCATACCTCCGTCGGAAAGAATTACACACAATGACTTTTTAGGGTATGAATGTTTCCATTCTGTTTTTGCCGCGGGGGCGTTAGCGGGTAAGTATAAGCTTTGGACGCTTATGCTTGTGTGGAAGTTGCTCGTCGTAGTCGGTGGCACTACGGAGAAGAGCATTTGGGTGAGAAGCGGCTTTTGCGAACTGGGTTGTGGATAGTTGAGTTATAAACTCAAGTATGAAGGCATTTTCAGATCAGAGTGAATCTGACTGTTTCAGACAAACGATGGCGCTCCGGTAACCATTCTCAGAATTTTGTTCTGGATGATTTGAAGGGTCTTGATGTGTGTTGCGGCCGCGGTGGCCCATGCAGGTGATGCATAGATCAAGGCTGGCCGGATAATGATTTTGTACATGAGCAACTTATTATTCATGGACAATTTAGAATTTCTATTTAGAAGTGGGAACAGCTTCGAGATGAACATCGAGGCTTTCTTTCGAGCGTGATGCACATGGGGGCGCCATGTTTAGTGTTTTTCGAGGAAAACCCCAAGGTATTTGGCGGAATCTTGCCAAGGGATTAGACGGTTGTCTAATTAAACGTGTTCGTGAAGTGTGTGTCTCCTCTTGGAAAATAGGACAGCTGTACATTTATCGGGGTTTATGGCTAGAAGGGATTTCCTATACCATGATTGCAGCTCGACTACGGCGATCTGAAGTCGGTCGGTTATTATCCTCGGCTGAGTGGAGCTGCTGAGGATGGTAGTGTCGTCTGCGTACAGTGCGTATGTCACGTTTAGGGGGGCTGTCGGAATGTCTGCGACAAATATATTGTACAGCAGAGGGGAGATAGCATAACCCTGCAAGAGACCAGCCGTGGCTGGGTACGTTCTAGATCTGGCTCCAAGGTGTTTGACCTGGTACTTCCTCTGTTGCAGGTATGACCTGATTAGCAGAATCAGAGGGAGGGGATAATTAAATGATAGAAGTTTGTTTAGGAGGCCCGCATGCCAAACCCTATCGAAAGCTTGAGCAATGTCAAGAAATATTGCACCAGTTGACTTGTTTATGTTAAATCCTTCGGTGATGTTTTCCACCACACGAAGGACTTGGTCAGTGGTGAAGTGCTGGTGTCTGAAGTCGAATTGCTCATCCGGGAGGATATGATTTTCTGAGGTGAAAGAAGCTAGCCTTTTCTGAATCAGTTTTTCGGCGATTTTGCCGATCACTGGTAGCAGGCTAATAGGCCTGTAGTTCTGAGGGAACAGCGGATCTTTGCTGGGTTTCGGGATGTTGATAATGTCGGCAAGTTTCCACATGGAAGGAAAATGTTGAAATTGCAGCATGGCATTCATAATCGTAACTAGGAATACCACGGCTTTGCGGGGGAGCTTTTTCAGGGGTACGTTGGAGATTCCATTGTGTCCCGGAGCTTTCCTATTTTTTAATGCATTGATTATTTGGGAAACTTCTTCGAAAGTTGGGGGCTCGATAGTTGTGTCTGGGGTGGCGCGAAGTACACTCCTGACGTAGCGGTGCATTCTTGCTACGTGCGACAGATCAACGTTGCTATAATTCGGGCTGAATTGCAACTCCAGATGATCTGCAAATGCAGTAGCTTTCTCCGCATCCATGTATATAACACCATTACGGCCTTAAAGCGGGGATATTAGAAGTTTTTGGGAGCGAAGGGCTTTTGCCATTTGCCAGACGGAATTGTCTTGGTTAGACAGGGTTTGCAGGCGCTCCTCCCAACGATTGTTGCGGAATTCTTGTAGGACGGATCGTACTTGTTTGATGAGTCTGTTAGCTTCTCGTTTGTCGGTGGGGTTTTCGGTGCGTTGACATAGTCTACGCACGCGGTTCTTTACGAGTATCGTTTCCCTGATACTGGACGGAAAAGACAAGCTTTTATTTAATTTAAGTTGCTAGTATGTTTGATGGTAGCGTCTTCGTGGCCGTGCGGGAAAGTCGATGACTTTCCAATACGGACTCGGGGGGTCGACGGTTCGAGACTCACCGGCGGCGGATGATTTTTCAAATCACTGTCGTCGTTGAGATCGAGCTCAAGGTGGAGGGTAGGTTAGTTTAGATGAGCAAAAAGGGCCAGCAATGGCCTAATTGCCAGTAAGCATCTTACCTTTACCTATGTTTGATGGTTTGTTAGTATGTTAAGGCAAAATCTTGCAAGTCAATGTTGAAGTAGTTTCCCCTATAAGGTTCAGGCTTAAATTTGATACGTGTGCATAAGTTGGGTGAGAATACAATATAGGCTATCTGTCATTATCACAAATTTAATACAGCGAAGGTTCCAAGGTGGCTGACTTTTCATTTTCTCACAATACCCTTGACATGGATATCAGATTGAAGGGCTTTACGAGTAAAACACAGTAGGCAACGCTTTCATAAATTCAAAATGTCTGCCAAAGCAAGCTGACAGAAGAGATATATTTCTCAACAACTCCATGATATGGGTATAAAATGAAAGAACTCTGCAAGGAAAATATCGTGGGCTAGATGACTCTTTCACAATTTCAAAATGGCAGCCGATGCAAGATGGTGGGATATATTTTTCTTCACAGCTCCCTTGACATTGGTTTCAAAATCAATATGGGTATTTTTTCGTTTTAGTACACCTAACTAATAAAAGCTTGTTTTTCAAAGAATTTTTAACTCCCAACTTATCCTTAATTAAACACATTACACAGAAGAGGGCTAGCTGTGTGAAAAATAGTTGTAATAGTATAATGAAAAAAAATTACTAGCTTTAGTTCATACGATACATGATAGGCGAAAGTATTCTATTTTACAGTGTTTAAGGAAAAAACAACATTGTAATATTACATGTACAAACAATATTAAACTTATTTCTATTAATAACAGTGAAGTTCTAACTATTCTCAATGTATGGAAGAATGCCAGGTGATCAGGTCCAAAGGGAATCATGTGGTACTACGTTGTTTTTTGGCTTGTTTTAGTAAATTTTCGTAGAAAAAATTTTAGTTTTAATTTTTATATGGTTATATATATATATATATATATATATATATATATATATATATATATATATATATATATATATATATATATATATATGCATCACACCAATAACTCAAAAAATAATAGGCCGATTTTGATAAAATTTGGCATGCACCTTCCCTTTGTAAATGGCTTGGATAAGTTCGTTATTTAGGAAAATCGGACGAGGTTTTCCGGAAAATTTTGAATTTTCATTCTAAAAAAATGTTTATCTCAAAAAATAACAAGCTATGATAACCAAATTTGGTGGGTAGGTTTACGATTAAAAAGGGAAATTATACACCAAAATTTAGATTTCTATGTTACAAGAAAAAAAAGTTATAATAAAATATTTTGTGCCAGACAATTTCTATGAAATAACACACTTGCTGCATCCAGGCTTTTTGTAGGTCAGTCCCCGAGCATCCTAAGGGATGCAGTAGACCAGCCGTAATCTGCAAGCATTGGTTCATTCCCACGACCCTGATATCTTTGTTTCATCAAAGAAATATTCTGATGGAATATTTCTCCGTGCTCATAACTGAAAGCTTAACAATTTTGAGGGAAAACATCAAGAAGGGAGTAGAGAAAATGGACTTTAAGCATCCGAGTTAATGGCATTTTTCCATGAGTTCTTTTACCAACTAACATAGTTATCACTTCTTCTGTTGCCTAACAATATTTTTTTTCAACAACACACCACGAGGGCTCACAGCCTAAATACTATCTTACCGTGGGTGTCGACAAGGAGGAAAGAGGCAACTTGTTAACTATGACTTGAAGGTTTGGAGGTTCGGAGGATAAGGAAAAACATGTGCCGGCAAGGAATTCTTGGAAGTCCTCGGAAAAAAAGAGCGGGCATAACAAGATATTCTATGTCTGGTGACCTGGACAGTAAAAGGGTGCATTCGCTTTGTTCCCCTGGTAGATCTGCTGGGGCAGCAGTTAGAGGAACTATGGAAGAAAGCTCCTCTGAGCAGTGCCCGTGCAGATATCTATAAAACAGAGAGAGGGGGGGGGTCACCAACGCCACGTCGGTGGGCAAGGGATGGCAGCCTTTGGGTGAGGGTAGGATTACCGATGAGGCGTATATCTCTCTTCTGAATGGAGTCCAGGATAGCGAGTGTAGAAGCGGCAGCGGCACCCCAGATGTGAGAGCAATATTCGAGGTTTGGCCTTATTTATGAAGTATATAAGGTATAGAGATTAGCTGGTGAAAAGTATTTGCGAGCCCGGAAGAAAGAAACCTAATTTCTTAGCAGCCGCTTCTGTAATTGATGTGGCAATTGAGATTTCGATCCCCAGAAATGCCAACAAGTAAAAAGGGCTCATTACCTTATCTAGGAATAACCCCCTTAAAGGCTTCGCAAGCTTCCACTTTTTTCGCTTTTAGAACTTGGCCAAAGACAGGATTTTCACAATTTCTTAAATTTGTTGTCGAACCAAGATTCTATTCTCAACCTTTAGCTTACTTAATCTAGGAAATTTGCCCATAAGTACTAAAAGCCTGTTCTTCTTGATCCATAGCTTTCACACAGTTTTTCATTAATCCTACCATAAACAAGTAACCTGATAGCACAAAATGGCATTTAGATGATATTTTTAATGCATCTGTCCACTTTCCTGTGGGCAAATATAACAAATAATTTGCTAAAAAGAGTCCATCCCTTAACACATCTTAACATTTTCCTGTTTTCTCTCCAGCCAATGTTATAGAGTATCATTATATAATGATGAAATCAATTGATGTTTTTCAGTAAATTGTTCCGAGGCCTGTAGCATCCTTAAGTGTGGAGGTTATTTTGTGGCCACATGCGCTGAGGGGTTTCTGAGAGTTTCTCTTTCATCTTCCGTCCTTTCAGTTGGCAGCTCTGAATTTCTATGATATCCATCAAGACACAAAAGCCAAATGTCCATTGCGAGAGCCTTAATACCACGTGAAAACTATGTCCTTTCTTTTTAAACTCCAACAATATTTTTATAATTTGGCCACAGTTTTTAAAGGGGTCCTGTCGCGTATTTATGTGTTTTTTTAATGTAATGTGTCTTCAAGCTTGTGAGTTGTTACACAGTTTTGTTCCTGTTGCTAAACTGGCAGTTTTTTCATAGTTCAGCTTTCGGTAAGAGGTTAAAAATCTTTATGTACTGGTACTTTATATACCATAGGCTGTATATATTTTAGGGTCTGAGGAAGCATCAAAATAGATGCGAAATATGTTTTGGCAAAGAGCTTGCATAATTCCCTGAGTTTTTGAGAGGCCGATACTCCTTAATGATATTTTGAGTTTTGGTAACTGACAAGTACGACCGTTACTTTATCCTGAGATCCTGGCTTGGTTTCATCATGGAAAAATAAGTTTTTAAACATAATATATGCAAAGGAGACCGTATTATATATTTCTAAAAGTTCTACTTAACCCATTGTTAGGCGCGTCTTATTTACCGACGAGTTTAGGCGCGTGGTCTACAATGGTAGACCAATTTAATTATTTAATATAAAGAAGACCTTATTGAAAATATTTATCAAGCAATAAAAAACACAATTCTAATACCCATTTACACATAATAAAATTATGTAAAACAGAATACTTTCTTATTTAGATAGACGAGGAAATAAAATGAAAAATAGCTATTTTTGATGCTTTATTTTACATATAAAAATACAAAATTGAAAATAAAAGTATTTCTTAAAAAAATAATTATGCTATGCTACGATATCAAAGGAGGTTTCAGCTACATTTAAATAACACAACTTCTAAAACTTAGTAACATATAATATTTTAGTCGGTAAAACACGAGGAACAAATATCTTTCATGTGGTCTTTGCAAGCAAATCTAAGCCACTGGGAACAATCCCGTCTGGAAGACTTGTTACGGTTCCTAAGACATATGTGACAACGTCCCACATAATTCTCCCATCTGGATTGAGTAGGAGGCGGCAAATTTTAACCAAGGCTCAAAAGGGTGCGTACACGTCTTCTTAGTTCAACAGATAGCTTTGTGATTGTCGATCTAGCTTCAATTTGTGGTTTTACCAATTCCCATGCAAACGCTTCAAGGAATTTTCTTCTTTGAGTTTTATTTGCTAAATTATTTGCTTTGAACACACAAAATGCATTTATGGCAGATATATTCAATAAATCGTAAAAAATTATCATTGGCCATCGGTTTGTGTTTCTGGCAACATTATAATTTTGAGAAAGTTGATCCACCAAATCTACTCCTGTTTTTGTTCTGTAAAAAGTCACGATATCTGGTTTTCTCACTTCCCCACTTTCAGGATCAGTAGCATCGTCATGATGCATACTTAATACAAGTAAGGCTGCTTTATTTTTCTTTGGGCAGTACGATACCTAGGTGCAGTCCTTCTGAAAGCGAAAAATGGAACTTCTTTCTTGTCTACTTTTGCTCGGTAAGACCTCCGATGGTATTTCACGCTTATTTTTTTAAATTGTACCAACTAAGGTCAATTTTTTTTGCATCAAAAGATTTTTTTAAAATGGAATGCTTGTAAACCAATTATCGGTCGTAATGTTCCTGTTAGTTCTTTCCACTGGGTGTACTAGATGGAGAACAATATCTTCACCGGAGTTGCTACATTTCTATGGACCATCTGGTTGTGTGCCCACATACACTTCAAAATTGTACGTGTATGCGGTTTTTGTGTCGACTAATGCAAACAGCTTTAGTCCGTACTTGGCCGGCTTACCCGGAATATATTGCCGGAAAGAACAGCAGCCTCTAAACGCCAAAAGCTGTTCATCCACATTAGGTACTCGCTGGAGATGAAGTTATTTTGAAAATTGGCAAAAAATTATTCAAAAATTGCCCTTATTGGTGCCAATTTATCAATTTTTCTTCTTTTATCTCTATCTTCTATGTTATCAAATCTTAAGCGCCGCAAGAGGAATTTAAATCTTTTTTCGCTCATTGAAAGGTAGCATGCCTCAACACCATTCCTCTTAGAATTGTCCCACAGCTGTGCTGCATTTTTTTCGAGAGTTTCTTAGAGTTCCAATTAGAAACAAAAGTCCTATTAGAGCACGTATTCCTTTGTTTGAATCTTCCGTATCGCCTTCATTTTCAAACATTTCTGGTTCCGAGGATTCTTGTTCTGTATCAGATAAATGATCACTTTCCTCAACAACGACTTCTTCAATTTCAGCGGGATCTTCTTCACTATTTGAAGCTTCTTCTTCACTAGATATTTCATTGTACTATTTTAACCAAACATCTGGATCACGCGATGAATCAAGTCGGCTTCTCTTTGCCTCAGACATAATCCCTTGGTTGGTTCTATGCTCTAAAAAAATATACCCAATAATATAAGATCAGAGGCACATGTAAGTAGTAATTCTTACCTAGGCCAACACAAAATAATATGTAAACTAAAAAATCTCCACTCGAATTATATATAACGCAGTTAGGTGCGTGGTCTACGTACGTACACCAGTCATCTTTTGACACAGATGTCAAAGAGATACGCACCAGTTGATCGGCGAAACGATACTGACTGCACATAGCAATGATAGTCCAACAGCTATTGAGACGCGCACGTGCCTGCGTGGTCACTACCGTTGACAATTGCACTTAGAATATGGTTGGTCTACGATCGTGAACCATGCGCCTAACGAAGGGTTAAAGACAGACTCGATCAAAAAAAATCAGCTTTAACTCCATAAGACTTAAGCAAAAGCTTTAATATAAACAGATGTTTCAAGGTCGAGTGTTAAAAAAAGTTGGACGCAGCTACTGCGTAATGGTAGAGGATTTTCAGAGAACTTGATATATATATATATATATATATATATATATATATATATATATATATATATATATATATATATATATATATATATATATATGCCTATTAATCAATTTAATTTTTCTCCTGCAGAGAAGAAAACAGCAATTAATCAAGTTTTATGTCATGTTAGTTAGTTTTTATTTGTGTCGTTAAAATTATTTGACACTTCTAAGTAATTTTTGATTAACAAATATTAGTTGTTCTTCTTGTTACATTTGTTGCTGTAGTATAGTTACAATACAACCAGCTTCTTAGGCAGCAAACATTTTTTTATTATCTCACTTCTAGTTTAATTCGACTCAAAATCTATATCTGAAATGGCGTCTTACAAATTTTTGTCGAAGATTAATATAGAAATGCTTTAAAAACCAAACAACTTTAAAAATTCAGACATTTGTAGAAGAGATGAAAGCATAGGGAGAAAATTCGATCCCGAAAACCAAGCGGACCTGTCGGATAATTCCACAGGTGTTTAGTTGAACTCGAAAGGCCGGAGTAATTTCCAACAGCATCTGACACAAAAGAAAGATATCACAAGGCCGAAGGTTATTTAATTACATCAAATTACTCTGGGCTATTTTGAGGAAGCACAATAACTAGCTTTGTTTCAAACGCTTTACAAGAAATCGATCACAATTCGAATATAAATTACATGAGTGTTGTAACAGAAATACTACATTACCGAATAAACGGCTAAAAATCCCGAAGGTGTCAAACAATGCTTTGTTAACTTCTACTTTAGGACACAAATTTGTAATTGCAATTATTAGTTGAATATTTTGCGGTCGTAATTATCTTTAATTAATCAATCCTGGCCTATTCTTGTTTGTGAAAAGGTCATAGTGCGGCAAGTGTATTATGAAAGCAAATTTACATAAAAAAATTGCCCTAACGTAAAGTGGCTTTTATTGCTTTTTTTGTCGTTAAAATGTCGAAATTATCATGCTTCTTATAGTCAAACATTAAATATTTAGTTAAGTAAAAGGAGAATCTGTTGTTACAATAGAAGACGGATGTGTAAAAGTACCTGAAAATAATATAATAATTGAAAATATAAGAGATTGTGGTAAATTAAGAAGTGACAAGAATTCAGGTCACATCTCTTTTACATTTCTGTATGTTTGGACTATTAAAATTTAAAACTGTATTAGGAGCCTTGGTAGTTCAGCGGTAAGAACGTGTTGCTCTGAACTCAAGGGTACTGGGTTCGATTCCCAGGGTTTCCCTTTCACTTTTTCAGTATATACTGCAAGTTGAATGTCTGCACATTCCGCCATTCAGTGGGGGCGTAAAGCCGTCGATCCCGTGTTTATGAGATGTTGGTCACGTTAAAGATCCCTCCTTGCAGAAAGACAGGGGTTTCGCAAAATTTCCAGGACAGTGAGGTGAAACTGCTCCCTGGCGACGGTGATTGTGATCGCGGATATATACCGACGTTAAATAACAACATAAAGAAAACCAATGGAAACTGTTTCCTATTGCAATATGTATATATATATATATATATATATATATATATATATATATATATATATATATATATATATATATATATATATATATATATATATATATATATATATTCGAGTGTACTTAATTTACGCTACAAAAGCGAACAATATCTACCATGTAACGCATTTCTTCATTATGTCGGGGCATACTTTGGGTAATACTGAACGAAAGCTTCTCAAAACAGCAAGTAATGACACCAGGATGCGATTTTGGCAAGAACAGCCATATTTTTTTATGACAGACTGTACTATGCGGTAAATGAAATATGATCTGAAAATTATTACGAAAATGCGTTGCAGCTACTTTTAAAACTGGAAATATTTATAAAACGGCTGATTTTAGCTTTATTGAACTAATGTACCTTTCATGTTAAGACCAGTACCTACTAACAAAAGTGTATATGTATTTCAGTGAATTTTCACCAATGAGGAGATCACAAATTTCTTCAAATGGGCGCCGCGAATTAGGCCCCCTAGAACATATACCCGGGGTCAGTTTCAATTTTTATATGTAAATATATATGTATATATATATATATATATATATATATATATATATATATATATATATATATATATATATATATGTAAATATATATATGTGTATATATATATATATATATATATATATATATATATATATATATATATATATATATATATATATATATATATCTGTGTGTGTGTGCGTGTGTGTATCACACCGGATTTTGATAAAATTTGGTAAGTAAATTCTTTTTGCAAGTGGCTTGGATAAGTTCGTTAGCCAAGAAAATCAGACCAGTTTCTCTGGGAAAATTTTCGGTTTTCTTCGAGAAAAAAATCATATCTCCGGAAATAACAACGCTATGACAACCACATTTGGCAAGCTGGTTTACGTTGTAAAAACCAAATTCTCCACCAAAATTTAGGTCTCTATGTTGAAAGTAAAAAAGTTATAGGCACTAAATAAAGCAAAATTTTAGTGCCACTAAAAGTCAGAGAAGACGCAATAGCAAAATATTGTATGCGTTAAACAAAATCTATTAAATAATACAGACAACGTTTATCCTTTCATGGCGAAAAAAGTTAAAGGAGTACCAGAAAGATTACTTTGAGAATTTTATCATTTTTCACCTGTAAACGTCAAACTGAAGATTTGAAACGTAAAAATTAGTATAACTATTGCGGTTTATGGATAGAGAATATTGCATAAAATGTGTATTAAAATGTTCTAGATTTATGCTACTCTTCTCATTTGTTAAAATAACTGCAAAATCTTCCTCTAAAGACCTTACATATTACAAAGAAATAACTGAAGACCATTATCTGCCTTACTTCATTTCAGTTTGCCAGAAACCTTGCGTGGTGTAATGGTTAGGATGCCACTCTGATGAGCAAAGGGACGCGGATTCAAAACTCGCCGTTGACTGAATTTCTCTTTTAATTATTTTTTTTACTTTAAGTGAATTTTCATTAAGAAAAATCACTAATAGAGAGGTATCTATGGTAAGACTTTCGGAAAATTTCTTTAAATGAGCGCGAATTAGGGCCCCGTTGGAACCCATAGTATACAGAAATGCCGTCTTAAAAATCCTGTTATAAATAGTATGACTCCTGGGCTACGGATGCTCACGCAGGTGATTTCTTAGCTCCGTGGCGATTTTGGTAGTTACCCTCGAATTGAGGGTCTTCCGAATGTTGCTGGAAATGTGCACTGGTTGCCTGTTGTGACTCCGTGTATTTTTGCTTCTTCCTCCAGAGTGTTCCCATCATCACCTCGCTATACCGTACTGATGATAGCTAATAAACTTGAAACACGTATATACGGTTGTCTCCTTGCGGCTTTGCCCTTAACCTCTTTCCTTGTATAGTATACAGAAATGCCGTGTTAAAAATCCTGTTATATATATATATATATATATATATATATATATATATATATATATATATATATATATATATATATATATATATGTATGTATGTATGTATGTATGTATCCAACCGATTACTCAAATAATACTTCACTGATTTGGACCATATTTGGGAATTGCCCTTATTTTGTTAATGGCTTGGATGAGTTCGTTCATCAGATCTTAACGTCTAATTCTTCTTAACAAAAAATTTTAAAATGTTTTTTAAAACGCAATATCTCTCAAATTATTTAAATGATGGAAACGAAAATTTACAGCTTAAAAGAACGTGGACATACATGGTTTTGTACCAATTTTCAAACCTTTTGTTCAAAGAAAAATAAAGTTATTCGAAATTAAAATTAAAATAATCCTCGACATCACTTCAAATTCTGTAATGCACTATCTACGATGTTGGACAAGGACAGATGATGTTACCTGTACTGCTATGCTATATATAAAAATGGTGGATAAAAATCTAAACAATGGAAGTTAAAAGTATTATTTCAACATGTCAAAATGTAGACCATTGTGAAATGTACAACAGGGACGCCATCTCGGTGCGGAACCAGTGCGGACAGCTCTAGCTAACACAAAATGTTATAGTTGGAGACATATGTACAATTAACTAACAATTTTGTAGATTGTCACACCTGGCCGACTTCTTTTATAATACCGGTACAATGTTTGCTTTTAAAAGCGCAAAATTTTAGCATACGACAATGTTCTTTGCAAGTATCAAAACCTGCTCACAAAATGGGAACGATACTGATAGATAAGTTACTAGATCCATCATTTTTATTATCGATGATTTCGCAGGTTAGTTCTTTTAGTTAGTTTAGTAAATAGCACTTTAAAGCGTATTTCAATATTTCTCATATTATACGTTTCAAACAGGTACAGTCCCGCTTAAAATTAGACATACCTACGTTTGTTAAGCGTCCAAGCCTATCGAGCTTAATTTAAAAGGTGCTTGCTTTCCGCTTCGACCGGATTTCAATGTAGTCTTGGACAAAAGCTAGATTCATATACACGCAAATTGCGAAATAGCAGCGAAACGTATTCCTATTGGTTTATTTAAAATCATATCGTAAAACTGTTGTTTTTTATTAGAACTTATAAATTTATTTTACAAATTTTTGTGACACGCAGACACGATCGAAATGTCTTTTCTACTTTTAAGTTTGTGCAACCCCAATGTTAATTAAGGGCCCCTCTTTATTGTACTTACGTATCTTGTGCTTATATATGTAACATAAAAATAAAAAAGGAGTGTGTGTGTGTTTTGTTTCTTTAACGTCGGTCTATTTCCGCGACTATAGCCAATCACCGACGACAGGGAGCAGTTCACCTCACTATTCTGGAAATTTTGCCGAACCCCTGTCTTTCTGTAAGAAGGGTAGGGATCTTTAACGTGCCAAACATCGCATGGACACGGGACCGACGACTTTACGACCCCTCGAAGGGCGGAATGTTCAGACATTCAACTTGCTCAAATACAATGCCAGAACCTCGGTTGATGATAATGTCACAGTTTGTACTGAAAAAGTGAAAAGAGAAACCTAGGATCGAACCCAGTACCCTTCGGTTCAGAGGCACACGTTCTTGCCCCTGAACCACCGAGGCTCTTAAAAAAGGAGTGAAATAGCAAGTGAATTTATTTACTTTAGTGCTGTATTCGATATTATCCGAAAAAGATATTATAGGCGACAATGTGGAATGTAATTTCGGTAAATTTACAGTTTACTGCAAGGAGGGTTTTTAGATTTTTTTCAAAAACATGCTGAGAACCTTCCTTGGATGCACAAGCCACAAGGCAAATTTGGTGCAAACAACCCCTAATAAAGTTAAGGGCCCAAGACTGAATAGGGTTCCTGGGCTGGGAGGAAATCTGAGCGGAAAATTCTAAAAAAAAAACATTACGTGATCAGATTGTGTAACTCCAATATATTTTTAGAGACTTTTTGTTGAAAATGAAAGATAAGCACTTTTAAGACTTTTAATTTAAGTTTAATGGTAGCCGTCGTTGCCCTTAGTTGGTAAAACCGTGCCACAGTTAACATAGAGGTAGAGATTTGTGACATGGGAAAGAGGTTGTTTTCTTCTCTACAACCGGATTAAATTTTTACAGCATCCACAGGCAAAACAATTTTCTCTGTGTAGCCACAGAAAAAGTATCTAGTTCTGTATTTAGATCAGATTTTGAATATTTTAAATTTATTTAATTTATTTATATTTCTCTTAGTTAATTTTTCTCTTAGTTAATTTTCTTGTACGAAATGTTCTTTTAATAGCGAATTTTCTTATAAATAAATGTAATGTATTTTCTTTAAGAAAACGTTTGTTGCGAATTTTTGTATAAAAAATTATTCAATTGATGGAACATTTTTTAAACGAAATTCATCGGAAATAAGGTTTTAATGGATTTTCCTGCAAACAAATTATTTTATTTTCAATTTTAATTACGGATTAGGTATATAATTTGAATTCTGTGTATTCCTTTTGCAAAATTTTGTGTAAAAAGATATTTAACCAGTTATCGCAGAAATTTTTTTGTGCTTCGTAAAAATCAGTTTTTGTAAAATGTTTTTGTGAAATTTTGGTAATTAATGATAAATGTTCAATAAGTTATTATAAAAAAATATTTACGCATTTTCTTAAAAAATTGTTTGCAAATTTTCATGAAGTTTTTGTTGTCTTCGAAAATGTTATTGTGAAAAATTATATTTTGGTAGATGGGTAAATTAACTTGAAATGGTTGGTGGGCCAGAAAAATCGGATCAGTTTTTTTTTATTTATTAAATTTAATTAAATTTGTTAAATTTAATTAACGAAATTCGTCAAAAATAAGTTTTTAATGGATTTTCGTGCAAACAAATTATCTTATCTTCAATTTTAATTACAGATTAGATATATAATTCGAATTTTATGTATTCTTTTAGCAGAATTTTGTGTACAAAATATTTAGCCAAATTTGATGCCTGCTTTCAATAAAAAGACATATCTGCCATTAAAAATATTTTTATGAAAATTCACTGCGATAACGCACTTGCTGCGTCCAAACTTTTTTAAGACTCTCTGTCTGCTAGAGCCAAATTGGGATTGAATGATTTTTGCCACTGTTAAAAACTTAACTGCACTAGTTTTCAAGACACCATATCAAATACTTTTCTCGATATCGAGAAAAATTGAAATACATGTTCTCACTTTAACAACGGTATCTCTTTTAATTTTGACGTTTGGACTAAAGTAAGTTTGGCTATCGTAATATTTTAATTTCAAGAATCAACTGATGCTCTGTGTACCAATACTTTTGGACCATTTCCAGACAAAAAATCATTTAAAGTCATAATGTAATCTGAATACAGCTAAAAAATTCCACATTCAATATAAAAGGAAAATGCTTTTCTATATGTGTATATATTTGTCATTTTACATCGAAATAAATCTCACAATTGCCACAAATCCTTAACATTGTTTATCTTAACACGCCGTTTTGATTTATTATGGTATAAGAAAGTCATTTCATAGTCACATACTTATTATCTTTTTTTATACTTAGTCGTGAGGTAGATTGGAATTCCTGACGGTTCGAGACAGCGGGATGGTAAAGGCTGGTTGGGAAAAATTAAGAGTAGAACAACGAAAAGAGTATGCAAGGTATGGGACTCAAAACAACGTTGCCATATCCATTAAACTTCTTAATCTACTAATATTCCTACGTTTTATTACTACATATATTTATATAAACCACAACCACCCTGTTTCTGTTTTTATTATTAAACAGTAAATATCAAAGTATTGGTGGCCAAAGTGTAAATAATTTTCTGACAGTAGTAAATTAAAAATGGGATATATGTATTTTTCAAGCTAATGATAAAGAAGCAAAAATACTTGTAAAATAAGAATTCAAATAAAAAGTCATGCTAAGATAAGTTCGTTAGGCAGCCCGATCGAACCAGGTTTTGGAAAATTTGAAAAAATTTCACTCCCGAAAGCTTTTATATCTTCGAGAATAGAGCTATTTTAGTATATTTTTGAACACAAGTTGCATTTATAGACTAGTACATAAATTGTAAGTTTCTGGCTTTATAGAAACTTCAGTTAAATGCATTTTATTTTTTCCTTCAGAAGACCAAATGAAAGCACCACATTACATATTATTGCATGGTAAAAACAATTTAACTTTACTGACAAAATAAAATGTTTCTCCGAAAATTTAACAATTCACTTAACTTACAAAGATTTGCTGAAAATTTCGCAAAAACATTTCCTCATGAAGATCCGCAAAAAAATCTACTAAAATCTGCTAAAACAATTATATGAGAGTTTACTGAAATTTGCTAAAAAAATTGTTGCCTCGAAAATTCTCTAGGAGAATGTTTCACAAAAATTCGTTCAAAGTGTTTGTTTATAAGTACAATTTTTTTCATTTAGCCTTCTGATTACGCTAACTTTGTTAGCAAAACGATCGTCAGGTCTAAACTGTTTTCTGATTAATTGGGTTCTCCAAATTGTACTTATTAGTGCTCATCACAGGTTCCAATCTTCACTCATTGAGTATTTATTTATGAAAAAGGATAAGTTTTTCCCGAAATATCAGATATATTTGGGCTTTTAAGTCTGTCAATTTGAAGTTTCATCTGACATTTGTCAAGACAATTTGTCAATTGTATAGTAATAGTAATAATAGTAAGATATTGTTTGCAAATAAATTATACAATCTATGTTACATATAAGCATTGCTTGTACATGTACACAAGCGATACAATTTTTAATCTAAATGTCCAAATAAAAATGCCAAAAACCTTCGAAACTGCCACTTCCAAACATTCAATTATAAAAATACTCCTATTATATTTGCTAATATTTCCATCGGATCCATATTGTTCCATGGAAATGTACTACCATAACGCACTTGCTTTGTCTGAACTTTCACTACTGTTCGTATATGGTTTGTCCGTTTATCACTTTATTAACCGAACAATTTTTTTTCAAATTTACCATGTTAAATATAATTAAGCTAGGAGTTAAATTTCTGTTAAAAACCAGCTTTCTTTATTAGGTGAACTAAAAGGAGGAAGTAGCCATATTTAATTTATAAAAGCGCCACCTAGCTTTAACTCGTGAAGACCCTTTCATTTGATACTCATATCAAGAAGGTTGTTGAGACATAAATATTCCGTCACTTCATGTCGGCCGCAATTTTAAATATATGAAGGCTCTACTTAGCCTAGTATATTTAACTAGCAAAGCTCTTTCTTTTGATACCCATGTCAAGGGGGTTGTAAAGAAAAACATATTCTGTCATCTCGCGTTGGCTGCCATATTTAAATTATGAAAGCGTCACGTAGTCAAGTAAAAAACAATAGCTGTTGTAACAGAAATTTGATAACTTGTTAAACGCACGTCTTGCAATATTTGTTGTCCATAACTCGCATTTGTTTCAAAATATTTGTTTAAAAATAACCAATTTTTAAGTTTAAGATTGCCACTTTGGCGTTTTTAGAATAAAAACTATATTTTTGGTACTCCCTGACTTTTTATATCAAAATAACTTAATCCTCGTGCAATTTTTAATACATTTTTTTAACCAAATATAATACTTTGGCTTATGCACTGTTTTGACCGCCACTGCCACCAGTTTTTTAATGCTTCCTTTTTTTCTTTTAACCTCTAAATCTGGATTTTTTGATATACGATGTTAGGAGCAGCTTTCGAACCAAACCTTGTTACCATCGCTGGCTTGTTTCCCAAAATGTTTCGTAAATGCCTGTTCATGTGGAATAGAAAGGAAGATATGAACAAAATTTGAAAATTGACAGAAAGACAAATATTTTTCAGTTTAGATACATAACGCTCATAAAATTGTATTGCTTGCAAGCATAAATTTCTTTGTAAGACATTGAAAAGGTAAACATAAACATAACAAATAAATATATAAACGAATTTAAAAATATAACTAAAAATTGGAAACCTCCTAACTTGCAAATTACACCATAGAATATGTATGTAACTATTTTTGAAAAAGTTTTATATGTTAGTTTAGTTTATTAATCACCTGTGGGTACATTGCATACATGAGGCACGTCAAATAAAAATACAATACAACATTTGTTCAGAATTTAAAAAATAAAAAACAAAGTACAAAATACACAATAAAAACACACATGTTAAAAACAGTGAAAAAAGACAAATGCCACCATTAAAACAAATAAAATTACTATAGGAACATCGGAGCTAAATAACATCGCCGTGTAATTTGTCTACAGCGGGCATTAGCGTCGAGATGCGGCCAAGTGAGCCCTTAACTCATCTACCGTGTTTTTTTTTTTATATTTCAACAACATACCACGAGGGCTTACAGCCTAAATACTATCGTACCATGGGTGTCGACAAGGGAGTAAGAGGCAACTTGTTAATTCTGGACTTGAAGGTTTGGAGGTTAGAAGGAGAAGGAAAAACATGTGCCGGCAAGGAATTCCACAACTTGGAAGTCCTCGGGACAAAAGAGCGGGCATAACAAGATGTTTTATGTCTGGTGACCTGGACAGTAAAAGGGTGCATTCGCTCTGTTCCCCTGGTAGATCTATTGGGGCATTTCGATCCACAGAAATGCCAACAAGTGAAAAGGCCTCATTACTCTGAATAACTTGGTTGTTCATTGTGATGGGTCTAGGGCTGGTGTATCTCTTATGAGATAGAAAGCAAGACTGAGATTTGGTGGAGTTGAATTGTACAAGATTTCCACTTCCCCAGTCTAATATTTTTTGGAGATCCACAGAAGCAGAACCCTCCATGAGTCTGCCATCCTCATCTAATTGGGCTAAAGGGACAGGCTTAGAATATTGTATATTTGAGTGGAGAGTGCTGACGTCCACGTAACTGTGAACTGGGTTGGATGTGCTAGGGAGGACGTTATTGATGTGGAGAAGAAACAAAGTAGGGGCTAAAGCTGAACTTTGAGGGATTCATGCATTAATTGGATACAGTTTAGAGGAATGGCTATCCACGAAAACAAAATTGCTCCGGTTGGAGAGGAAATTTGCTGTCCAGGTACAGAGTTTTGGTGGTAGGCCATAGGCCGGAAGTTTGTTAAGCAGCGCTGCGTGCCAGACATGGTTGAATGCTTTGAATATGTCTAGAGCGACAATCTGGGATTCACCGTGTAGTTTCATAGACTTGTTACAAGAATGGGTGACAAAGGAAAGGAAGTTGGCAGTTGATCTGCGCTGATGAAATCCATACTGCCTGTCGTGGATTAGACTGCGTTTTTCAAGAAATTTTAGTAATTAGGTGTTTATATACTTTTCCATCACTTTAGAGACGACAAAAAGGAGAGAAATATGCCTGAAGTTGCTAGGAAGCGCTTTGGATCCTTTCTTGAGGACGGGTTGTGCTTGAGCAGTTTTCCAGTTACTAGCGAATATGCCTCTATTGTAAGATGTCTTAAACAGACGAGTCAGGACCGGAGCAAGTTCTGGTGCGCATTTTTTGCTGGGATCTCGTCAAGGCCAGAGGCTTTCCTGGTATTAAGAGAAGAGAGCATCTTTATGATGCTACTGAAATAGGATCTGTTGGCAACAATGCTTTACAACCTTTACCGGTACCTCGACTAAACCTATAGATAGCTTGTTTTTCAATGACAAAATGAGTTTCTCAACGTCGCCCTGTACCTCCGGAAAAAAAGTAAAACGATTTGGATGCAAAATTTGTTGTAGTGCGGGGGGATGGTCTTAAATTGTTAGATGATTTTTTTCTTTAAGAGATACGACACTTCTGTACAAAGATTACTACCGAAAATCGCCACGACATCGCTTGGTTCATTGTATGTTTGATAGCCCACCGCTAAAACAATGCCACTATTTCTTGATTGGTTTCTTCCCGATTTTGTGTTCACAATTTTTCAGTAGAATTATAAAAGTTAAAATTGTTCACCGTATTAAATTAAGTTTGCAAGTTTTCACAAGTTTACGAATAATAAACTTGAACCTATAGCGGCAGCAATGTTAATCTTGGTTACCTCGGTGGGAAGAAGTGAAGAGTTGGGTGAGAAGACAGGGGCTGAGGTAGAGACAGGACCGCAGGCAAAAGAACTTGCCGACGAAACCGCATTCCTTTAATATACAATGATTCTTTCAGCATCGCTCTGTATAGTCTGTAGTATGCAGCCTCTAGTTTGTCTGTGGTAGTGTCGCTCAGGCTGTTAATATAAATTAACACAAGCTCAGTGACGGCGGACATAGATATACACAAATTTCTGTGAGAATGTCTTTGAGTTGTGTGGAAAAAACATAGCAAACTTACATATGCTGCCATGTTAAGCAATAAAGTAGTAACAACAAATTTCATGGTGTTTGAGATATGGGTGATGTGGAATTGTTTCAGCTGACAATTCCACATCACCCTGTTAAGTCTTTTTAGCATTTTCAATTTTACTAAACAAAATATCCTAAACATAGGCTTGTCGTAACTACAAAACTATTAGCTTTGTTAGCTTTTAATGTCGTATCTGCAAGAATATCAACAGTTACGACACTCTGCACCTAACACCCCTTGCATTATGTCAAAATGACACCCACTCTTGCATTATGTCAAAATGACACTATCAAAAGTTGGTAATTAAAATTTTCAAATAATTCGAAACTCTAAGTTATAACAAGACAACTCTTTTAGCATAAAATACTATAGAAATTACCGGGATGTGCGAGAAATATTGGTTATGGGAAACAATTGTCGACAGTTAAATTAATTTAAATTTGGAAAATCAATTTTGAATTGAATTGCGGTCAGTGATAGGAAACCTTTGAGTTATATTTTAGTCTTGCATTATATACAAACCAAAATTGCGTCAATGCAGACACAAGTTTAAAAACTTGTTGTAAGGTGTATTGTTACATTTTAATACCAGTAAACTAATAATTGTAATAATAATATTTATAATAGTAATGACTTTCTCACTTAAGATTAGGTACTAAAATATAACCTTACAGGTTTCAAGGTAAATTTTCACCATCATTTTTCGCGGGTGTTTATTGTGTCACTGTAGACAACTGAGTTAATTTAATCCAAAAATACAAACTGAGGTGTTAAAATCTAGCCTCCGAGCTGACTCGGCCTATCCCTCTTTGGGAATACCTTTTATTTAGGTAATTTCGTACGTGGTAGGTGGAAGTGGACTTTTCCTTTACGCGATAGTAAATAATTTTTTTCACGTCCGAGGAGGTACCACCCCTTACATCAAGTGGCCGGCGAAGTCCCAACGGACGTTTCCGGTTCTGGTGTATGTGTCGGTTTCCCTTATAAACAAAAGTGATGATGGCTCCTCCTTGTAAAAAAGATTCCGGAGATAAAATACCCCTCCATTCGGATCTCCGGGAGAGGGGTGTGCAGGGGGCGCCGGCATGAAGATTTAACATAACCTTCTCGAATATATGTGACCTAAATTCTAACCTGAACTCCGTCCACCAGGCTAATAGGTCCCAACTCCTCTTCCTCGCCGAAACCCAAATCAGTGTCAAAACAGCCACTAATCACCTTCATTTCCCGGGGTATGAGCTCCTTACTTCCTCTAGATTGGATGGAGGTGTGTGAGCATACGTCCGTAGCAATCTACCCTGCATCAGACTCCCCAATTTGGAGGCTGGAAGAAAATACATACTTTGGATGAAAATCTCTCTCGGGGCTCCAACTAAATTCATCTGCTGCATTTACCGGTCACTTTCTGACTACAACTTTGTCCAGCTCTTCGAAGAACTTTCTGAAAAAACCGACCATCTGATTTCTGAACATTCTTCCTCCGAGGTCACTATTCTTGGTGACTTCAATGTCCATAATAAGGAATGGATAGGATCTTTAAAAACCGATCCACAAGGGAGAGCAGCGAAGGCCTCCTAAGTCAGAAACTCTTTAGCCAATATGGTTAAGCAACCTACTTACTTTCCTCGCATCCCAACACAAAGCTCAAATCCCTTGGATCTCTTTTTACTACAAAACCTGAATGCTATAAGACATCAGTCACCGCTCCCCTTGAGCGCTCAGACCACGGCATGGTCACTGCTTCCTGCGCAATGCAACCCGAGGTCGCAGAGTCATCACACCCACGTATCGTTTGCCACTACAACTCCGCGAACTAGGTCGAAATGCGGAATTACTTTTCCTAATTTCCATGGGCGTCTGTCTGCTTCTCTCATCCTGACCCCTCTGATATCTCACAAAAGGTCACCGAAATCAACCAAGCTGGCATGGCATTATTTATTCTACGTACACAGAAAACCTCTTCAGCTACCCAAAAGTCCTGGTTCTCTAAATCCTGTGACAAGGCCAGACTTAAAAAGGTCAAAGCTCACAAAACGCCTCTACACAATCCCAGTCGAGAAAACCATCAAGCATTTAACGACGCAAGAAAACGCTATGTCCGCATTCTTTCTGAGGGAAAAAACTGGTTTTATAAGCACATCAAAAACAAAGTTCTCTCAAGCTCCAACGGCAGCAAACCCTTCTGGACTATTGGTAAATCTATTGGGAATAATTTCTGCAAGAGCACGTTCCCATCTCTTGTTTCAGGGGATGAAATTGTTTCCACCACCTTGGGCAAGGCTGAACTTTTTGCCTCGTTGTTCGCCGGCACTTCTACTCTCAGCCCACCTCCAAATGTTCAACCACCAACAGTCCCCAATGTCGCGCATAAAATGACGGATATCATTTTCAAAACTAAAAAATTTTTGATTCTCCCACATGTGTTTTCTTCGGAAGGGAAATGCACCCTGGCGAGTAAATGAAGCTTCATATGTAAATAGTATATATTTTCTGTCATTGAAAAAAGTCAATCTAAGTTGTCTCGTTACAAAATTTGTATTTTTGGCAAAAATATGGAACAGAAAAGAACGATTCTTGTTGTGGAGCATTTGCTAAGTAGAAAGGGAAATCAAGCAGTGAAACTTTTGGAAGTATTTTTAAGATGGACGATGGAAACGGAAGATATAAATTCTAGACTTTTGATGTATCAAAATTTGTAGTATGTGGTTTAGAAAATAGCTGTCAAACATTTTTAGGTTCACCTTTAACTGAATTATGTCTAAATACTTCGAAGACTTATCTGTATAGACATGCTGGATGATTGTGGTCAATAAAGATTATTATTATTATTATTATTATTATTATTATTATTATTATTATTATTATTATATTCTTAAAATAATTTCTGAATTATTTGGTACATTAAAAAACTAAAATCTCTTCTTTTTCGGGTGCGATATTTTTTGGACGCCCTAAATTTTCTCGTTTTTAAAGAAACGAAGCAGTTTTGCCTAATCCGTCATAAAGATTTTTGAATAATTTGTAATCCTGCTGTCTTCTGTTTGAATGCTTTTCAGTGAACATTCTGCACGCCTTATGTCCATTATAATTTGCTTGCGCATAAAGCAAACTACATCACAAAGTTGTTTATTAAAAAAACAATTACGCCAAGGCATACTTCACGTAATCTTGTACAAACGCTAATAAAAATAACAACTTATGTCACCAAGAGGAGATTTTGACACAAATTTGTTTATGACAGATGCCTCTTATGGCAATAAATAAAATATGATCTAAAAATTATTACGTAAAATGTGTTGCAGTTACTTTCAAACGTAATCAGAACTCAGTTCCTTACTTTAATACCGTGTATTCCTTTTAATTTTGACTTTTGGACCGAATTAATTTTCGCTAAATCGTAATATTTTGAAACCAAGAATTTACTCCTGTTCTGTATATGTATATAATTTAGACTAGCGTCTATGGACATAAAGCTTTAAAACAGCCTTCACGAGTAACACAAAACATTAGTCATTGTTAGAGTATATACGCGAGTATCCTTTTAGTGAATTTCCTTTAAAAAAATCACTAATGAGGAAATCCCGACTTTTGAATTTTGAAAAAATTTCTTCAAATAGGCGCAAACTAGGATCCCTAAAACCCATATTCGGGGTCAGTTTCATTTCACTAATGAGGAGATCTCGACTTTTGAATTCTGAAAACATGTCTTCAAATGGGCGGTAACTAGGACTCCTAGAATATATATATATATATATATATATATATATATATATATATATATATATATATATATATATATATATATATATATATATATGTGTGTGTGTGTGTGTCACACCGATAACTCAAAAAATAATGGGCCGATTTTAATCAAATTTGGTTAGTACCTTCATTTTGCAAGTGGCTTGGATGAGTTCGTTAGCCAGGAAAATCTGCGCAGTTCAAATAGATTAAACAATGCTTCGTTTTGATTACATAGCTCCGGTCCGTGACAGTTCTGAGTTGACCTTTAATATATCGAATTTCGACCACCACACAAGTCTACTAGTTTATATATAATAACCGATCAGATTACGTGACTAGGTATTTAGTGATTTTTTTAATTGGGCAAGGTGGGAGTTTTTCATGGAAAAATCTGCAAATGTACCTATAAACGTTATTAATATTAAAACTGGAAATAACGCCCGTGCCTCGAACAAGCTTCTCTTCGTCATTTTAACTTAAAATGAAATTTTACTCTCCCGTTTTGCATTCGTTGAGTTGTGGCAAGGAACATATACGAGTTTACTTAAAATTGTTATTTATAATAAAATGAAAGTAGAACGTGTTCTATGCAACGAAAAATTGTCACAAAATACGACACTTTTTAGGTTTTAAATAATTGACAGAGTTCCATATGTTATGTTTTGTGACAGAATTGACAGAAAATTATAGAAATGACAAATGAAGATTTCAGTTCCTAAAAGAGTAACTACAAATTTAATCAAATAATTTAACCCTATGTTTAGTGAATTATCGTAGAAGATATTCACTAATATAAGGAAATGCCACTTTTGAATTTTAAAAACGTCAAATTTGACATAAAAGTTCGAATATTTCAAGAAGGGAAAGACTTAGGCATCTGACATTAACTACAAAAATAATTCAGAATTTTACTTACAATCTCAAAATGTCACAATATACTGGGTGTCCAATTTAAAATAATGGGGTTGACATCTGCTCCTTCCGGTATAACCGGAAATACCACTAGTCTGAAAATATTGTAGCCGAGTGTCCCCCAATTGCATTAGTACAGTACCAAATTTTAAGATTTTTCCTGATGGTGGTTTTCCCATAATCAATCGATGCACTTCCCGGTGGTTCAATCTGTATATAGGTTATACCAAATTCCATGCGCTTTATTTAAAAAAGACGTATTTGCTATTAAAACCGTTTTAATGAAAAATCACTACAATAACGCACTTGCGTCCAGATTTTTGAAAATTAGTCAAAGCTATTAGTTTATATATCGCCTCTCTAATTATCGAACACATAAATGTTATGTTGTCCAGATCAGCAGCATCCTGGCCATTGTAACCGCATTTCAGTTAATTCTGTGATTGGGCCTCATTTACGCAAATATTGCGCTAGATAAATCAGAGCTGTATAAATATATATTTTTAAATGTAAATTCGCTAATAATTTCAACAAACTATTTCCCAGTTTAAATTAAATCGCATATATAGCTGTAATTGTTCAAAATATTTTGTCAGTTAAATCAATCTTAATTCAATCTAGGTATTTTAAAAGTTTAAGAAGTAGAATAAATATTTTGTGGATATTAACGATTAGCAAGTAGACACACTGTGTCGCAAAGAAAATGTCTATTTCGTTAAATAATTTAGAAAAGCAAATCTCAAAATTCATTTATTTGGCAAAAATTATGGAATGGCGGTTTTAAACAAAAATAAAAAATTTCGACACGAGGAAAGTGCGTTATAGTAGCGAATTTTCAAAAGAATTGTACACTATTATTATACGGCATATTAATAAAGTTAACACTTTAAACTTATATAGACCTTCCCGACCAATTTTAGGAGTCCTAGTACGCGCACATTTGAAGAATTCTTTCAAAAGTGTTACCACCGATATCTCTCTATTTTAAAAAATGTCTTGAGACCTAACTCCTTTTGAGAAAAATGCCCAAAATTCAACTTTCTAGTTGTTATACAAAGATTTCCAGAAAAAACTTAATTCATATTTAGAAAAGTGTAGTATCTGCCAAATTATAAACGTAGCAGTTATTACTATGTTTCGAAAAGTAATTTAAAAAATTTGTTGGGTAATACGAAAGACAAAGACAAAGTCACTGAAATGTCCGGCATTTATGAGATTAGTTGCAAAGATTGTGATCTTAAATACGTGGGCCAAACTAGGAGAAACATAGCCACCAGATTTCGTGAACATCTCGCACACTTACGATATGGTACGGTGGACAAATCATGTGTGGCACAACATATATGGAATAATAATCACCACATTGACAAAGAAAATTTGAAACTTGTCAAAAATGTTAGACATCAAACTATGCTTGATTCATTAGAAAGTATTTTTATATTAAGGTCTATTAAGAACAAAACTTTATTAAATCGTGCGGCACCTTTAATTTCAAGCCCTCTATTTTCTCTTTGCATTTGACCGCTTAAACACTCCTAATTTGTCTGGTAGAATAATAAATTATTGTCAATAACTCGGCCGGTTTAAACATATACCAATCTCTATGTTGGTCTCGACTCAAAGACCTGTTCGGTTTGTTGTATCTATGTAGTCAATATAAAGACTTTCACGTAGAATTAAAATCAATATAAATATAGTTTTTATGTAGTATTTTAGTTGAATTATTTATCCTTTGTTAGAGTTAACATGGTGAGACAGACACCTGGGTTTTAGTTTTCTATTTAAAAAAGATGAGTTGAGTTGATGTTGTTTATCTCATCAGATGTCTTTGTCGGCATGATCCAATATCCACATAGTAAATTTCTAGATCGAAGGGAAACGTGCTGATTCTTTAAATAACTCGGGTCCTTTTACCAGAAGATTAAAGCAGGTCTTCGACCCCGTAGTTTCACTGCACAATAAACAAACGATCGTTCTTGGACGACAACTTTACTTCGGACTAGTTCGTTTACCTTGACGCGATATAAATACACGGGAGCTAGTTTTTTATTTTAGAATTTCTTCCTCTGAAGATGTTGACATTGTCAATGAAACGATGGTAAGGTCTCTGAAATATGAGTTGTGGTGATTTGGGTATTCTCCAAGTGTACTTATTACGTAGCAGTTATTTTTGTTTATTAATCGCCAGTATGATTCCGTTTTAGTCGACCTAATCAAACCGGTTTTTTCAATATCAACAATAACAAAATTATAATTTCAGACTCAAAGGTGACAAACTTATTTAGACATTTTAAACAAAAATGAGATCTTGTTCAAAACGTATGAAATCTGTGCACTATTGTTTCTCCAAATGTCAAAATAAAACATAAAAAACATACATTCATCAAGCTGGATTCGATCGCGTAACCTTCTGCTTAGGGGGCAAGGGCGATGTCTCCGGCGCCATCTAAGTATACTTCAACTAACGTTGTATTTGCGTGACACTTTAGATTGGCTTCATGCCTAGGATATTATATTCAAAGTATACGTAATTAATTACAGAATTACTGGAATTACAATTGAAACACATCTCACGACTGTTTCGGTCTTATATAATGCCTTATGTTTAAGTTTAAAAATAAAAGAAATTATTTTAGAATCATTTTTATAGAAAATTGGCTTGATTTTGTTTACATTTATAGTATATTATAGGACAGCATAATATATCTATGCTGCGCTAAAACTGTATTTGAGGCCGTTCATAAAGGTACAAATATAGTGTGTTTTAATAATTGATTGAATCCCTCAGTTAAATAACAATTTCGTGGCAAATTTTTTATTTCATGTCGTCTGTCATTTTTCATAATTGCGGCCGAGATTTCATGATTGCTGGTGCGGGTAGTATGTTTTATGCCTGGTATATATTTAGTTTGGTTATCGTTGATGTATCGTTTATACCTGTTGTATAAATCAATCTACGCGTGGCAGTTAACTACTCTGTCTGTCAGGCATTGAACTTTAACCACTAAGCCGTCTCAACGCATGTCTTTGGAATTTTATTTTTTATTTGGAAAAAACTCTAAATATTGTGTATCAAATTACTTAAAATTTACAACATAGCTTTATTTGCACTATTTCTAGCCACGTGTAAAGTCTCATTCCAGTTACTCTGATACTTACGAAAATATAGCGTTTTCAAAAAGTTTTCCCCGATTTTCCACCGAAAAACTTGAGCATAAAGGCTAATTAACGAACTCGGCCTTGGTTTTTGTCCAACCAAGATTTTTGCCAAGGTTGATTGAAATCAGTTTAGTATATTTTGAGTTATCGCTCGGATACATACATACACACACACACACATATATATATATATATATATATATATATATATATATATATATATATATATATATATACATACATACATTTTGGCGGACCTTGATTTGGGGTTTTAGGGACCTAAATTCGCGCTCATCTGAAGAAATTTTTCCGAAAGCTTTTCATCGTGACCTCTCTATTAGCAAATTTTTCTTATGAAAGTTCGCTAAAAGATAAAATCGATCAGTACCCGCAACAGAGTAACGTCGGAGAAAACTAACAAATTAGAGAATTCACGTTGGTCGGGGATACTGTTAAAGTGGCAGTTTTTCTTAAAGGATAAGATTCGGGAACGAAATTCCCTAATAAAGAAAATCTGTTCAGAATAGTTGCAAGGCTTCGGGGCGCGGTATTCATACAAACCTAAGAGAAAAAGTACTAAGTGAAGATTGGAACCTGTGTTGAGCACCGATAACTACAAGTCTTAAAGACCTGACGATCGTTTCACAAACAAAGTTTGCGTCATCAGAGAATAAAAAATTCTGAAAAAATTTCGAAAAAACGTCAGGTTTTTGAAAATATGTGTTGTGGTAATTTGGGATTGTCCAAGTATACTTATAAGAAGAAAATGTTTGCGAGTGTAGCATGAGAAGCAGCACTGCTGCAGAGAAAATAGAGCCATAGGGTGAGCAAAACAGATTAATTAGCATTTTTGTATTGCGATTTTCTTAACGTAACGTGAGTTATATTATGAATACATCGACAGACCGCTTACCCTTATTCTAATGAAGGATATTTGGCATTTAATTGGGGGCAAATAAATAATTATTTTTCATATAATATTTATCCGGAGGGAACCCAATTCTGTAAGAAAAACTCTGGACGCAGCAAGTGCGTTATGGTAGTGAATTTTCATTAAAATGTTTTTATTGCAAATATGTGTGTTTTCTTTTTAAGAAAGCAGGCATCAATTTTGGTTACCAGTATAACCTATATAGTAAAAACAATGTGCCATGTTTCCTAAAAATAACTTTATTGTGTGAAAATGTACAAAAATTTCCAAAAGTAAACTTAAAGTGTTCCCGGAAAAATTCGTTTCTTGGTCAACCTTATAGGTTAATACCAAATTGGGCTATTCAAATATGAAGCATTTGATCAAAACTCGCCACCATAACCCACTTGCTGCATCCAGAATTTCTTTTCTTACAAACATGCATTATATTTCGATGGAAAATGCAAAAATGCAATTACATAAGGCGTGTTTGATTAAAAAAAAAGAAAATTTGTATCACCAACGACTTATGGGCCAGCCTGTTATTGTAGAAATATTTTTTTAAGATGTAGCTCAAGACACCCTATAATTAATGTATAAAGATTTTTTTCATATCTTGTATAATAACGGATATATTGAGCTTTATTGATTTTTTACGAAAATTCGACAAAAATTATATACCATTAAACGATAAACTCTATAGCTAAGGCTACTGCCAAGCATCAGAGAAAGGGTCTATTTGAAATGAATTTTCTGGAAACATTTTAGTAAAATGAAGGACAATGACGGCTGAAACTAAGACTTCAGGGTTTGTAAAACATTCTTCTTGAGAGATTTGATTTCCATAGCCCGCGCACTAAATTTAGTTGCCCTTACTTTGTTAATTCCGGAGATTTAATTTTTTTTCGAAATAAAACACGAAATTTTTCGGAAAACCCTGGGCAGATTTTCCTGGCTAACGAACTTATCCAAGCCATCGGCCCATTATTTTTTGAGTTATCGCTGTGATACATACATATATATATATATATATATATATATATATATATATATATATATATATATATATATATATATATATATATATATATATATATATATATATATATATATATATATATATATATATATAAACATATAAAAATTTAAACTGACCCCGGATATGTGTTCTGGGGGACCTGATTAGCGCTCATTTGAAGAAATTTTTTCAAAATGCAAAAGTCGGGATATCCTCATTAGTGAATTTTCTTTAAAAAAAATAGATAAGGTTTTACCCTGTTTTGTTAGTTATTGATTATTTTGTGTTTTATTAAGTATCGAGTAAATTTATTTTTATTGAGAAGGTTTTTGTTTCTCACAGTGTTAAGTGAGGTTGTCAGATAAGGGAGTCTTCGGGTGTAAATAGTGTTAAAAGAAAATATAGTAACGGATAACCCTTAATGTAAAGAGTCGGTTACATTTTGTTACACTTTGGCGTACAGTGGTACGATTTGGAAGAAATTACATATTGGTACTAATTGGTGGGGTTATTTGTTAATGACATTCCGTAGCGTTATGGCCCTTTTTACATCCAGGTGACTAGCGCTGGTTATCTCTTTTTGGGGGTGATTAAAGGGCTGCTCAAACAATTCCCTCCTTTGTTTCTATGTAAGCGATATACATAACAGCTATTTCTTTTTTTCGTTTCAAATAAGCGGTTGTAAGTGTTTATTTTCTTCATATATCACCAAATCATCTCGTGTGGACAATTTCGCGTGTATTATCATTAATTGTATTGTTACAGCATGGTTTCTACTCGCTATTTCACTTTTCTCTTTGAGCCGGCATACTCTACGATACTAGATCGTTTAATTTAAAGACAAAAGTTAAAAAACAGGTGACTCAAATAATAAATTACGAAATTTACAACGAAATTGAAAAAACTACTGAAGACAGGGAGTCATGTTTGGGACGGCAAGGCGACATTGCCCTTAGACTGTGATTATGTGGTTAATTATTGTCATAATTATAAATATATTGGTTACTGGAAAATTAATCAAGCAAGAAATGACGTTACTTTCAGTTGTGAAGTTTTTTAGCTTCAACAGGCTCTACACCCTGAGTCTTAATTTTGTCGGCGCCTATGGGCTCTCAATGTTTTAAGATGTTAGCGCGGGAGTCTGCGAGGTCGTATATAGGAACGGGAATTTATCTCGGGTGGACCTGGGGCCGCGAGCCGCGACCGGACCTTAAAAGAGTTAAGAGTCTCGACTCGGACTTGCTCGACCGGTTATGCTAATGCCAATATCTCGCGGCCTGCGAGCTCGCGGGTAACGTTCGATTGGATGCTTGATGATACATGCTCTCCTTCGGCCTTTCCTTTCTTACATCTCGCCCTCTCATTCTCTCTATCACTCTTCTATATTCTCTTTTCTTCTCTTCAGATTTCTTCTTGCTTCAACTGTTTTATCTCATGCAAAACATTGTTGCCGCTGACAAAATTATTGGGATTATGCGAAACATAGTGTTGGCCAGAAAAATTAGGGACTTCAAGCTTGGCGATGGACACAGATAAGTTATTCTGTCGTAAAAGCAGACAAAAAAGTATATAATTACATAGAATATTCGATTATTTAAACGAGGATCCTGTTAAGAACCTCTTTATAGTGAGTCTTGATCAACGGCATTCTGGTCTCTGGGGCGGTCCAGAATCTTGGTCTATAGAAAAGCTTTGGAGCGGACCTGAATCCTATTATCAGGTGACAGTTCAATTGGCAAAGTGCGGCTTTAGGAGAAAGCTCCCGCGTAAACATTACTTATAAAAAACTCTTACAAATGCATGCATTATACCAGCTAATGTAACAGAGAAAAAAATAGAAGATATGTGAGGAAACAAGAAAAAAATGCAGAAGGAAAACGACTGTTAATAAGAAACTAAGCAATTGATCACCAAGTGTTATGATTCAATAAAAATAAAGTTCAACAATATTTGTTTTGTTTTCAAACACTTTTATTTGGTTAAAAAAACAAACAATTGCATCAAAAGTTGTGGCACACATGTGCGTTATGCTGCTGAAATATAGAAAAAGATGTTCTCAAGACCTCTGTCTACTTTATATAACTCACTGTAAGTCCTCTGTAAGGTCTAATAAATGTATTCATCCTTAAACCTGAAAGTAGGTATATCTCGTGATCTTGTGGTGAGAGATCATTTCTTTTATAATTCGCTAGAGGCAGAATGTGCTATTACATTTCAAAAGCCCTTACCTTCCGAGTTTACTGCTTATCTTCAAAATAACAAGACTTTTTAAGTGTCCCTTTAACTTGGCAACATTGTTAGGTATGTAGCCGACTCGCGAGACCAAGTCGTGAGCTGACACTCTTTGGTTGAGGAGGCGAGGGGGGAGAGGTAACCACTTACCTACAATCTACAATGGATCATCGATGAGGGTTGAGACTTGGCCACCTTGTGAATTCTGGCCGCATAACTTAAGTTATTTAAATTAACCGGCGACTAATTTATTACTGAATAGACTTACCTGTGTAAAGAGTGCGTTTTCATCAATGGCGAGGGATTTCTCTAACTTTTCTTTACTGAATTAGATATATGTAGAATCATAAAGCAAAATCATTTATTAAAAGGTAAATGCTCTTCCATCTGGGCAAAGTTACTTATATTGAGAAGCTAGTTATTTTCAGTTAAATGAAATCTTAGTAGATGCTAACTGATTACCCAGCGTTATCCGAGTCTTATTTATTTTTAAATGGCATCAGTAGTGTCATTATTCATCCGAATGACCCCACAAATTACGAAATCGACACTAATATCGGTATTTTTATAACACCCCCTTCCCACTATCCCCATAGGTGTGCTAGTGCTTGGAATCTTACTCCACAGTCTTTTTTCAAATAATCAGAATAGGTACCAAGTTTGGTGTAAATAGGTCCAGATGTTCCAAGGTGATACTGGAACATGTAAACACACACACACACACACACACACACTTTTTTTCTCTCTGAGGGCTCGTCCGTATCTTTGCCGCCCCGATAGCACCGCAGCCTTGGGCTTATTGTGCATGCCCTTTGTCTTTTCTACTCCACTCATTCCAAAATTACTGTGCCTTGAACTAGTCTGCGCAACAATTGATAGGGTGAAGTTTTATATTGCTCTGTCTCCAGTCTAGGCTGTCCGTAGATCAGTTGTCTTTTGCGGTCCAGAGCTTTACACTCACACAAGATGTGCTGGGCTGATTCCTCCCCCTCGCCGCAGAGTCTGCATGCCAGGTCCCCCTCGAACCGCCCCATTTTATGCAGGTGTTTCTTGACAGCCATGTGTCCCCTCAAGAGTCCTGTTATGTTCCTGAGCTGTCATCTGCTAAGATTTAGCAGCTCCACAGCTCTGTTTGGACTGGGTTCCCCAATTATGTTTTCCCATGTCTGAGCATGGATAGTGTGCCCAGTATGCCTTGTGCTGGTTCCTGACCCAGGACTTGATGGTTTCCCTGGCCGCGCCTTTCGATATGCCCAGGATCGGTTCTGGTCCCATAAATGGTTCTGCTAATCCCCTCTTTGCAAGACTGTCAGCTTCTTCATTGCCTTTGTGTCCCGTCAAGAGCCCTGTTATGTTCCTGAGCTGTCCTCTGCTAAGATTTAGCAGGTCCACAGCTCTCTGGGTCGCCCAAATAATGGCTTCCCGTGTTTGAGCCCTGGATAATCTGCCCAGTATGCCTTATGCTGCTCCCTAACCCAGGACTTGATGGTTCCCCTGGCCGTGCCTTTTTATACGCCCAGGACCGGTTCTGGTCCCATAAATAGTTCTGCTGATCCTCTCTTCGTGAGACTGTCAGCTTCTTCATTGCCTTTGACTCCCGAGTGACCCGGCAGCCAGATGAGACTAACCTCATTCTGCCTAGCCAGGTCGTTCGTCTCGGTTTGGAATTCACTTACTAGCCTGGAATTTACCCGTGGGCTACTTAGGGCCTTAAGAGCTGCCTGGCTATGAGGATCCATTTGTTGGTGTAGCCCCTCCTCTTGTTCTCCCGCACACAGTGGAAGATGGCGTACATTTGGGCCTGAAAGACCGTTGCATGAGCTCCAAAGGAAATACTGTGACTTACCCTCAGTCCTTCTGAATAAACGCCTGCCCCCGTCCTGCGCTCCCCGCCGGATCTATCCGTGAACCAGACGAGCGCGTCCCCTGATAGGCCCGGCGTCTTCCCCCGCCATTCCTCGCGGTCGGGGATTACCACTGCAAACTTGTTATCCCTGCAGATTTGCGGCCTCGCGAAGTCTGACCTCATTTCAAGCATGGGCTCCTTCACGATCTCCTGAATTTTGCAGTGGCCACTGCAGCCTGGGTAAGTCTTCAGTCTATCGTTGCAGGCTAGTCTGTGTAGTCCTAGCCTGGCTTCCCCCATGATAACTAAGTGTGGAGAGGGAACACACATGATATTTCTATGAATGCGAGGCGAAATATGATCTCTTAAAAATCCATAAGCCTGATATTGTCCCTTGCTCATCTTAATACTCTACAGCTATTAGTAGAAACAGTCAAAAACTCCACCCATATTATTAATTTTCTTCAAAACAGCATTATTTCTCAAAACGATAGTCTTATTTGTTCGAACATCGTTTCCTGATTTATTAATATACCTCTAGCTGAAACTTTCGACATTCTCAAAAAGACACAATATTCCACCACATACTCTAACCCCTCTAGAGCACTGCACGTTTGACACTTATTTCCTTTCCCAAAACAAATTTTACAAATAAAATCGCGGTTCTCTAGTAGGTTTGCCGTACACTCCTGCACCGACAAAAGCCCTCAAGTCATCCAAAATAAAAGCAACCAGCTGGTTAAAGTACATTCACGTTATTTTGGGTATCTAGCCAAACGGTAAATAATCTTTGGATAAAAACCTTCTTTACTTAAATGATATCAACCGACGAATCTAGTTCACTGTGGAAATAGAAAATAATAATAGAAAATCTAGGTAGTAGGTAGGTTGGGCTGTTGTAGTTCGATTTCAAATCACTGTCGTCGTTGAGATCGAGCTCAAGGTGGAGGGTAGGTTAGTTTAGATGAGCAAAAAGGGTCAGAAATCGCCTAATTGCCAGTAAGCACCTTACCTTTACCTTTGGTCAAGAACAAGACTGTATTTCGTTAGGAGTTATCGCTTAAAATTTTCGTCTCCATTAACGAAGTTTTCTGGAGTGTCCCTTAGTATTGTCATTATTTGTTTTATTCTTCCTCTTTTTTTTTGAAGTTGGTAAAATCTACTTTTAGAAACTAAGAGTAATTTTGCGGTAGCAGAATTGTTTACGGATTTGGATGGTCTTAGTTGACTTTGCGTTGGACTGGTATGGTGGTGGTGGTGGTATCGGTAAATATGACTTCGTAACTTACAAGTTGGATTGGTATGGTCTGATTATATTGATGGTCTTAAACTTTTATGTGCTATGATCGATTTGGGATGTCAAGCATATTAGTTTGTGTAGTTGAGTCACCATTATCTAGCGAATTGTCGTTTACAGTGGATAAAACAAAATCATAAAGACTCATAAGTAAAGTTTAAACCTACGATAAGTGCTAACAAACACACTTAAAGAAAGCGAAAATAACTAAACTCATAGATCAGAGATTTACCTAAAGCCAGCCGAAATCAGTTTTTTTCAATATAATTAAAGAATTAGTTAACGTTTATAAAACCCGTCGTCACTACTCATTTTGTTTTATCTTTAAATTCCCTGTCAAACTTTCAACCTGTTCTACTTAATAACCTGAATATCAAATGCGGGTTTTTACATTAACTGATTTCAAATTCAAGTCTGATGTAAATTCTAAAGCAGCTAATATAGTCTATCAAATTGTTGTTCTAAGTTCTAAATTAATAATAAGCTTTTAATGTGTAAACATAGCCTATAGTGTAATAACTAAATTGCTTTAAAAATCGCCTTAATTATTAATTAGTTTGTGACACAATATACATTAATGACGTACATGACCAGTAAAATTAGGTCAGTGGCGTAGATGTTTCCATTTTACCTAAATGCTTGTACTGTATTATATTGTATTTTGTTTCTTAACCTTCCGGGAGTCTGGTGATTCAAACAGACTATATCAATCTGGTGGGGTCTGATAGACCCCAATAGGTTTTAAGGCACCAGAATGCAAATAAACAAAGGAATGGTCTCAAAGGGGGGTTTCTAAACATCACGCAATATAGTAGAATAAGTTTATTAGAATAAAGATTTAAGCAAAAAACAATATAATAATATTTTTTTTCTAAAAAACTAAAAAGAAAACATGATTATAAAAGTCAGTGTCAAGTACCTACACTAATTCAGTATTAGAATAATAATTTTTATTCGTGTTCATTATTACATTCACTGCACATAAAATTCGCATGTGCCAAACAAATTGTCTTCTTGCATGTAACACAGAAGTATTGTGATTTTCTTTTGGAATTACGTGGACAAAATTCACAGCGTCTTCTTTTTCTAGTCTCATTTGGATTAGCTACAGGAATAGCAGGCTGCTGCCTGCGTAATTCCTTAGGAAGCCTTTGGTTTTGTTGTCGTCTATCCTGATGCTCTCTATTAGTTGTTTTCCCAAGTCTTTCAAAAAATTCCGCCTGGTTGTGACATAATCATTCGTATTATTTCTGTATACAATTTCGTCATTTACTCCGGCAGTGTTGAGAATTGAATAAAATATTGTCAACGGCCATCGCCGAGAATTTCTTGAAATGTCGTAAGAAGCTGAAAGCTTATCTAAAGTGTCTACGCCCCCTTTTATCATGTTGTAGAACGTGACTATTTCAGGCATCTGTTTGTCCCCCGTTGATTCATCAACACTGTCATTGTGATGAAGCGTCGACCATAATAGTACATTTTTTCCTTTTTCTCGATATATGATACCATCGTAATTTTTTTTGAAAACCAAATACACTTGACGGTAAAGGCCTTCCTTTTGTAGACACCAGACATCGCGGCAATTCTCTTTTATTTTTGCGGACAGTTCCAACAGATGTTAGTCGATGTTCGGTGAGCAATCGATGCATCAGGCTGTAACTCGTGAACCAGTTATCGAACGTAACATTACGGCCACTCTTTGATACCGGTTCTATCAATCGAAGGACTATATCTTCGGGCTTATTACTTTTTCTGAACGGTCCCTCAGGTTGTAAACCTACGTATACTTCTAGATTAACAGCATAAAAACACCTGGCGTCTGTCAATGCAAAAAATTTTACCCCATATTTGGCGGGTTTACTGGGAATGTACTGTCGAAACGGACAGTTGCCACGAAACGATACCAATTGCTCATCAATGGTTAGATACATACTTGGAGAATATACTTGTCTGCAGTTGGAAACAAATGCCACAAAAATTGACCTAATCGGTGCAAGTTTATCGAGCCACCACGCTCTCTTGTCTAGTTTGATAATTGTCAAAACGTAAGCAACACAAAAGAAAATTGAATCTCTGGAGACTCATAGTCATTCTAAATATCGGTACTCCTGTATCGTCTGTTGCCCATAAATCTTTGACATTTTGACGTCCAGATTTATAGTAGCCCGCTAAATACAAAAGTCCAAATAAAACTCGCAATTCCGATTTCTCTGTCTCTTTTACTTTATACTGATCTCTTTCTGCATACGTAGCACACTTAGCTCGAATTTTTTGGTTGGTGTGAATAATAATTTCAGTCGTGATCTCTTCAGTGATAAAATATCCCCAGCATTCTGCTGCTGTTTTACCGTCTCCGTCTTTATATAGTCTTCTGACAGTGGGTAGTTGCGTAACAATATTTTCTGCTCTTACCCTGACATTTGGCCGACCTTGGTGCTTGAACCATTTTGTTGCCTCATCTTTTCCTTTATAAAACATACTTTCAAGGTTATTTTGCCTGTCGTTTTCATCATCGCTAATTTCTTGTTCTGTTTCACTGTTATGTTCACTTTCACTCAAATGGTCTATTTCTCCTTCATCACTTGAAATTTCATCTTCAAGCTCTTGACATTCTACCTCTTCCCATAAGGACATAAGTCTACGTTGCTCCCGTTCGTAATCTCCCATTTTGAAAAAGATGAATCTGTAGCAATAAATTGTATTTTATATTTTATAAAGTTTAACCTAATTAACTATTTCTCCTTTGGAATAATATTTGACACATGAGACATAAAATAAAACAAAACATACCTTAAAAGTCTGTTAAATTCGGAGTAGCTTATTGAGTCTGGTGGGGTCTATGATACCCGGTCCACTGTTATGCATACGATTCACAGTTGTTTACACCAAACACGGTGAAACTACACTAACAGCAGATAGACCGATGTCGTTGAGGCAGCTACCCGTAATGTCAGCTTCCGCCATCTATTGCCCAAATAGATACAACATGTTTAGCATACCTCTGTGCCTGTCAGACCCCACCAGACTCCCGGAAGGTTAAATGTCGGTCTATTTCGACGATGGACAAACATCGACAAAGGGGAAGAGTTTCACCTCACCATCCTGAAAATTTTGCCGAACTCTTTTTTCCTGTAAGCTCCTTAGTGGAAAAACGCAATATCGCATGATAGACGGGACCGACGGCTTTACGCCATTACCGAAGGGCTAACGTGCAGGCCTTTATTGCTTGAGTGCAATGCTACAAATTTAGTTGATGTTAATTTTACAGTATATGTTTAAAAGAAAATAACGCTTCTCTGGGAATCGAGCACAAGACCTTTGATTTCAGAGACTCACGTACATACTAACGGAATACCGACGCTCTCAGTTTGGCTTCAGCTCCAGCTCTCTTATATGGATTTATATTTTCCAATCCGCATTATCGAATGCTATTTACAAGTCTACAAAAACAATAAACGTATCTTTATTCTCCTCAATTCTGCTATCTTCTGTTGTTTTAAGTGCCAGTGTTACTTCTCTAGTTCCTCGTTGAAATGTAAATTCAAACTGATCTTCGTCCAAGCAACTCTCAATTTTGCTTTATATTCGATTTTTACTACTCTCAGCAGAATTTTTGCGGTACTTATTGTCCTGCGCTGGTTGCAGTTTCGCGTATATCAGAACAGAATTTGATGTATAAATATTGTTAGAAACTAGCATAGGCCTGCCCAAGCAACATTTAAAGTCAAACTGACGTAAAATCGCCCTACCAATAGGTCGGCGACCAAATCACCACAGGTCATTTTCAAGTAAAATTTAAGTGTATATTACCAATGTGGGGAATAAAGTCAAAGTAATATGGAAGTCGATAATAGGTCCAGCAAGGCGTTTCGACCAAGGCGTTTTAGTTATATTTAGGGCATTTTTATTCAACATTGGGCCAATGGTCGTAAAATATATTGGTAAATATGTGCTACGCTTTACTTGAATCTGACATCTAGGCGCCGAGTGCCGTGACGTTCTTAACAACGAACTACGCATGTGACATTATTCGGTTCTGTAGGATCTGTGGTTATGTATGTATAAACAAACAGTAGAGTAGTAGAGATATTGTCCATCTTTGTTACAAAATGACATGTTGAATTATCAAAGAACTTACTTTAAATATTTGGAACAATTATAAAGGAGATTCGCACTGTATAAAGAAAAAAAAAAAACACTGCGGTTATGTTTTTTCTATTAACATGATGATGATACTGCGATAAAATTCGAGCGCCCGTGTAAAAGATAAAATTTGTGAAAATAAAAAATTATTCAAAATTCTTGAAATTCTGATTTTGGAGGATTGGTGATGTAAACAACACGAAACTATCATGTCGCCATGGTATACAAGCATTATTTAATGTTTTTTTCGAACTAAAATTTGATTACACTTTATTCAACAAAAAAATATTTTTCATTTTCCAATACAATCAAGATGGATACCGCAAAATTAAATTAATATGGCTGCCCTTCTAACGTTATTGACCTGAAAGTTAATTTTGCCCTATTTTTTTTTACCTATAAGTCACAATCCCTAATGACAGGGCAAACTAACCAAACTTTGAAGGCATTTTGTCCTATTATGGGAATTTCAACTATATGGTAAACGAATTTTGTTTGAAAATATTAAAAATGAAACATTTTCGTCTATAAGAATATATATTACTTATATCCGTGCACAGCCGAGAGACATATAGGAATGATTATACAGCGCTTTTGGTCTTTGATTCCATAATATATAGACATTAATAGAAAATAGAAACAAAATAAAATAAGTAAATAAACATAAACATGACAGCTGACTGTGTTGCCACTACTTCACTCCATTTGTCATGAAAAGGGATGTATTATATTGAAGAGGGAAACCTGCTGATTTGATACCAGCATATAATTGAAATTCAGTTTTACTTTCATATACCTAGTAGTAGTAGCCGATCTAGTTGTCATACTTTTTTAGGATTTACACAGAGAACATTATCGAAATAATAATTATTAATATGAAGCGAACTGAATACAAGAATTCTTTACTACTCTATAATAATTTGCAGTATGTCTGTAAACTTTTATTGGTTTCAAAGGGGGAATTGTAACCCTATATTTGTTACTGGTGCACGCACATTCACAAAAAGAATAAACGTTTATTGATGAAGTTTATTAACTGACATACCTTTAAGATTGACAAATGTATGTCACTGCTGTACGCTTTGAACTTTGAGGACAATTTTTATTTCAAGTTAGATTTTATGGGTATTTTCAACTTGAACGTTGAATTTGACTTGGAAGACCATTTCTGCAGTAATTATGACTTTATAGCCGATCAGAAAGCCATTTTAGGTTAGCTCAGTGCCCAAAATATTTCCTGTGCTGTATTGTACTGAAATTGGTAATATATATGTAAGCTGGACTTCATAAGAAGACCTCCAATTTACTATACCACAGAGACATATTGCAGGTTAATATTAGGTAATAAATTACCTTAAAGTAGGTATTTCAGGTATCTGGGCTTGGTAGTCGATTTTCAGTCCAATTTAGGGCACACTTCGACCTAAAAATTACTAACTCTGGAATTGAAACACAGAAGTATATTCAAGTATATTTTATGAGTAAAATTAAACCAATTTTTTCCCAATTTAGTTACTTGTAAGTTACTGACTTTGGAGTAATTTTAATAGTCAAAAATAAGCTAGTTCGGAGCCGCATTTCCAAATTTGTTGTCATTATGACAATCAAGGCAATATTTTGGTTAATTATTACTAAATTACAACTTGGTTAGGTTATTTGGACTCGAGTGCTGGTTAACATGCCTTAATTTGTTGCTTGGGTGTGGTGTGCCTAACCCTTTATGGTAATGGCGTGACGGCATAGTAGTACTTGTAGTAGTAATAGTGGTATTAAGGATTTTTCAATGAAAAATTGCTAGAAACTAAATTACTTGTTAAACTAGTATTTAAAGGGCAATGTTAAAATAACTACATTTCAAGCACAAATAGTAATTGTATTAATGGTAGTATCATAATTCCTAGAAAGCCACATAGTGGGCAAGAGCCTTTAAGCAAGACACATAAATATAACCTTACGTGTGAAGGGATAAAAGCTAACGACTATACTCTTGACTTTTAACCTTTCTTAATTTCTTAGAGTAATTTTAATCAAAGGAAAATCCCAGAGAATCAAAATTCTATGGTTGTAACAATAAGACGGTTCACAATTAAATGTATTTGGGTTACTTGGACCGATTTTAAATTATCTTATTCATTTTACGCAGTTCTGCATGTACAGGTAGCAAAAAAACATTTATTTAAAATGACGTGGAAGTTGAAAAATTATACACTAAACCTAAAACAAGAAACCACATCAGCTTTCTCCCTATAGTATCCGATAAGGATTTCATATTAGTAAATTTTCCTAGAAAATATTCAGTACTGAGGAGATCTCGAGTTTTTAATTTTGAATCAATTTCTCCAAATTAACGCGAACTAGGCCCCCTAGAACGTAGGGTCTGTTTCAATTTTTATATGTTGCAAGTGGCTTGGATAAGTTCATTAGCCAGGAAAATCGGAGCAGTTTTTCACGGAAAATGTTGGGTTTTCGTTCGGAACTTGTTCGTATCTCCGGAAATAATAACAAAGCTATGGCAACCAAATTTGGTACTTAGGTTTATATTATAAAAGGTATTCTACGTAGGTAGATCTCTAGGTTAAAAGAAAACAAAAGTAATAGCTATTTAAAGAAAAAAAATGGATGCCACTGATCAACAGAGAAACGCAAAAACCCAATATATTTTTTGTCGATAACAAAATCTATTGTATATTACAAAGAGTACATTTTCTGGCTTAACAAGTTCAAGAAGCACCAGAAAAATTACTCTACAATTTTTTAACATTTTCTCCTTAAAAAGTCAAGGTCGCGATTTCAATCGTCAAAATTAAATGAATACGTGTTATGTAGAGAAAATGTGGGAAGGAGTATGTTTTACAAAACCTCAAGTTTCAACTTCAACAGTCATGTCCTTTATTTTACTAAAATATTTGCAGAAACTTCATTCGAAATTTCGCTAATGCTTTGGCACTAGTTTTTGTTATAGAGTTTATGGTTTAATTATCTATAAGCTTTAGCGAATTTTTACATAAAAAATTCGCCAGTAAGCAGACAGCGACTTTTGAATTTTGAAAACATTTCTTCAAATGAATGCGAACTAGACCCTCTAAAACCACATCCAGGGTTAGTTTTACGTTTTATCTGTTTACATATATACACGGTAAAGCTCAATATATCCGTTATTATACAAGATACGACCAAAAGTTGTATATGTTAATTGTATAGTGTTTTGAGTTGCATCTTATAAAATTATATTTATAATCACAGCGTGGTACATAAGTCGTTGGTGATACGATTTTTCTTTTAGCGATTTTTCTTTAAAAAAATTCACTAATGAGTAGATCGCGACATTTGATTTGAATGTAACTGTGAGCTGGGTTGGATGTGCTAGAGAGGATGTCATTGACTAAAGCTGAACCTTGTGAGACTCCTGCATTAATTGGATAGAATTTAGAGGAATGGTCATCCACGACAACAGAAATGCTCCGGTTGGAGAGGAAATTAGCTGTCCAGGTACAGAGTTTTGATGGCAGGCCATAGGCCGGAAGTCTATTAAGCAACGCTGCGTGCCAGACCTGGTCGAATGCTTTGGATATGTCTAGGGCGACAATCTGGGATTCACCGTGTAGACTTGTTCCAAGAATGGGTGACAAAGAAAAGGAGGTCGGCAATTGATCTGCGCTGACGGAATCCATACTGCCTGTCGTAGATTAGACTGTGGTTTTCAAGAAATTTTAGTTATTCGGTGTTTATATACTTTTCCATCACTTTAGAGACGACTGAAAGGAGCGAAATAGGCCTGTGGTTGCTAGAAAGCGCTTTGAATCCCTTCTTGGGGACGGGTTGTACTCAAGCAGTTTTCCAGTTACTAGGTAATATGCCTCTATTGTAAGATATCTGAAACAGACGAGTGAGGACAGGAGCGAGTTCTGGTGCGCATTTTTTGAGAACAATTGCTGGGATCTTGTCAAGACCAGAGGCTTTCCTGGTATCAAGAGAAGGGAGCATCTTTCGTACCTTTTTAGTTTTGAAAATGATATCCGTCATTTTATGCGCGATATTGGGGACTGTTGTGGTTGAACATTTGGAGGTGGCTTGAGAGTAGAATTGCCAGCAAACAACGAGGCAAAAAGTTCAGCCTTGCCCAGGGCGGTAGAAACAATTTCATCCCCTGAAGCAAGAGGTGAGAACGTGCTCTTGCCGAAATTATTCCCAATAGATTTAACAAGAGTCCAGGAGGGTTTGCTGCCGTTGGAGCTCGAGAGGACTTTGTTTCTTATGTGGTTGTCAAACGAGTTTTTTGCCTCAGAAAGAATGCGGATATATCGGTTTCTTGCGTCGCTAAATGCTTGACGGTTCCCTTGACTGGGATTGTGTAGAAGCGTTTTGTGAGCTTTGTCCTTTTCAAGTCTGGCCTCGTCACAGGATTTAGAGAACCAAGGTTTTTGAGTGGCTTAATAGATTTTCTGTGTACGTGGAATAAACAATTCCATGCTAGCTTGGATAATTTCGGTGGCGTTTTGTGAGATATCAGAGGAGTAAGGATGAGATAAGCAGACAGACGCCCATGGAAATGAGAAAAAGTAATCCCGCATTTCGTCCCAGCTCGCGGAGTTGTAGTGACAAACGATACGTGGGTGTGATGACTGCGTGACCTCGGGTTGCATTGCGCAGAAAGCAGTTACCATGCTGTGGTCTGAGCGAACAAGGGGGGCAGTGACTGATGTCTTATAGCATACAGGTTTTGTAGTAAGGAGATCCAAGAGATTTAAGCTGTGTGTTGGGATGCGAGGAAAGTTAGTAGGTTGCTGAACCATATTGGCTAAAGAATTGCTGACTGCAAAGGCCTCCGCTGCTCTACCTTCTGGATCTGTTTTTGATGATCCTATCCATTCCTTATTATGGACATTGAAGTCACCAAGAATAGTGACCTCGGAGGAAGGATATTCAGAAATCAGATGGTCAGTTTTATCAGAAAGGCAGTCGAGAGCTGGACAAAGTTGTTGTCAGAAGGTGACCGGTAAATGCAACAGATGAGTTTAGTTGCAGCCCTGAGAGAGAGAGAGAGAGAGAGAGAGAGAGAGAGAGAGAGAGTTTAATCACCAAATTGGTGAGTCTGGTGCAGGGTAGATTGCTACGGACGTATGCACACACACCTGCATGCAATCTAGAGGAAGTGAGGAGCTCATAACCCGGGAAATTAAGGTGATTAGTGGCTGTTTTGGCACTGATTTGGGTTTCGGTGAGGAAGAGGAGTTGGGGCCTATTAGCCTGGAGGAATTGGTGGACGGAGTTCAGGTTAGAATTTAGGCCACATATATTCAAGAAGGATATGTTAAATCTTGGCGCCTCCTGCACAGCCCTCTCCCGGAGATCCGAATGGAGGGGTACTTTATCCGGAATCTTTTGTACAAGGAGGAGCCATTACCATTTTTGTTTGTAAGGGAAACCGAATCATACACCAGAACCGGAAACGTCCGTTGGGATTTCACCGGCGCTTGATGTAAGGGATGGTACCTCCTCGGGCGTGAAAAAAATCCTTTACTATCATGTAAAGGAAAAGTCCACTACCACCTGCTAAATAACGCACTTGCTGCGTCCACACTTCTATTTGTATTTCATCTTACTTTTTAAATTTCTAAGATCGCAAAGAAATATTTTATAATGCGTAGTGAAACAAATGAATTATATTGCCGACCGTCTATGTGTAACTAGCTGCAGTGTTAACATAAATTCAAAATTTAAGTTGATATTTTTTTTCAAACACCAAGAACAAATATGTAAATATAATTTTTACAATTAAGAATTAACTACCGAGCTATAAGCCAGTCGATGTTATTTTCGAGACACTCTGTATAATTTAAATTTGTGAAAGTTTATAAACGCAGAACAGTTATGTCCGAATGGCAGAATCAATATTTAAATTTATACCGTACACTATGTGGAGTACAGAATATCAGATAAATATTCATTGAGTTGGCTCTTGTCTTCCTGAATTAAATCTGTTTCTTATTTTTTGACCAAGTTCAAACCAGTACGAAAAGTAACTTCGTTATGTTCTACACATATTTAATTACCACTAAATGTAAGTCAGAGGTTCTTAATTATTTTACAATAAAAGTCTGCACGCAGCAAGTACGTTAGGGTAGCGAATTTTCAGAAAAATATATCACTCCGTAATAACTTAATTTCGTCATTAGGCTACAATCTTCAATTTTGATCCATAGAAAGTAATATATAAAAGCAATAGGAAATTAAAATTTATTTCGGAATAAAAAACTTATTTTCGGTCGTTGGATAATTGGAAATATATCTGACAGGAACACATTCCGAAGCCATAGGAAAGAGCGAAGATTCGTAAAGAACCGATCGACAAGTGCGTAATTTGACACTAAAAGAGCGTTTTTTCGAATAAAACCGGTTTGTGGCATGAGACAATTTCTAAGGAGCGATGTCCATAGAAGAGCCAGAGATCTCCAACTTTTTCCTGCGGTCGAGAGAAGTGAGATTGTATGTGATAAATGAATCTCATATAAGGCGAACAGCTTGTTATATAAGACTAGTACTAAGTAGGTATAAGGTTACAATCAAATTGTCACTTTGACGCTTTTAGAAAAAAAAACTATCAACATTAGCGATTCGTTTAAAACCTTCTTCTTTATTTTTAGTGAATTTTCCTTTAAAAAATCAGTAAAGAGGAGATTTCGACTTTTGAACATTGAAAAAATTTCTTCAAATGAGCGCGAACTAGGCCTTCTAGAACACATATCCGGGGTCAGTTTCAATTTATATATATATATATATATATATATATATATATATATATATATATATATATATATATATATATATATATATATATATATATATATATATTTATATGTATATGTATCACACCGATAACTCAAAAAATAAAAGGGCAGATTTTGATTAAATTTGGCGAGCAAATTCTTTTTGCAAGTGGCTTGGATAAGTTCGTTATCCAGGAAAATCGGAGCAGTTTTCCGGGAAAATGTTAGGTTTTCTTCTGGAAAAAATTCAAATCTCCGGAAATAACAAAGCTATGACAACCACATTTGGCAAGCTGGTTTATGTTGTAAAAACCAAACTCCGCACCAAAATTTATGTCATTATATTGAAAGAAAAAAAGTTATAGACACTTAATGAAGCAAAATTTTACTGCCACTAAAATCAGAGACGCAATACCAAATTATTGTATATGTTTAACAAAATCTATTAAATATTTACCTTTTTATGGCGCAAAAAGTTCCAGAAGTACAAAAAAGATTACTTTAAGGATTTTATCATTTTTCTCCTGTAAATGTCAAACTGGATATTTACAACGTGAAAATTAGTATAACTATTCCTGTTTATGATGGATAATATTGCACAAAATGTGTGTTCGAATGTTCTAGATTTATGCTACTCATTTGTTAAAAAACCCGCAAAATCTTTAAAGACCTTACATATTACAAATAAATAACTTAAGACCATTATCTTTATCATTAGCTTTCTTCATTGCAGTGTGCCAGAAGCATTACAGTGTGTAACGCTTAAGATCCCTGTCTGATGAGTGATGGGTAACTCAAAAAATAAAGGGCCGATTTTGATAAAATCTGGTGAGTACATTTTTCTTGCAAGTGGTTTGGATAAATTCGTTAGCCAGGAAAATCGGATCAGTATTTCCCGGAAAATTTTAGGTTTTCATCTGGCAAAGATTCATATGTCCGGAAATAACAAAGCTATTGTAACCACATTTGGCAAGCTGGTTTATGTTGTAAAAAAGTTTGGACGCAGCAAGTGCGTTATGGAAGTGAATTTTCATAAAAAAAATTTTAATAGCAAATATGTCTCTTTAGTGCAAGCAGGCATCTACTTGGTCACCGGTATAACATATATAGTAGAAAAAATATACCATATTAAGAAAATTCACTAAAACAAGCACTTGTAAAGCCACGGAAAAAGTCTACCACTGTATGAAATATGGAACGGTTTCACTAAGCTGGGGCAATAACAAACGACCAGATATGCTATTTAAATTAAATTCAGTCTTAAAACTTTCATCTCTTCATCAGATTATTCTTTATACAAAAACTCGCAAAAAAATTCATCGGAATAACAACAATCTGATTAGATAACGGTAAAGTGAAATGAGATTTTTTTTAAATCTAAAAGTTAAGTTACTAACTAGGATTAGAACGCGTCATGTAGGAGTCGATTATCCGACGTACATGGCTTAGCCAACATGGCTAAGCTCGACATATATGTACTAGCTGATATATCCCGTAATACATGTTAATCGTCTAACGTTACTATTTACATAAAACAATTTGCCATATAAAATGGAGTTTTGCTCATATTTTAACGAAATAAAGGAAAATAACGACTTATACACATATCTAGGATCTTGTTAGTCATTGCTTGTCATAGTTTTCACTCTTATTCGTACTCCTACCATAATTATCAATTTTGACGTTTTAGTGAATTTTCTTATAAAAAAAACTATAGAGGAGATCCCGATTTTTGAATTTTGAAACAATCATTCAAATGAGCGCTAGTTAGGCCCCCTAGAACACATATCTGTGGTCAGTTTCAATTTTTATTTGTTTATATATATATATATATATATATATATATATATATATATATATATATATATATATATATATATATATATATATATATATATATATATATATATATATATATATATATATATGGGTGTCACATCGATAACTCAAAACAAAATGGGCCGATTTTGATTAAATTTGGTGACTGCCTCCTTTTGCAAGTGGCTTGGAAAAGTTAGTTAGCCAGGAAAGTCGGGCCAACTTTTCCCGGAAAATTTTGTGTTTCCTTTCGAAAAAAAATCATATCTCCGGAGATAACAAAGAAAGGGCAACCAAATTTGGTACTCGGGTTTATATTATTATTGGTAAATTACGCACCAAAATGGATCTCTGTAAGTTAAAAAACAAAAAAACTTATAGGTACTTAACGAAAAATAAATTGGAGTTTTCCTCACAAACGTCAAAGTCGCGATTTAAAACGTCAAAATTGGCAACATTTAGGCAAAGAACCTGAAACTAATTGGGACTATTGAAAGAAAACGTCTCAAGACAAATGTTTTACAAACCCTGAAGTCTTAGCTTCAACCGTCATTGTCCTTCATTTTACTAATATATTTCCAGAAAATTCATTTCAAATAGACCCTTTCTCTGATGTTTTGGCAGTAGTCTTAGCTATAGAGCTTATCGTTTAATGGTATATAATTTTTGTCGAAGTTTCGTAAAAAATCAAGCTCACAATATCCGTTTTTATACAACATATGAAAAAAAATGTATTAATTATAGGGTTTCTTGAGCTACATCTTAAAAAATTATTTCTACAATCACAGTGGCCCATAAGTCGTTGGTGATACAATTTTTTTTATCGAACACGCCTTATCTTATTGCATTTTTACATTTTCCATCGAAATATAATGCATGTTTGTAAGAAAAGAAATTCGAGACGTAGCAAGTGCATTATGGTAGCGAATTTTCATTATATGCTTCAAATTTGAATAGCTCAATTTGCTATTAACCTATAAGGTTGACCAAGAAACCGGTTTTTTTCGCGAACACTTTTCGGAAATTGTTGTACATTTTCAAACAATAAAGTTATTTTGATGAAACATGGCACATTGTTTCTACTATATAAGTTATACTGGTAACCAAATTTGATGCCTGCTTTCTTAATAAAAAACACTTATTTGGTATTATTAACATTTTTATGAAAATTAACTACCATAACGCACTTGCTGCGTCCAGACTTTTTTAATGCAGAATATTTCAAAAGGGAGCAGGTACTATATTTTTAAGGAAACAATTGTAATTTAGTTTGTAAACAATGTTTTTTATACCATAAATAAATCTATTCGAGGGCCCTTGACATTTTCACTGTAGAAATAATTTTCCTGCAAAACATACAAAGTATTTTTACATTTGAATAATAATAAAGTTATAATTACTTTACATCTAACGTACACAAGACGATAGAAAACTGAAACTACTGTAAATGGTTTACGATTTCTGGCGAGAATAAAACGAAACATTATAGATTTTACCTCAATAAAGGAATATTAATTACATAGTGCTCACAGAGGCATACAGGTCTCCAGTAGTTTGGTCTTCCAAAGAATTCATTCAAGTTATAAACTGGAACCTTGACTTTGATACAGAACGACATCTACACATATTATGCAATAAAAACTAAAAATAAACTCAGTTATGTCATAAAAGCTGAACACTTTTTACTGCCAGTTCTTTTCACTGAATGACTGGTATATTTCACATATTTGTTCTTTACTGCTGGCTGCTGAAGGTACTAAGTCATTATTAGCTCTCTCTTTATAAAATGTTATGTGTTTTCAAGCTAAGGATCCAAATATGTGAAAAGCCAATTTCATTTTTAATATCACTACAACAGTATTAAATGTCGTACCAAGTCTCAAAATTTTAAGTGACTTAATTTTTAATTAATAAATTAGAAGATATTTAGTGAGCATTAGATATGATCAAGTAAATATTGGAGTTTCAGAATTATTGGGTAAATGTTTGCAGCGTAATTGAGGTCTAGATGTTTGCATATTCTACGAAATTACAAGAGCAACAAAATCAGGACGTGTTTGGCGTTTATCGCAATAGTAAAATCACTAATGAGCAGATCCCGACTTCTAAGTTTTGGAAAAAACTCTTCAAATAAGCGCGAACTAGGACCCTTAGAACCCATATTCGGGGTCAGTTTCGGTTTTTATATGTTTATATATTTATCGATATATATTTAGGGTCCACACCGATAACTATAATGCGCCGATTTTGATGAAACTTGGTAGGTACCTTCCTGTTGTAAGTGGCTTGGATGAGTTCGTTAGTCAGGAAAATCGGACCAGTTTTCCGGCAAAGTTTTGGGTTTCCTCTTGGAAAATATTTGTATCTCTAAAAATAACAAAGCTATGGGAACCAAGTTTTATACATTGGTTTCTATTGTTGATGGTATTTTTTTAAAAATTTAAACAACACACCACGAGGGCTTACAGTCTAAATATTATCGTACCTTGGGTGTTAACAAGGAGGAAAGAGGCAACTTGTTAATTCTGGACTTGAAGGTTTGGAGGTTCGGAGGAGAAGGAAAAACATGTGACGGCAAGGAATTCCACAACTTGGAAGTCCTCGGGACAAAAGAGTAGGCATAACAAGATGTTCTATCTCTGGTGATCTGGACAGTAAAAGGGTGCATTCGCTCTGTTCCCCTGGTAGATCTGTTGGGGGTAGCAGGTGGGGGAACTATGGAGGAAAGCTCCTCTGAGCAGTGCCCGTGCAGATATATATAAAAGAGAGAGAGGTCACCAACGGCACGTCGGTGGGCAAGGGATGGCAGCCTTTGGGTGAGGGTAAGGTCACCGATGAGACGTATAGCTCTCTTTTGAATGAAGTCCAGGATAGCGAGTGTAGAAGCGGCAGATGCACCCAAGATGTGGGAGCAGGATTCGAGGTTTGGCCTTATTTGCTTATTTGTAAAGTATATAAGGTATAGAGATTAGCTGGTGAAAAGAATTTGCGAGTCCGGAAGAGGAAACCTAATTTCTTAGCAGCCGCTTCTGCAATTGATGTGACATGTTGGTGTCAATTAAGATTTCGATTCACAGAAATGCCAACAAGAGAAAAGGACTCATTACTTTGAATAACTTGGTTGTTCATTGTGATGGGTCTAGGGCTGGTGTATCTCTTATGAGAAAGAAAGCAACATTGAGATTTGGTGGGGTTGAATTGTACAAGATTTCTACTTCCCCAGTCTAATATTTTTTGGACATCCACGAAGACAAACCCTCCATGAGTTTGCGATCCTCATCTAATTGGGCTAAAGAGACAGGCTTAGAATATTGTATATTTGAGTGGACGGTGCTGTCGTCCACGTAACTGTGAACTTTGTTGGATGTGCTAGAGTGGAGTGGATGTGGAGAAGAAACAAAGTAGGGGCTAAAGCTGAACCTTGAGAAACTCCTGCATTAATTGGATACAGTTTAGAGGAATGACCATCCACAACAACATAAATGCTCCTGTTGGAGAGGAAATTTGCTGTCAGGTACAAAGTTTTGGTGGTAGGCCATAGGCCGGAAGTTTATTAAGCAGCGCTGCGTGCCAGACCTGGTCGAATGCTTTGGCTATGTCTAGAGCATCAATGTGGGATTCACCGTGTAGTTCCATAGACTTGTTCCAAGAATGGGTGACAAAGGAAAGGAGGTCGGCAATCGATCTGCGCTGACGGAATCCATACTGCTTGTCGTGGATTAGACTGTCTTTTTCAAGAAATTTTAGTAATTCGGTGTTTATATACTTTTCCATCACTTTAGAGACGACTGAAAGGAGAGAAATAGGCCTGTAGTTGCTAGGAAGCGCTTTGGATCCTTTCTTGGGGTCGGGTTGTACTCGAGCAGTTTTCCAGTTACTAGGGAATACTAGAGTATACTAAGGTATACACTACATAGCAAAATTTTGATCCCTGAGTTAAAAGTAAAACAAATTTAGGCATTTAAAAAATTTAGATGCCACAGGGGAGTTCAGAGAATGGCACAAAACAAAAATAGTTTGTGTAGTTAACAACATATAATGACTATTACAGACAAATATTGAGTTTTTTTTGGCGCAAAAAGGTTGAGAAATACTATAAAAATAAGTTTGCAAATTTTATTAGTATTTCTTCGTAAAACGTCAACGTCGTGATGTGATTTTTTGGACCAAATTCTAATCAATTCAAAAACCATACATTTAACATACAGTACTTGCGAAAAGTAACGAATAAATTCATTGTTTCTGAAATTGAGTGTTTTTCGAAAAAATCCCGACACTTCGATTTTGTTTTAAACAAATACACTTTTTGACATACCACCCATATCTGTGACGTCATCGTTGTTTGAGATATGACGCCACCGACAAGTTTTTTAAATGGAAACCCCCAATTTCCTTCGCGCCATTTGAGAGAGCGTGTCATTCTACGTACACGTCGTTAAAAATTATGGCTGCTTGATAGTAGCCTAGGAGACCACGAATTTTTTTTATTGCTGTCAGATAAAAACTTGAAATCGTACTTTGGTAAATAGTTTTTTCGATTTTTTGTCTTTTCTCTCTTTAGTTCTTATCTTTTGTTTGGCAAAATCAGTGTGTTTGAAGTGTTTATTGAGTAGTGACTTTTGTAATTTTATAAAAGAGTGGTTAAATTAACTGAACGAGAACGAATTGAAATTCTTTGCATGATCGGATTTGGAGACAGGATGCGCACCCAAAAGAAGTAGTTGAATTGTTCAATGAAACTCATCCTGATCGGCATCCCATTAGCCATGGTAAGCAATATTGAGTCTAAATACCGTAATTTTGGACATTCGTGATCTTCCTAAATCTGGTCGACCTTCAAAATCAGAAGAAAATCAACTTAATGTTTTGTTGGCAATACAGGAAAATCATCACTCAATACTTAACCAATTGGCTTCTGATTTCAATATGACAGCGTCCACAAAGTTATAAAAAAAATCAAATTATCATCCTTATAAGGTCTGCCTTGTTCATGAGCTATCTGAAGACGACTTTAATCGGCGAAATAAATTCTGTAAGCAAATGCAAGAACTATGCACTAATGATAACAATTTATTTACTTTTTTCTGATGAGGCTGTGTTTGTTTTGAACGGCCATGTCAATAGACAAAACTGCCGTTATTCGGCTACCGCGAATCCCCGATGGATGATGGAGTATCACATTCAACGTCCTCAGAAAGTTAATGTGTGGTGCGGCATAGTCGACGGAAGAATTCTGGGTCCCTATTTCTTTGACGTGAACCTTACTGATGCAAAATATTTGGATTTTCTTCGCGACGACCTTATTCCTGAACTAATAACTTTATATCCAGATATAGAGGAACGTGATCTTCCGAGAAATTATATTTTCTTTCAACACGATGGTGCGCCTCCCCATTATACAACACCTGTCGGTGCTTATTTAGATGTGGTGATTCCATCGCTGGATAGGGAGAAGGGGGGCGATTGAGTGGCCAGCTAGATCGCCTGATTTGACACCCCTAGATTAGTTCTTGTGGGGATACTTAAAAAGCAAAGTGTACGTTAATAGAACAGATAATTTGGAAGATTTAAAAGCAAGAATTCGTCAAGAGATACATCGTATACTTCCCGAGGTTATTGACAATGTTCACAAAGAATTTATTAATCGTTTTGGCTACTGTCTGGCAGCCAACGGTGCACAATTTGAACATTTAATTTAGTTGATTTTTCAAATTATTATCATTAAATTTAGTATTTTGTAATTTAAAATCGTTTCTCTTCATTTTTTTTGTCTAACCTACATACTTACGATAATGTAATCATGGTCGAAATTGGGGATTGTCATTTAAAAAAATTGTCGGTGACGTCATATCTAGAACAACTATGAAGTCACAAATATGGGTCGTATGTCAAAAAGTGTCTTTGTTTAAAACAAAATCGACGTGTCAGAGGATTTTTTCGAAAAACTCTCAATTAGAGAAATAATGAATTTATTCGTTACTTTTCGAAAGCACTGTATAACAAACCTATAATAACACAGTTTGAAAATTACACGTAGGATTTAAAAGTAAAACAATACATCGGATGTTCCATATAAAAAAATACCAACTTTGTACTGCCCTGCTTTTTTGGCACGGTCTGTACAGTCGAAAATAATTTTAAAATGCGCACACTTAGTAACCATATAATATATACAGGGTTAAGCAGAATAAAGTTTCTATTCTTTATGTAGTCGTATCCATTAATGACAAAACGTTAGTCAAAAACTCTGGACGCAGCAAGTGCGTTATGGTAGTGAATTTTCATTAAAATGTTTTTATTGGAAATATGTGTTTTCTTTTTATTTAAGAAAGCATGCATCAATTTTGGTTACCAGTATGCCCTATATAGTAAAAACAATGTGCCATGTTTCATAAAAATAACTTTATTGTGTGAAAATGTACAAAAATTTCCAAAAGTCAACTTAAAGGGTTCCCGGAAAGACTCGTTTCTTAGTCAACGTTATAGGTTAATAGCAAATTGGGCTATTCAAATATGAAGCATTTGATCAAAATTCGCTACCATAAGCACTTGCTGCACCCATAACTTCTTTTCTTACAAACATGCATTATATTTCGATGGAAAATGCAAAAATGCAATAACATAAGGCGTGTTTGATAAAAAAAAAAGAAAATTTGTATCACCAACAACTTATAGGCCACCTGTGATTGTAGAAATATTTTTTTTAATGTAGCTCAAGACACCCTATAATTAATGTATAAAATGTTTTTCCATATCTTGTATAATAACGGACATATTGAGCTTTATTGATTTTTTGCGAAAATTCGACAAAAATTATATACTATTAAACGATAAACTCTATAGCTAAGACTACTGCCAAGCATCAGAGAAAGGGTTTATTTGAAATTAATCTTCTGGAAACATTTTAGTAAAATGAAGGACAATGACGGTTGAAACTAAGACTTCAGGGCTTGTAAAACATCTTTCTTGAAACATTTGATTTCCATGGCCCGTATTAGATTCAAGTTCTTTGCCTAAATGTTGCCGATTTTGACGTTTTAAATCGCAACTTTGACGTTTTGAGAAAAAAAACAATTTATTTTTCTCTAAATGCCTATAACTTTTTTGTCTTTTGACCTACATAGCTAAATAGGTATTGGTAGGTAACTTACGCATGAGGATATAAACCCTTGTACCAAATTAGGTTGCCCTTACTTTGTTAATTTCGGAGATATAATTTTTTTTGGAAAAAAAAAACAAAATTTTCGGGGAAAACCTGGGCAAATTTTCCTGGCTAACGAACTTATCCCAGCCATTTGCAAGAGGAATTTATTCACCAAATTTAATCAAAATCGGCCCATTATTTTTTGAGTTATCGGTGTGATAATACATATATATATATATATATATATATATATATATATATATATATATATGTATATATATATATATATATATATATATATATATATATATATATATATATATATATATATAAACATATAAAAATTCAAACTGACCCCGGATATGTGTTCTGGGGGGCCTAATTAGCGCTCATTTGAAGAAATTTTTTCAAAATTCAAAAGTCGGGATCTCCTCATTAGTGAATTTTTTTTTTAAGAAAATTCACTAAAAGTTCCGGACGGAGCAAGTGAAGTGAACTTTCATAAAAATGTTTTTAATAGCAAATATGTCTTCAATGCAAGATGGCATCAATTTAGTTATCGGTATAACCTATATAGTAGAAACACTGTACCATATTTTATAAAATAACTTATTGTTTGAAAAAAAAAACTAAAATGTTTCCAATAAAACTGGTTTCCTAGCAACTAATCCTAGGTTAATAGGAAATTGAATTATTGAATTTAGAAGCATTAAATGAAAATCCACCACCAAAACGCACTTACTGCCTCTCGTTTTTTCTTTTCTTACAAACATGCATAATATTTCGATGCGTTACCCTGTATATATGTAAACAGATAAAAACTGAAACTAAACCCGGAAACGGGTTCTAGGGGGCCAGATTGCACTTATTTAAAGAAATCTATTTAAAATTCAAAAGTCGCGGTCCCTTCATTAATTTTTTCTACGAAAATTTGCTAAAAATTATAGACGGTTAAACCATAAACTTAACTAAAACTACTGCCAAAGCCTCAGAGAAAGGGTCTATTTCAAATGAATTTTCTGGAAATCTTTTAGTAAAATGAAGGACAATGACGGTTGAAGCTGAAACTTTAGGGTTTGTAGAAGACTTTTCTTGCGACATTTTGTTTACATAACCCGTATTCATTTCAGGTTCTTTGCCTAAATGTTGCCAATTTTGATGTTTCAAATTGCGACTTTGACGTTTTGAGGAAAATCTAATTTTTTTTCTTTAAATGCCTATAACATTTTTGTATTTTAACGTACAGACCCAAATTTTGGTACATGGTTCAAACATGATACAAACCTACCAAATTCGATTTCCATTACTTTGTCATTTCTGAGGATATAAAAACTTTCCGAAAGAAAACACAAAATCTTCCGAAAAAACCTTATCCAAGCCACTTGCAAAAGGAAGGTACTTGCCACATTTGATCCAAATCGGTCCATTATTTTTTGAGTTATGGGTGTGAGTTCTTCACTAAACATGTCAATTGTATTTACCGAATATTACATCAATCAACTGAGATCCACCTCGCTGCTGGCAGTCCTGAAGTCTAGCAAGAAAGTGTTGCATCACTCGCTGCAACATTTTAATTGGGATTGCGTTAATATATGTTCAAATATTCTGCTTCGTTGTTCCAAAATTCTAGGTTGATTAGCGAATACATTTGTCTTTAGATAGCCCCATAAAAAAATCACTAGTTAACAGATATGGTGATCGTGCCGGCCACTTGAGAACCCAAAGTTTGAAATGACACGACCAGGAAAGTTTTCGCAGAATTGCCATAGACTCCCTAGCACTGTGGGAACTGGCTCCGTCCTGCTAAAACCCTATTCTTCGGATATATGCACCAACATTACGAAGTTGCTTTTCAAAATTTTGCAATATATGTGGATATTGCTGTGATGTAGCTGTAACAGTCGATCCCTTTTCTTCAAAAAAAAAAAAACGGGCTAAAAATTCCAAAGGCGTATAATGTACACCACACACTAACTTTCTCGCTATGAAGCTGCTGCTTGCTGAAGGTTTTCCGTCGCTTAGTAATGAAAGTTCCGTTTGTTAACAAAAGATGACAGGTAAAAATGAGCTTTGTCTGACATCAGCAAGCAATCGGTGATATTCGCGTTCTCGGCAATTATCACTTCGAAACGCTAGCAAAAGGCAAGGTGAGATATTGGAATATTTCGAGGCAAAAGTATTTGTACGACTTCAATTTTGTAGGGATGGAAGTGCAAGCCTCTCAGAATGCGGCGAAAACTTCTGTTCAAAATATTGCGCGCTAATGCTTGTTGTTTAGCCGATCGTTTAGGACTTTGTAGCACAGCTGATTTTACCCTTTCAGAATTTTCCAGTGTTCTGACAGAACCAGTCCTTCCTTTTGGGTTTTGTCTAGCGTTTGAAGCTCTATTGCAAAACTTGTGTAACTACTTTCCTATGTTTCCTATCAAATAGTAACTGGATCTCGTCGATTTAAATAAAAATGACGGCGAAATACATTCTTGAAATAAGCTTCAATAGCAGAAGAACGTTTAATATTGGACGAAAGATCCATTGTCATAATTAAACTGACGTTTCTCGCAAAATGTTTGACAACTGTCATAATTTGCCACTTATCGAGAACGCATAGCGACTTGGTTTGAATTTAGATCTTATTATATTATGAAAAAAATGCAGTTTAAAAATGAATACGTCATTCTGCTTAACCCTGTACCTATGTTTGTTATAATTTGTTTGTTTGTTTATTTGTGTAAATTATACAGTACGCTAATACAATAAGTCAAATACTTGTGCTGTACAGTAACGTAATTTAATATATCATATTATATCCAAAATTGCTTGTCAGTAAGAATCCAAATTTCGGACTTCAAATTTTGACATACCAAATAAAATTTCTTTTTGCTTCCAAATTTTCCATCTGATGCCTTAACCATTCATATCTTTATTCTACTTTTCCATTTACAATTCATCCTAACATATCCATATTTTTGCCAAGATAATCAATTTTATTTAAGACCAAAAATGACACTAGAGTTTGATGTTGCTATTTTCACTATTTTAAAAGTTTACCCATAAACGTCTAGCTTATTTTATTCAATCCTTAACTCACCTGCACATTAAGGTATTAAATTACATTCATCCTATGTATGTATGTATATATTGTGTTTCTTTGACGTCTTAGGTAACTATAGGGCCAGTAACCAACGCCAGGGAGCCATTTTAGCCCACAATCCTAGAATATTTGCCGGATCCCTTCCTTTCTGTAAAGAATGTAGGGATCCCTAACGTGCCAAAGATCACAGGGTACACGGTTTTTATGATAGCTTCAAATTTGGTACCAACTGTATAGTTAGGTTGCGTAATCAAATTTTGGTAATTTTTTTATGATAAAACATCTGGTAGACGGGCTAGGCAAACCAGCAGAGCTGCTCTGACATTTTCAAATCCATAATCAGAAAATAATTAAAATAATAAACGGCTAAGAGAGGAAAACAATTGTTTTTTGTTTGCGGGTAGAATATAGTGACGAGTGATTAAAATCCTGTCGTGTTATCTCACTCTCACGTTTTTATCCACCAGTTTCTTCATAGCATTTAATTTTTTAGCAATACCGATATCTAACCTTATAAGCAGTTGAAGTACCCATTGATTCAGTTTAGCTAAGTCATCGTTATTTGTAATTTGAAGAGACAGAAAAGATACTGTAGGAAAACATTATAATGCTTAGATGTCGTTCACCCCAATTTATGGACATTACCTTGTAAGCAGGTAATTTTAGTTTGCTGAACTATTAAAAAATGGTGACTGGACACTTCAGACAAGTACAGATTTTTTTCTGAGATAAAAACTAAAATCATAAAGGTTTCGCTACATAACAACATGCGTGTTTTGTATTACCTGCATTAACAAGTTATTCAGTGTTGAAGAAATATGAAGTAATCAGAAACTAAAATTAAAAGCTTTTCTATTTCCAGCTCTACGAAACCAATTGGTTCGTTGAATCCAATCAATGATAATTTGGAAATTTTGTTACTGGAACTCTTCCATCAACAACAAAAGATACGGCTTGCATTCGACGTTGCCGAATGTTGAATATTTAGTTTACCTTTTAGTGAATATTCATTTAAAAAATTGACTATGAAAAAGGAGATCGCGACTTTTGAATTTTAAAAAAATTCTTCGAATGAGTGCCATATCGATAACTCAAAAATAACACACAGATTTTAATCAAATTTGGTAAGTACCTTTCTGGCTTGAACAACTTCGTTAGCCAGGAAAATCGGATCAGTTTTTGCGGGAAAATTTTGGGTTTCCTTTCGGAAAATCTTTTTTTCTGCGGAAATACTATGACAACCAATATTGATACGCCTGTTTATATTATAAATAGTCAACTATGTACCAAGATTTAGATCTCTAAGTTAAAAGAAAAAAGTTGGGTGACACTGGTGTTCAGAGAAACGCACAAGACCAAATATTTTGTGTGGGTAACAAAATCTATTGTATATTACAGACAATGGTTAACTTTTCTTAACGCAATAAGGTCAATAAATAGCATAATAATTGCTTTAAAAATAATTGTATAATTTTTCTTCTTAAAACATAAAAGTCGCAATTTGAAACGTCAAAATTAGCTACTTTCAGACAAAGAACCTGAAAAGAATACGGGTTATGTAGAAGAAACTTCGTAAGAGGTGCGTTTTACAAAGCCTTAAGTTTCATCTTCAACCTTCATTGTCCTTCATTTTACAAAAATATTTGCAGAAAATTAATTTCAAACACATAGACCCCTTCTCTGATGCAATAGCTTCAATTATAGAGTTTACGGTTTAATAGTCTATAATTTTTGGTGAATTTTTACTTGAAAAGATTTTTTCAAAGGAGCGCGAACTAGAGCTCCTCCTGGAACCCATCTCCGAGGCACTGTCAGTTTGTGTGTTTACATATATACAGAGTGGCGCATTTCTAAGGTTCAACTCAATATATCCGTTATTATATAAGATTCACGAAAAAATTATATACATTAATTATACGCTGTCTTGAGCTGCATCTTATGAAATAGTTTTGACAATTACATGGTGGCCCATAAGTCATTCGTAATACTTAATTTTCTACTTTTTTAATAGCACACACCGTATGTTATTGCATTTTTTCAATTTCCATCAAATTGCAATGCATGTTCGTAAGGTAAAAAAATTGATATCCTTAATCGTTTTCAAGTTATTTCATTTCACGTTTTTGGCACATATCAATAATTGTGATGCGGCCTTTTTATCCATAGATAGCAGAGTCCCATGAAAATGACGCATTAAGGGAGATTTTCGTTGATATTATTCGCGGGAAGAAACAAGCTGCTATATACAGGCACTTTCCAATAATAGCTAAATTTGAAAAAAACTAAAATTGCCCCAGCCCAACTTTCTCAAATGTAGCAACCTGTATTTTGTGTTTCAGGAATAAAGGGCATGTCCCCTGCTTCGACTTGTGTGTGTGTGTGTGTGTGTGTGTGTTGCATCATGAGATGGTTTTGAATGTTTCATTCATCAACCACAGACTTGTATCCTGAAATTTCGTTTCGAATCATAACCACACCCAGTGCGGCACCTATAATTAGATTTTCTTATGTGAATAGGTGATAACTATATTCGCGGATTCTTTGAATTATAAATGAAAAGCAAATGGATACATATATCCACAATCTTACGTAAACACAATCATCACATTAGTGTTACCAATATACAGCTACATGATATCTTAAATACATACATACCTGCTTTCACCCACTGCTTCACACATACAATCCAAACATACCTACCTAATCTATACATCAATATAAATATTACAATATAATTCTAATTACTATACTTTTTTTTACTGATTTTAAATTTCTATATATGCACATAATCTGTTTTTTTAAAATTATTCACCTTTTTTTTGTTTTTTTTTTTGTTGTTTTTTTTTTAGTTGTTTTTTTTTCATTTTTTAAAGTCTCAAAGTTTAAGGAATGACTGGGACACATTGTCGCCTAGCGACCCGCCTAGGCTCATAGACATACTGAATTGCGCCACGGAAAGGCTGGGTATCGACTTTTGTAAAACACTCCTTATACCTAAAAGTTCTAGTTTTGGAAACATTTATAGTTGCATACCTGATGCATGTGGCGATCAGTTAAAAAATTTGTTTTGCTTTTTATTTAATTTTAATAACCCATCAGATTATGTATTTATTTAGCGAATTTTCGAAAAAAGATATTAAAATATTTAATTTAACTTTGGCACAAGCACCTAAAAACTCTGGACGCAGCAAGTGTATGGTAGTGAATTTTTATAAAAAGTTTTAATTGCAAATATGTGTTTTCTTTTTATTTAAGAAAGCAGGCATCAATTTTAGTTACCAGTATAACCTATATAGTAAAAACAATGTGCCATGTTTCATAAAAATAACTTTACTGCGTGAAAATGTACAAAAATTTCCAAAAGTAAACTTAAAGTGTTCCCGGAAAAACTCGTTTCTTGGTCAACCTTATAGGTTAATAGCAAATTGGGCTATTCAAATATGAAGCATTTAATCAAAATTCGCTACCATGACGCACTTGCTGCATGCAGAATTTCTTTTCTTACAAACATGCATTATATTTCGATGGAAAATGCAAAAATGCAATAACATAAGCCGTGTTTGATAAAAAAAAAAGAAAATTTGTATCACAACCCTGTGATTGTAGAAATATTTTTTTAAGATGTAGGTCAATACACCCTATAATTAATGTATAATTTTTTTTTCATATCTTGTATAACAAACAAAAATTTGGCAAAAATTATAAACCATTAAACGATAAACTCTATAGCTAAGACTACTGCCAAGCATCAGAGAAAGGGTCTATTTGAAATGAATTTTCTGGAAACATTTTAGTAAAATGAAGGACAATGACGGTTGAAACTAAGACTTCAGGGTTTGTAAAACATCCTTCTTGAGACATTTGATTTCCATACGCCGTATTAGATTCAAGTTATTTGCTTAAATGTTACCGATTTTGACGTTTTAAATCGCAACTTTGACGTTTTCAGGAAAACCCCAATTTATTTTTCTTTAAATGCCTATAACTTTTTGTCTTTTGACCTACATATCTAAATTTTGGTAGGTAACTTACCTATAAGGATGTAAACCCGCGTACTAAATTTGGTTGCCCTTACTTTGTTAATTTCGGAGATATAGATTTTTTTCGAAACAACACACAAAATTTTCCGGGAAAACCTTCGCAAATTTTCCTGGCTAACAAACTTATCCAAGCCATTTGCAAAAGGAATTTATTCACCAAATTTAATCAAAATCGGCCCATTATGTGTCAGAATGAAGCGGTTCGGTTTTGTATAAAATTGTATAAATTTGGTATAAACATGGAAAGTAAATGAAGAATGATGATGGGAAAGTAATGATGGATGTATAAAGATTGGTAGTAAATGAAGGCAGTGATTGGAAATGTAAGATGGAAGAAAAAATGGTATAAAAACTTTATTTAAAATGGGTTGTCAAAATTCGAAGTGTCATATTTGGATAATGCAGTGTCAAGTATTTTTAGAATAAACTGTTTAAATTATGTCGCTATATACAACACAAGTCTAAATGGACTTACTGTATAGACGTATTGTGTAATTTCAGCCAATAAAGTATAATGTAAATGTAAAAGTTATCGGTGTGATACATATATATATATATATATATATATATATATATATATATATATATATATATATATATATATATATATACATTTAAAATTGAAATTGACCCCGGATATGTGTTCTGGGGGGCCTAATTAGCGCTCATTTGAAGAAATTTTTTCAAAATTCAAGTCGGGATCTCCTCAATAGTGAATTTTTTTTAAAGAAAATTCACTAAAAGGTAAGATTAATTAATTTGATATTGATAACAACTGTATCATTGTCTAAATGTCTTTAAATTTGTGGGACATACTGAATATGTGATAGTATATATCTGATACCTATAATAAGATATGTGGATTGTAGATTCCACAAGACATGTAGACTGGTACTGGTAGACTCGTTGGGTCTCTTATGGTCGGCGAACGGTTACGGTTTTAGTCTGACGGTCAATGGTCCCCAAACTGGAAGATCCAGCCTCCAGTCTCTGCAGCAGAGCTCCAAGGACGACTGGTTGGTAGAGAGCCGTAGTCAAGACGAAAGAGCATTATTATCTCCTAAATATACAATTACATGCAACAAAATTTACTTGGCCTTATATCATTTCTAGTAACTTAAGGCTGGCATTTAAGTATCACTTTGATATAGGAAAACGCAGCCTCCCTGAATTGTAATTATCTCCAGAGATAGTAAGTCTACGGGAACAATTCAAAAAGCTGCATAATATAGACGAATCACAAATGGGGAAGAAAGTTCGCAAATAAAAACAAATTTTGTATTATCAGTTATAATTAAAATTCACTTGAATATTCCAGTGATTTCGATAAGATAATATATAGGAACATGAGCCAAAACAGATTACTCTGATTATTCCTTACCTGAAGGTGCATGTAATGATTTGATTTTAATAAAATTTAAATATGTAACACTTCTAGTTTTAATTAAATTACGTTTTTATTAAATGTGCAATAATAAGTTTGCTACGGTTGACTGGAAAATTCTGTGAAACGTTAACTGTAAGTTGACCGCGCTTGGGTTTGAAAAATTTAGCAATTGTCTGAGAGGTGGGCACAACCCCGGATACAAATAATCAACCTATATTTAATACCTTGAGAAATAAGCATTGTTCACAAGTTCGTCTAAAACTTCACAATAGAATTTTTATCATTTCCCCTTCGCTTTTCACATTCAAAAATCTTGGCAGATGAAGAAAAGGGTACATAGACGACAAGGTTGCATATTGCGCCAAACAAAACGGTTGCAAGATTTATACAAAATGCAACCCGAAATAAGACGCCACCTTCTGTAAAGTAGTTCAACGTAGTAAGGGTTTTGATAAAATTATCTTCTTCTCAAAGAAATCCGTATTTCGGCATCTTTGGCAGCACTTGTCAAGATAATATTTCGGTTTTTGAAGATCCTAGCCATTCCTTATTATGGATATTGAAGACACCAAAAAAAAAGTGACCTCGGAGGAGGGATATTCAGAAATCAGACGGTCGGTTTTTTCAGAAAGGTAGTCAAAGAGCTGGACAAAGTTGTTGTCAGAAGGTGACCGGTAAATGCAACAGATGAATTTACTTGCAGCCCTGGGAGAGATTTTTATCCATAGTATGTCTTTTCTTCCAGCTTCTAAATTGGGGAGTCTGGTGCAGGGTAGATTGCTACGGACGTATGCGCACACGCCTTCATGCAATCTAAAGGAAGTAAGGAGCTCATACCTCGGAAAATTAAGGTGATTAGTGGCTGTTTTGGCACTGATTTGGGTTTCGATAAGGAAGAGAAGTTGGGGCCTATTAGCCTGGAGGAAATGGTGGACGGAGTTCAGGTTAGAATTTAGGCAACATATATTCGAGAAGGATATGTAAAATATTAATGCTGGCGCCCTCTGTACACCCCTCTCCCGGAGATCCGAATGGATGGGTATTTTACCTCCGAAATATTTTGTACAAGGAGGAGCCATCATCATTTTTTGCTTATAAGGGAAACCGACTCATTCACCAGAAACGGAAACTTCCGTTGGGACTTCACCGGCCCCTTGATGTATGGGGTGGTACCTCCTCAGGCATGAAAAAATCATTATTTTATCACGTAAAGGAAAATTCCACTACCACCTGCTTGACTCCGATTAGTCGCCTCGTACGACAGGCAGGAGTTACCATGGGCCTATTCTTTTAGTTAGTCTTCGGACCCACAGGGGACTTATCTTACCCTTATATCTAATGATACCTACACATAGCCTATGTCCTACTGTAGGTCATGGATTTTGACTTGCTATATCGTCTAGTATCATAATTTATTTATAAGTCATTTTTACTCTTTATTTATGTTACCTAATGAATAATAAGGCTTAATACTGCGTATCCCACACATCGGTTTATTTTCTCTATCGGTTGCTCAATTTCTCCGGTAACTTGTTTTGTAGTCTTTTGTTACTCAGGCATTTTTATTTATTTTACTATTCAAATTTATTTTTAAAAACTTTTTAATCACTTCCCTTTACGTTTCGGACACTTATTTGTTATTGTTCAAAGAAACATTAATTCTCCAGTTTAATTTTTCAGCCCCACGTTGGCTGCGTCAATTTATAATACGATTCCCCAAGAATTTTTGGGTTGGATTAATTATAATAAATAAATAAAATAGTCATGTATAAATATTACGTTGATTAGTTATATTGTCTTGTTTATTTATATCTGTAGGGGTTTAGATGTAATAAAATAATATTTTGTATCACTAAGTTTGAATGTTTTAGTTTTTAGTTTTTATCTAAGGCTTTTGAAAAACATTTATAATGAGTACAGAACTACAAAATATATAACTTCATTTGTTTTGAACATTTCGGGTTAACCGTACTTAGCCGCAACTTACTTGTTCGTTCTAGTTTATTTGGAGGTTTTTAATGTATATTTAAGCATATACTGCTCATCATGGTCATCCATAACAATGTATATATATATATATATATATATATATATATATATATATATATATATATATATATATATATATATATATATATATATATATATAAATGTAAATTGTGAACTGTACGTCGATTTTAATAAAATTTGATAAGCAGCTTCCTCTTGTAAATGGCTTGAATAGGTTTGTTAGCAAGGAAAATTGGAGTTTTAAAAAAAATTTGGTTTCTTTTGGAAATTTTCTTATTTCTTTACCTTCAAAAGTAACCAAGCTATACTAAACAAATTTAGTAAGCATGTTTCATTTATAAAACATTTACGGTGTACCAAAACCAGAATTTTTCATTGATTTTGGTTCTCCAAGTGTACTTATCTATGTACCAAAATTCAAAACTATAAATTAAAGAAAAAAAGCAATTATTGAGTCAAAAATTTCCATGATTTGAAATATTTTTATGAAAATACGCTACCATAATTCACATAGATTTGACGTAACATATGATTTTCTCAGAGTTAATTCAATGCTTCGGTAGACATTTTCTAAAAAAAGTCTTTAGAAGCATGAGTCAAGTAAAAATTTACATGGATATTAATTTAGTATGCCAAAAAATGAATGCCAAGTTTTACTAAAAATAAGCCATCATTTTATAAAGACTTGGGAGACAAGTGGACCCCGGGCAGCAAGCCAGCAACGAAGCAAGAAGCAGCCAGCGAGCATCTTTACCATCTAGGACAGCCCCAGGCGAATTCTTCGCGTAGGCGATTACCTTTACCTCTGTCTCTACCTCTGCCTCTGCTTCCACCAGGGACCGAGACCCAAAACCCGACAGCAAGACTAGCGGGAGAGACGAAAACCGAAACCCGAGATGTGTGAACTGACCGACCGCCAACCAAGAAACACATAACAATACAATAACACACTGACTAGACTCTAACAGTCACATATTTATACCGAGTGTTCCATAAATATTGGTCACGTTTTAGACAATGACCTCTTATTTCAAATAACCATCCAGATTATCATAATAGTTTTTTCATACATCACGTTTATAACATTATACAGTGACAGTGTGAAACAGCCAAATGGAACAAATGCAGTATCTCCATTGAATTGATGAGTTCAAGAACAGTATTAGTCTAAAAAGTTAAGTTTTGAGATAACCAAAAGAGACCTTCCAATTTTTTATTAATGAAAATACAACTTTGGTATGTGCAGACCATTTATAGTAGTCTTTGAAAGCAACCTCACTATGAAATGAAACCGAGGTAGAAGCCAAAAAACAATGTGGACTTATACTGCTCCTGAACTCAATCAATTTTGACGTGGCTTTAAGGGGTTTAAATAGGAAAGAGTTAATGATCCTCATGAAAAACGAAAAATATCAAATTAGGTTTTATTCAGAAGTTACATAACATTTTCACTTAGAAAGAAATATTGAATATGAAATATGTTATCAGTAAAGTAGAGAGCTACTTTCTGTCTTCTTCATTATTAGTCATTGTCGCCCAAGAAGCAATGTGATAGTAGAACTCCAAAGTCTCGCCAGTCATATATTTCAGTACTTTCTTGATACCTGTGATTTTTTTCAGTAATCGGAATGTATTCTTTATAGGCTGTCTGTGTAAGAAGTGAGGGTCTAGATATATTTTGTTTCAGAAGCTTAAAAATATTGGGAATAAAACCATTGATATAGCCATACGTAGTGACATATCCTGGGGCCGAACTGTCGTAGACAAATCTGTTTGAAGTTTGTAAGATGTATTCTCATCATAATTAGAACCGCAGACCGGTTTCGCTCTAATTAGAGCTCGTCAGTACGATATACTAATTACAGCGAGAACACACCTATAAAGCAATACGGCTATGGTAGCCAGCCTCTTAGAACATTGTGAGATGTACGACAGCGTCTCCGTCTCGGTGCGGAACCAGGTAGTATGTTGTCACGACAGCTCCAAATAACACGAAATGTTATAAAATACAGACTGTGTACAACCAACTAACAATTTTGTAAATTGTCAGCCCTGGCCCATTTCTTCCTCAATATAGGGACAATGTATGTAAGGCTATTCTCTCCATAATTAGAACCGCAGACCGGTTTCGCTCTAATTAGAGCTCGTCAGTACGGTATACTATACTATACAACATAATATATGCTATATTAGGGAAGAAATGAACCAGTGCTGACAATTTACAAAATTGTTAGTTGGTTATACACAGTTTCTATTTTATAACATTTTGTGTATTTGGAACTGTCGTGACAACATACAACATGGTTCCCCACCGAGACAACGACCCTATCGTTCATCTCACAATGTTCCTGTTTGAAGTTGTAAATTGTGAAAGCCTCTGCGTTATTGCCTCGAGACCCCAATGAAGTGGTTGCTCTTGTATAGCTGTCGGGCCACCAGATTTTAAAATCGATAATGTCTTTGTAGGTTATGGTTTTCACAGTAAACGGATTCTTTCCTCTGCAAGTGGGGGGTGTGGTCCCTTAGTCTGGTCGTGCGCTGCTCGTTCTCTTGATTGATCGACGCGTGACTTAGCTACTGGACTCCTAGAGGCTGGCTCCACGTGCCAACCCTGGCGTGACTGTCGGCAATGGGAATAACGCCCAGGGCTGATGGTCTACTAAAGTCTCGCTCCCTCTCTTCGCAGGTGGTAGTGGAATTTTCCTTTACGTGATAGTAAAGGTTTTTCACGCCCGAGAAGGTACCACCCCATGCATTAAGGGGCCGGTGAAGTCCCAACGGACGTTTCTGGTTCTGGTGTATGACTCTGTTTCCCTTATAAGCAAAAAAAAATACTCCTCCATTCGGATCTCCGGGAGAGGGGTGTACAGGGGGCGCAAGCATCAAGATTTAACATATCCTTCTCGAATATATGTGGCCTAAATTCTAACCTGAACTCCGTCCACCATTTCCTCCAGGTTAATAGGCCCCAACTCCTCTTCCTCACCGAACCCAAGATCTGCGCCAAAACAACCACTTATCACCTTAATTTCCCGGGGTAAGAGCTCCTTACTTCCTTTAGATTGCATGAAGGCGTGTGCGCATACGTCCGTAGCAATCTAACCTGCACCAGACTCCCCAATTTAGAAGCTGGAAGAAAAGACATACTATGGATAAAACTCTCCCTCTCAGGGATGCAACTAAATTCATCTGTTGCATTTACCGGTCACCTTCTGACAACAACTTTGTCCAGCTCTTTGACTGCCTTTCTGAAAAAACCGACCATCTGATTTCTGAATATCGTTCCTCCGAGGTCACTATTCTTGGTGACTTCAATGGCCATAATAAGGAATGGCTAGGATCTTCAAAAACCGATCCACAAGGAAGAGCAGCGGAGGCCTTTGCAGTCAGCAACTCTTTAGCCAATATGGTTCAGCAACCTACTTACTTTCCCCGCATCCCAACACACAGCTCAAATCCCTTGGATCTCCTACTTACTTCAAATCCTGAAAGCTATAAAATATCAGTCACCGCGTCCCTCGGTCGCTCATACCATGGCATGGTCACCGTTTTCTGCGCAATGCAACCCGAGGTCACACAGTCATCACACCCACGTATCGTTTGGCACTACAACTCCGCGAACTGGAACGAAATGCGAGATTACTTTTCGTCATTTCCGTAGGAGTCTTTCTGCTTCTCTCATCCTGATCCCTCTGATATCTCACAAAACGTCACCGAAATTATCCAAGCTGGTATGGAATTATTTATTCCACGTACACAGAAAACCTCTTTAGCCACTCAAAAGCCCTTGTTCTCTAAATCTTGTGGCAAAGCGAGACTTGAAAAGGTCAAAGCTCACGAAACGCTTCTACAAAATCCCAGTCAAGAAAACCATCAAGCATTTAACAACGCAAGAAACCGCTATGTCTGTATTCTTTCTGAGGCAAAAAACTCGTTTAATAACCACATCAAAAACAAAGTCCTCTTAAGCTCCAACGGCAGCAAACCCTTCTGGGCTCTTGCTAAATCTATTCGGAATAATTTCTGCAAGAGCACGTTCCCACCTCTTGTCTCAGGGGATGAAATTGTTTCTACCGCCCTCGGCAAGGCTGAACTTTTTGCCTCGTTGTTCGCCAGCAATTCTACTCTCAACCCACCTCCAAATGTTCAACCACCAACAGTCCCCAATGTCGCGCATAAAATGACGGAAATCATTTTCAAAACTAAAAAGGTACGAAAGATGCTGTATTCTCTTAATACCAGGAAAGCCTGTGGCCTTGACGAGATCCCAGCAATTGTTCTCAAAAAATGCGCACCAGAACTTGCCCCTGTCCTGACTCGTCTGTTTTATACATCTTACAATAGAGGCATATTCCCCAGTAACTGGAAAACTGCTCGAGTACAACCCGTCCCCAAGAAAGGATCCAAAGAGCTTTCTAGCAACAACAGGCCTATTTATTTCCTTTCAGTCATCTCTAAAGCGATGGAAAAGTATATAAACACCGAATTACTAAAATTTCTTGAAAAACACAGTCTAATCCACGACAGGCAGTATGGATTCCGTCAGCGCAGATCAACTGCCAACCTCCTTTCCTTTGTCACCCATTCTTGGAACCAGTCTATGGAACTACACGGTGAATCCCAGATTGTCGCTCTAGACATATCCAAAGCATTCGACCAGGTCTGGCACGCAGCGCTGATTAATAAACTTTCGGCATATCGCCTACCACCAAAACTCTGTACGTCGACAGCAACCGGAGCATTTCTGTTGTCGTGGATGGACATTCCTCTAAACTGTATCCAATTAATGCAGGAATTCCTCAAGGTTCAGTTTTAGCCATTACTTTGTTTCTTCTCCACACCAATGACTTCCTCTCTAGCACATCCAACCCAGTTCACAGTTACGCGGACAACAGCACCCTCCACTCAAATATACAATATTCTAAGCCTGTCTCTTTAGCCCAATTAGATGAGGATCGCAGACTCATGGAGGGTTCTGTCTCTGTGGATCTCCAAAAAATATTAGACTGGGGAAGTAGAAATCTTGTACAATTCAACCCCACCAAATCACAGTCTTGCTTTCTTTCTCATAAGAGATACGCCAGCCCTAGACCCATCACAATAAACAACCAAGTTATTCAAAATAATGAGTCCTTTTCACTTGCCGGCATTTCTGTGGATCAAAATCTCAACCAACATGTCACATCAATTGCAGAAGCGACTGCTAAGAAATTAGGTTTCCTCCCGAAGTGGGTTCGCTTCCCAATCGAGGCAAATTAATTTGTTCTGTTGGGGAACTAATTCATGTGTCACCGTTCCATATCCTACTGTTCCATCATCCATTCCGTTAATGACCACAGCTCTCGAAGCGATTCGCTAAATAAAAATAAATTTAAAAGTTTACACGACTGTATCCGAGAAACAACTCAAAAAATACTAAACTGATTCAAACGAAACTTGGCACATATCTTCATTTTGTTAAGGCCGCAGACCAGTTTGTTAGCCAGCCTAATCGGGCCAGTTTCTATAAACAAAAAAAGATTTAAAAAAAATTGTATATCAAAAAATAACAAAGTTATTTTGATGGATGGTAGATATGCTACGTTTCTAGGTGTATGGCAAATTGAGTTCCTCAAATTTGAAGCATTTATTAAAAATTCGCTACCGTAACGCACTTGCTGCGTCCCGAATTTTTTAATTATTTACGTCTTATTGTGTTTATTCATGAAATCTAAAAAGGTTAAAATGTTTGTTTACTCTACTGGCATAGGTGAATCTGCAAACAACCTCCTAAATAGTTTTCGATAAAAACGACTGCTGATAGATATAGTTTGGTCACTTACATGCACGCTGACACTATTCTTACCTTCTGTCATCTTGTCTTTGATGAGTGATTTACATTTAAAGTTTTTTACACATTACACACTTTTCAACAGTTTCCCGGTGCTGTTCTGTTCCGTAAGACCACTTCCCTTCCTATACATAGACATTTGACATAAACGTAACAATAAGAGACACTGGAATATTCCAGACATGGCAGTTCTTCTCCTTTGCGCTATCGGGTTTGACTTGTATCTTCTATTACCAGATCGCTTTTAGTACGTACATCGCTGTCATCGACTTCCTAATTAGTCATGTGTTCCGAGGCCTCCTTTTCCAAATTGTGCAGTGTTCACCATGTTTTCTTATTACATATGGCCATTCTATTTAGTGTTGCAATGGTTGGAGCATAGATGTGTCGCGTTTTAGTGTTACGTGGCATATTAAAACCATTGTTTTTGTAATGAAGAAAATGCGAGGTCGCAGGTTAGCCAAGGACCAGACCTACCTCACTTCTTTCAGATAAAAAATGTGGTGTTATGTAAATTTATGGTTCTTTTTAAATTTCAACCGTTTGGCAGTATTTGCTATGATATGTTACCTTTTAGCTGTACAAACTAGGGTACTTATACTGAAACATGGGGTTTCCTTCAACTAGCGTTTCACTCGGGAAAAACAGGGGGGAGGGTTCTTCGTCGTCGGGGTTTTATTTCCCATCTCGGATGTCTACAACCACCCTCGTAGCATAAACAAGACACATTTCCTGTGAGCAACCCTCAAGAAAATTTCGAGACCTGGGGCGATTGAGCTGTTTTTTTTTGGGCATTTTTTGCACATATTGCATTTTATTCTTCTAACCCGCCCAGCACCTCTATTCACTCCTGGTCCCGTAACTTCCTTGGGGGGTGTTAGCAAGAAATGTTTCTGAAAAAAAAAACCTTCGGGATGTTGTCTGCAGATTTACGCTGGCATATTTTTGATTTATTTTGGATTTACATTTGTGTGTATTTTTGTATTGACGTGTTCTACACATTTTATATTTATTGATGGTGCAAATAAATGTATTATTACTATCATAATTATTTGGTTATTATTTTAATTTAAACTGCTTTTAAATATGGAAAAGACATTTCTGAAAACAAGTGAAGCTGTATTTATATTAAAACTAGAAATTTGGACATTAAAAAAACTCTGTGCCTAGTTATTTTTCAATCTTCTAGAGAAAGTTTAATCACTTGGCTCTCAATTTTTCTCGAAGTATCAAAAATGTAAATGTAAAAAATTTTATTGTTTGTGAAGAAATAGGTTGATTTTCAATTTATGGGTCCTAAAAATATAAATTGTTTTATCTCTATATCTGAAAGAATTATATTCGTGTCTATTTCACGTTGTGTGTTGTGTGTTTTTGTTTCTTTAACGTCGGCATATTTCCGCGACTATGGCCAATCACCGACGCCAGGGAGCAGTTTCACCTTACTATCCTGGAAATTTTGCCGAACCCCTACCTTTCTGTAAGGAGGGTAGGGATCTTTAACGTGCCCAACATCGCATGGACACGGGACCGACGGCTTTACGCCCCCTCCGAAGGGCGGAACGTGCAGACATTCAACTTGCTCAAATACAATGCCAGAACTTCGGTTGGTGTTAATGTTACAGTTTGTACTGAAAAAGTGAAAGGAGTACCCTGGGATCGAACCCAGTACCCTTTGGTTCAGAGGCACACGTTCTTACCCCTGAACCACCGAGGTTCTGTCTACTTCACGTTAAAAAGACAACCATAAGAATTCAGTAGACTACACATTTTGCCTAACCAAAGAATGCAAAAAACTGCTAAATCTGACAACAACGCTTTAATTTTGTTCGAATTAAAATGAACAGATTTCTTTATTTGCTAAGCAAACAACTTTCTAAATTTACATTTGCATCATACATTAATTAAGAACAACAAAATTAAATATTGTAAACGAATCATCGCACAATATTGTAAGTAAATGTAAATTAGCTAATAAAAATGCCTAACACATTTTACTTAATTATTGTAAAGTAATAATGTACCAATTACCAATTACCTTGATTTCTGTTCTTCAAAATAAATAGCTCATATATTAAGTTATACATAATTTTGATTGATTGAAATTTATTTATAGCAACTACAAACTACTAAACAACCAAAGTCTAACAACAATTTTACTAAAGTTTTGAACATGATAAAACACAAATCTAGAAATTATTAAAATTAAAATCCAGCACTGTGCTATGTCGCAATTCCTGATATCAAAGCTTTTCCAGGAAAATATTTTAAAACCACAATTCAGGATTCTTTGTGGGTTGTTATATTTATGTTTTCTACCGTTAAATTGACAACATAAACTAACAAAGATGGCAGTGAAATTTTAACTTGAGATTCAGGTAAACCATTTAGTTTTATCGTCTAATAAATGTAGACTACACAGGCACATTTCTTTTATGGAAATTTCCGCATGACTACTAACATTAACAACCACGCAAATAATAATAATAATAAAGATTACAAGTTACGGTATGTTAAGACGTGTAGGCTTCTCCTTTAACTTGTTAGGATGAAATATAGAAGTTTAATAAAAATTTTAAATTAAAGATAGTATACACCACATTGAATGCTTGACCTTTAAACAATGTACGTATTTAGCTGTAGCATTCAAACATTATATAAATTTAACTACATTGTTGTTAACATCATTGTATGTAGAATTTACATCCTATTATATGAGTAGATATCTACAAAATTTTGCTATGGATGAGATTTCAAGTTCAATTTTATTGAAATGGGTGCCAACTAGAGTCCGTAGACCCTACGTATATTCAAGAGCTTTTTAGTGAATTTTTATTAAAAAAATTCAGTAATAGAGAGGTATCGATGGTGAGACTTTGCAAAAATTCTTTCAAATGAGCGCGAATTAGAACCCCTAGAACCCATATCCGGGGTCAGTTTGAATTTTTATATGTTATATATATATATATATATATATATATATATATATATATATATATATATATATATATATATATATATATATATATATATATATATATATATATATATATATATATATATATATGTATCCGTCTGATAACTCAAAAAATAATTAACCGATTTAGATGAAACTCGGCAAGTGCCTTTCTTTTATTAATGGCTTGGATGAGTTCGTTGGCCAGGAAAATCGGACGGGGTTTTCCGGGAAAATTTTGAGTTTTCTTTAAAAAAAAATTTTTTTCCGAAAATTTCGATAAAATTTGGTCTACATATTGCTTTGGGAAATACCTAACTACGTGCCAAAATTCAGCTTTCTAGGGTTACAGAAAATTGAGCTATTCAAATTTGAAACATTTATGTTTAAATCATAAGTATGTGGTTGCTGTTGGTTAGTCAATGCTTCTATTATTGTCATTGACTCCTGAAATTCATTTTTAAATTTCAGAGAAATGTCAATAATACTGAATTCACTGATTGTTAATCATTGGAAGCATTTACGATTATATATAACCCTATTGTAATTTATTATCATTTATCACCTCTGTAGTATAATTATTTTTTTCCTTACAACTCGCAGCGTTTTTAGTCAATTGTTGTTATTAATAGTCAATAGTTTCTTTCCGAATACACACAGCTTCCATTGACTTCTGCTTCTGCCGCTGTTACAGTCCTTTTATTTAGAGGTAGAGTTGTAACCACTCATACAGCCAGTGTTTTTTAACCATGTGGCTGGGGGACTGACCGAATTCATTCCCAGTTGCTGTTGATTTACTCATATTCTCTTAATATGTTTGAAGATGTGGTGTCTACTTTATTCCAAGTCACTATTAACTGACTATTTATGAAATCAAATAAGTAAATTAAATCGATTGTCATAAAATATGTAGTGTATTAAGACAAGGGAAAAAGAAATAAAACATATATAACTGTGCACATTTTGATTATATTTTAGGGTGCTTGAGAGAGGTATTGTCACAGCATAATATCTTATTAAAGTTCATTTGTAAATAGGTTTAATTTTTATATGTTATATATATATATATATATATATATATATATATATATATATATATATATATATATATATATATATATATATATATATATATATATATATATATATATATGAAAACCAAAAAATAATTAACCGATTTCGATGAAACTTGGCAAGTGCCTGTCTTTTATTAATGACTTGGATGAGTTCGTTATCCAGAAAAATCAGACGGGGTTTTCCGGAAAAATTTTGAGTTTTCTTTCGAAAAAATTTTTTTTCTCCGAAAGTAACAAAGCTGTTTTAATGAAATTTACTATATATGTTGCCTCAACCTTACTACGTACCAAACTTTCTAAGTTTAGAGAAAATTGAGTTATTCAAATTTTAAATTTTCTTTCGAAAAAAATTTTTTTCTCCGAAAATTACAAAGTTATTTTAATGAAATTTTTTAAATTTATCTATATACAGTCGCTTATATGTATGGAGAATAAAGAGCGTATCATAGCAAAATGCTTGAACCGTTTTCGAGATATCGAGCTTCAGATTAATTTCTTTTCATTGATTTTCGTTGATCGCGCCTTTTGATTCAAAGCAAAAATTGTTGAAATGAACGCAAACCAGGTCCTCTAAAACCCATATTCGGGGTCAGTCTAAATTTTTAGATGTATATATATATATATATATATATATATATATATATATATATATATATATATATATTGTAACCGTCCTTTAACAAATTACTTGAGACGTGGTATATGTGATTGACCTCAAGTGTATTTGAATCTGTTTGATAGTGAGGTCACTTTTGCCTATTAGCCCTACCCTAAAAGCATCTATCTATCAGATTATTATTATTATTTAGACTAGAAACAGTTTAGGAGGTTGGCAGATCTTGATATGGTTTGATACTCACGCTCCTTTCTGTGTTGCTCTGCCTGGAGTCCTATATGTGTGAGCGCCCCAGGCTAGGGCCTGGTTATATAAAATTTAAGGAATCTAGATAAACGATAATTAGGATTTATTAATTGTGTTGCTGCCAAACAGGGGAGATATTAGGGAGAAATTTCTCTCCAATTAAACAGATATGTTAATGTTAATGATAATATTAAATTTATTCACATAAATAAATGTGGGATAGTAAACAAAATTAAATTGACATGGTTTGTAAATTTCTAATAAACATTAACTCATACACAAATAAAAATCAAATAAACAGCAAGAATTTCAATAAAAAGAAATTATCATTTCACATGACATATGACAAAGTAATAAAATAAAATGGTTCTATGTTACAAAAATATTAACATTATCTACTTGAGGTATATTATTGATCAAGTGCTGTATTTTACCGCTCAAAAGCAAATACAAACTATTACTTAAATTGCGTGACGTTCGTCAGTCAGTTCGGTTAATTTTTCAATGAATTAACTGGCCAGCCATTTGAGTGAGGCTCCATCTAAGAAAAATATTACTATGTGAAATTTCTACTTTAATGATTGTCGATGAAAATATTAAGAAATGTACAAGTTAAATATTTTACAAGCAAAAATCTGTTAATTACAATTTGAGTATTATGTATTTAAATTCACAATATTGACAAAATTCTAAAGAATGAACAGAAAATTTACAGTTGCCATTTTTCAGACACCTCACTGGCACTATTAAAGTTTAAATTTAATCATGTTACTTTGAAAATTCAAACTGTAGAGGTTCAAATAATAGACTGCTGCATGAAAGGTTTTGTTTGTTCCACACAAATAAATAGAGTTTTATCGACTCCACAAGTGCAGACACCTGGAGTTACCTGTTGAACCTTTGAAGATGCTGTCCAAGTAGAGTCAACCATCAGAGCCTAACATAGGCTTACCAATTCCAATACAAGAGAGAAGGTTGGAGAGAATAAGTGGTACTTTCCATAAACGGGTATTGGGCAGGTAGTTCTTGTTACTCCAATACTGGGGGAGACATTAAATGAACAACCGTCTCAAGTCGATGTTCGGAAGTAATTTCACTAAAATCTCTCTACAGCAATAAAGATGTAAATTGGTTCAAGTGAAATTTATAATACCAACTGATTCAGAGCTCGGTAATAATCAGAAACTCTTTCTGATTAACGTGAGGAATGCACCAGGTCGGTGAACAAAGGATTATGTTATCAAGAGTATACGACGCACTAAAATTTAAATCTCTAGGCTAAAAGAAAAAACGCACTTGCTGCATCCAGAATTTCTTTTCTTACAAACATGCATTATATTTCGATGGAAAATGCAAAAATGCAATAACATAAGGCGTGTTAGATTAAAAAAAAAGAAAATTTGTATCACCAATGACTTATGGGCCACCCTGTGATTGTAGAAATATTTTTTAAGATGTAGCTCAAGACATCCTATAATTAATATATACAAAAATTTTCATATCTTGTATAATAACGGATATATTGAGCTTTATTGATTTTTTATGAAAATTCGACAAAAATTATATACCATTAAACGATAAACTCTATAGCTAAAACTACTGCCAAGCATCAGAGAAAGGGTCTATTGGAAATAAATTTTCTGGAAACATTTTAGTAAAATGAAGGACAATGACGGTTGAAACTAGGACTTCAGGGTTTGTAAAACATTCTTCTTGAGACATATGATTTCCATAGCCCGTATTAGATTCAAGTTATTTGTCTAAATGTTGCCGATTTTGACGTTTTAAATCGCAACCTTGACGTTTTGAGGAAAACCCCAATTTATTTTTCTTTAAATGCCTATAACTTTTTTGTCTTTTGACCTACATAGCTAAATTTTTGGAGAAATTTTGGTAGCTAGCTTAACTATAAGGATATAAACCCGCGTACCAAATTTGGTTGCCCTTACTTTGTTAATTCCGGAGATATAATTTTTTTTTTGAAAGAAAACACAAAATTTAATCAAAATCGGCCTATTATTTTTTGAGTTATCGGTGTGATACATATATATATATATATATATATATATATATATATATATATATATATATATATATATATATATATATATACATACATATATATATATATATATATATATATATATATATATATATATATATATAAACATATAAAAATTGAAACTGACCCCGGATATGTGTTCTGGGGGGCCTAATTAGCGCTCATTTGAAGAAATGTATTCAAAATTCAAAAGTCGGGATCTCCTCATAAGTGAATTTTTTTAAAGAAAATTCACTAAAAGTTATAAACCTTATATTATTGCATTTTTGCATTTTATATCGAAATATGTTTGGAATAAAAAAATTCGGGACGCAGCAAGCATTATACTAGCGATTTTTTTTTTAATTTTTCAAATTTCCATCACTCAATTAACCCAAGGTTCGTTGGCTAGAAAACCAGTTTTTTCGGGAACATTTTAAGTTTATTTTCGGAAAAGTTTTGTACATTTTCAAACAAAATTTAATGAAATATGGTACAGTGTTTTTACTATATATAGGTTATACTGGTAACCAAATTTGATGCCTGCTTTTATTAATAAAAGACATAAGGTACGCAATTGTTGCGTCCAGGCTTTTGATTTTTTTTTAAATAAATTGGGTTATAATTTACGTTAATAATTTCCTTTAAGTTCTATTAAAAATTACATTTCACCAATATTCAATAAAATCTATTAATATTGTTGTATAGATACCTTACAATGGTCGCTTGAAGAAGACTGTTGGTGATTTAAGCTGAAAAAGGATGTTGTTTCTAAGGAGTTTCTGTATGTTATGGCTAAAACTATTTCGATTAAGAGATAATTTACTCCGCGTAGTAAAGGGAATTAAATTCACGATGCAATAAACTTTAGTATGCGATAAAACTAGTATAATCCTAGCACCTCAAATGGATATTTGTATCAAAAGCATACTTCATTCAGTTCTGCAGAGTTCTAATTAAGGAATGCACGGTGCAACAAACCGCTAAGGAATTCCAAGAAGTGCGCAGGTTAATGTTTGAGTCTTCAAGTGAATGGTGAATGGCAAATTCTGCAGTACCCTAGCCTCTTGCAAACTTGTGTCTTAGGAATGTGCATTACTAGGTTCACTGTGATCATTTTTAAATATAAGAAATGTATAATTAGGTAGTATTCATTCGATAAAATACTGGTAATGTTATCATCACACTAGACTAACAAGGTTAAGGAGTATTTTTGACGCGTATTTCTTTTATAAATAGGGTAATCATTTGGTAAATGGTTTATATTAAAATAAAGTGTGGCTTAAAATTTAGCTTCAGTAATTTACTTTTGGTATTTCTACAATCTTAAGTCAAGTAATAATAATTCATTGATTGTGGTTGCCCTTACTTGGCGAAACTGGTCCATACTATATACAGACTTGGAGACTACTTCTTTGGCTTCACTGTTGGGTTAGATGTTCTCAGATGTTGTTCAACGTTTCTGTGACTAGTTTCGCTGCTTGACAGCATTCTCAGACAAATTTTAATAATCGTGTCATTTGTAACAATGGGCCGGTTCATTGGTGTGCTCGAAGTCCTGATATAACACCCAAGGATTTTTATTTTTGGGGTACTCTGAAGAATGATGTGTATAAATTCAATCCACCACAAAATATCAATGAATAATGAAAGAGAATCGGAAGCTATAAATCATATTATCCAAAACACCCTCACCAGAGTTTGCAGGCATGTTTCAAAAAGGTGTATAAAGTGCATTGAACAAAACGGTGGCCATATTGAACATTTTTCTATTGAATGTATTTTTAAGTTTCTATTTTATTATTTGTTGAGTTCCGTTTCTGATTGTGTTGTTTTGTGGAGTTTAAGTTTCTATTTGTTATTGCCGGGTTTCGTTATTAAACTGTTTCACATAATATTACGTAGCATTATTATCTAATTAAGTATAGTAAAGTAAATCACAATATTTTTTTATCGTGAATCATTACGGAAAATTATGTTAAAAGTAGAAATATATTGTTAGATTCCATGGCCTACTGCTTTTTGAACACTTTTTTTGTCATTTGTTTTCTGGTATTGTATTTCATTTCCTACTATCATCAAAACGGTTTGTCTCAAAATCATCAGTGCAATTACAAGATTTCTCAAGCATGTTGTACATCATTGGAAAGCTTTGCACCAAATAAAAAGCTAAGCATCGTGTATCCTCATCCTTCTGACAAAAGCAGACTATTATTTTATTTATTTAATACGGTACATTTACTAAAATGTTTAAGAAACAATTAGCTAAATTCCAAACCTGACCAAATCTTGAAGTTCCACGATGTTGAAACCGGGGAACAAAAAAACTGCTATGTTCAAGTCATTCAAATCGCTTCATGAAATGGCGCATGATAAGCTACTCAAATTCGGTTATTCATTAAACATTAAAGCTTTATATCCCACAAAATTAAAACGACAAAATGTCAAGTTATTGTTAAAAATGTTTAATCCCTTTGTTGTCCAAGCTTTGTTGCATTTTGGGTCCGGCATTGAAAAATCTAAAGATACTGCAGACTTTATTTCTATCATACTTACATGTTTTTTTAATTTTTTTTTATTTCAACAACACACCACGACGGCTCGCAGCCTAAACACTATCGTACCGTGAGTGTCGAAAAGGAGAAAAGAGGCAACTTGTTAATTCTCGACTTGAAGGTTTGGAGGTTCGGAGGAGAAAGAAAAACATGTACCGGCTAGGAGTTCCACAACTTGGAAGGCCTCGGGACAAAAGAGCGGGCATAACAAGATCTTCTATGTCTGGTGACCTGGACAGTAAAAGGGTGCATTCTCTCTGTTTCCCTCGTAGCAGCTCGTATAGCTCTCTTATGAATGGAGTTCAGGATATCGAGTGTAAAAGCGGCAGCGTCACCCAGATGTGGGAGCAGTATTCGAGGTTTGGGCTTATTTGTGAAGTGTATAAGGTATTGAGATTAGCTGGTGAAAAATATTTGCAAACCCGGAAGAGGACAGCCGCTTCTGCAATTGATGTGACATGTTGGTGCCAATTGAGATTTCGATCCACAGAAATGCCAACAAGTAAAAAGGACTTATTACTTTGAATAACTTGGTTGTTCGTTGTGCTGGGTCCAGGGCTGGTGCATTTCTTATGAGATAGAAAGCAAGACTGAGAATTGGTAGAGTTGAATTGTTCAAGATACCTACTTCCCCAGTCTAAAATTTTTAAAGATCCACAGAGAGAGAACCCTCCATGAGTCTGCGATCCTCATCTAATTGAGCTAAAGAATATGGTATATTTGAGTGGAGGGTGCTGTCGTCCGCGTAACTGTGAACTGGGTTGGATGTGCTAGAGAGGAGGTCATTAATGTGGAGAAGAAACAAAGTAGGGACTAAAGCTGAACCTTGAGGGACTCCTACATTGATTGGATACAGTTTATAGGAATGGCCATCCATAACAACAGAACTGCTCCGGTTGGAGGGGAAATTTGTTGTCCAGGTACAGAGTTTTGGTGGTAGGCCATAGGTCGGAAATTTATTAAGCAGCGCTGCGTGCCAGACGTGGTCGAATGCTTTGGATATGTCTAGAGCGACAATCTGGGATTTACCGTGGAGTTCCATAGACTTGTTCCAAGAATGGGTGACAAAGAAAAGGAGGTCGGCAGTTGATCTGCGCTGACAGAGTCAATACTGCCTGTAGTGGATTAGACTGTGTTATTCAAAAAAAAATGTAATTCGGTGTTTATATACTTTTCCATCACTTTAGAGACGACTGGAAGGAGAGAAATAGGCATGTAGTTGCTGGGAAGCGCTTTGGATCATTTCTTGGGAACGGGTTGTACTCGAGCAGTTTTCCAGTTACTAGGGAATATGCCTCTATTGTAAGATGTCTGAAACAGACGAATCAGGACAGGAGCAAGTTCTGGTGCGCATTTTTTGAGAACAATTGCTGGGATCTCGTCAAGGCCAGAGGCTTTCCTGGTATTACGAGAAGGGAGCATCTTTCGTACGAAAATGATATTAGTCATTTTGTGCGCGACATTGGGGACTGTTGGTGGTTGAACATTTGGAGGTGGGTTGAGAGTAGAATTGCCAGCGAACAACGAGCAAAAAGTTCAGCCTTGACCAGGGCAGTAGAAACAATTTCATCCCCTGAAACAAGAGGTGGGAACGTGCTCTTGCAGAAATTATTCCCAATACATTTAGCAAGAGTCCAGAAGGGTTTGCTGCTGTCGGAGCTTAAGAGAACTCTGTTTTTTTTGTGCTTATTTAACAAGTTTTTTGCCTCAGAAAGAATGCGGACATAGCGGTTTCTTGCGTCGTCAAATGCAGTTTGCGGAGTTGTTGTGCCAAACGATACGTGCGTGTGATGACTGTGTGACTTTGGGTTGCATTGCGCAAGCAGCAGTGACCATGCCGTGGTCTGAGCGACCAAGGACGGCGGTGACTGATGTCTTATAGCATTCAGGTTTTGTAGTAAGAAGGAGATCCAAGGAATTTAAGCTGTGCGTTGGGATGCGAGGAAAGTAAGTAGGTTGCTGAACCGTATTGGCGAAAGAATTGCTGACTGCAAAGGCCTGCGCTGCTCTCCCTTGTGGATCGGTTTTTGAGGATCCTAGATGTTCCTTATTATGGACATTGAAGTCACCAAGAATAGTGACCTCGGAGGAAGGATATTCATAAACCAGATGGTCGGTTTTTTTCAGAAAGGTAGTCGAAGAGCTGGACAAAGTTGTTGTCAGAAGGTGACTGGTAAATGTAACAGATGATTAGTTGCAGCCCTGAGAGAGAGTTTCATCCAAAGTATGTTTTTTCTTCCAGCTTCTAAATTAGGGAGTCTGGTGCAGGGTAGATTACTACGGACGTATGCGCACACACCTCCATGTAATCTAAAGGAAGCAAGGAGCTCATACCCCGGGAAATTGAGGGGATTAGTGGCTGTTTTGGCACTGATTTGCGTTTCGGTGAGGAAGAGGAATTGGGGCCTATTAGCCTGGAGGAAATGGTGGACGGAGTTGAGGTTAGAATTTAGGCCACATATATTCGAGAAGGATATGCTACATCTTGATGCCGGCGCCCCCTGCACACGCCTCTCCCGGAGATCCGAATGAAGGGGTATTTTATCTCCGGAATCTTTTGTACAAGGAGGAGCCATCATCATTTTTGTTTATAACGGAAGCCAACTCATACACCAAAACCGAAAACGTCCGCTGGGACTTCACCGGCCCTGTCCGTTGGGACTTCACCGGCCCCCTTGATGTAAGACGTGGTACATCCTCGAACGTGAAAAAAATCCTTTACCATCACGTAAAGGGAAAGTCCACTACCACCTGCCAAAATGGTGAAAAATTGTTTATGTAAAAACTCATCTTAAAAGTAAACGATTAAATTATGTATATCTAGAACCCATTACCGCTGCAAACTTACAGGATTCAAAGTTAATTGTTTGGAGAAGATGGTGAATTGGCCTGATAATTGGAAAACTGAGAGTTTCTCAAAAAGTTGACACCTCAAACACATACTGCTTTACGTCATACAATATATGCGATGCTAGAAATTTGTAAATACTGTTTTAGTGAACTGCAAATGAATTATATATTATTTGCAAAATGAAAACTGATCCACTTGAGCATCGCTTTGGAAATACAGACAAATGGCAGGTGGACAATAGAACATATCCTACGGACAATTATACGAAACCGAAAAGTGACTTCGAATCCAATGGTTATTAACTCTCAAATCGCGATATTGCGGGAATATTCAGATAAACACAGTTTGTGACGATGGGGATGAAAGTCGCATAGATGAGAAACATGAAAGTTTATTTAATCAATTAATTCATATTGATACAGAAACTATGGAGCACGTTAAAGACGAATTGTTACCTATAATAACTTATTTAGGTGGTTAGTGCTTCAATAATGTTTTAAGAAAAACTAAATGTGAGGAATGTAAGCATAGGTTGCCCTATAATGACGAATTAATTGTAGAAGATCACTACGATTTAATTAAAATTATGAAACGTGGTAGTTTGCCATATCCCCACGACGCAGTTGTAAAATTAGTTTTACTGCAGTATTTATATTTAATAAATTGCCGGATGAAGCACAATTTTTAGCTGTTTACAATAAAATGAGCTTTTTGGCAGAGCTAGTTTCGAAATATATAGCAAAAGGCGGATATTTAAATCATTTTCGTGGTTGTCAATATCACAGTGATAAAGAAATAGCGAATATTATAATTAACTAGGCAGACAACACATTAATTGAAAACTACTGTAGCACAATTAATAACATCAGTTAAATAAAACATGTAAAAACAAAAAACTAGGTACGTAAGGAATTAAATAAACTAATCTAAGACTTACATCAATATGGACCTACATACATTAGAAGTATACTTATATATTAGTATAGCAGAAACTTGAATTTTTCTCATGTCGTTTGTGCTTTGAAATTTCGTTTTCAATTAAAAAAATCCAAATGGGGTGCGACGAAGGGCTCAGTTCACGACTGGCAGCCCCGTTTTCAAAGCCCTTATTTTAGTAATTTTTGAATGCGCGGTAACGTCAATGTGTATGTAGAGTCGCAAGCTGAACCGAGAGCGATCGCCGTCTTGTTGTGACGTCACGCGACAAAACTGAGACCTTGTACTACAGATAGTGATGGTTGAGGCCCCGTAATCGAGGTGTACTACAGGTGGTATTGATTGAGTCACCGTAATCGAGGTACAACAACCCAACCTACCCTTATCCATCGCTCTAAAAAGTAGGCAGATTGAGGCCCTCCTTCCATATTTTCTTAACCTCTTGACAGTGACTCCAAAACAGGAACCGAAACGTCGACTTTTAATAAATTCTGGACGTATCACACCGATCACTCAACAAATAATTGGTCGATTTTGGAGAAATTTGGCAGGCGCCTTTTTTTGTAGGTGGCTTGTATAAGTTCGTTAGCTAGGAAAATTGGACCAGTTTGTCCTGTAAAATTGTGAAAGTTGTGTATCTCCAAAATTAACAGAACTATGGCAACCAAATTTAATTTATATTATAAAATTTAAACTGTATAAGTACAGTTTGGAGAGCCCAGTTCATCACAATACAGTTTTTAGAACTGACGATTGTTTTTCTAACAAATTTAGCGTCATCAGAGGCTATCTGATGACTCTAACTTTGTAAGCGAAACGATCGTCAGGTCTAAAAACTGTATTGTTATGAATTTGGCTCTCCAAATTGTACTTATCAGTGCTCATCACAGGTTCCAATCTTCACTCATTAAATTGTATATCAAACATTAGATCTGTTAAGTTAAAAGTTATAATCACTTAATAAATAATATTTGGTGTCACGAGAGAGCACAATACATAATATTTTAAATATTTGTTTTCTCCCTCAGGGCTCGTCCGCGTCTTTGCCGTACCGATAGCACCGCAGCCTTTGGCTTATTGTACATGCCCTTTGTGTTTTCTACTCCACACATTCCAAAATCACTGTGCCTTGAACTAGTCTACACAGCGATTGGTAGAGTGAAGTTTTATATTGCTCTGTCTCCAGTCTAGGCTGACCGTAGATTAGTTGCCTTTTGCGGTCCAGAGCTTTACACTCGCACAAGATGTGCTGGCTGATTCCTTCCCCATTTTAAGTATTACCAATATTATTTTTCTTGGCGCATCTACGATTTTTGTCAAAAAAATGTGTAGATCACTTCTATAAAAATTCACTACCATAACGCACTCGCTGCGTCCAGACTATTTTTTTATTGCAGTTTTGTGATGTTATTACTGGACACCCGTGGCACCCACTCATCTGGCTCATTACGTCCCTACAACAAGGCCTCGCCATCGTTCTGACAAATAATAAACTTTTAGAATGATTACTTTATGTAAATAAAAAGCCTAGACGCAGCAAGTGCGTTATGGTAGTGAATTTTCATAGAAATGATCTGGCACAAAATATTTTATTATAACTTTTTTTTCTTGTAACATAGAAATCTAAATTTTGGTGTATAGTTTACTTTTTATATCGTAAACCTACCTACCTACCAAATTTGGTTATCATAGATTTTATATTTTTTAAGATAAAAAAAAATTTCAAATGAAAACTCAAAATTTTCCCGGAAAACCTCGTCCAATTTTTCTAAATAACGAACTTGTCAAAGCCATTTACAAAAGGAAGGTACATGCCAAATTTTATTAAAATCGGCTTATTACTTTTTGAGATATGAATTTTTTTCAAATGAAAACTCAAAATTTTCCCGGAAAACCTCGTCCGATTTTCCTGACTAACAAACATGTCAAAGCCATTTACAAAAGGAAGGTATGTGCCAAATTTTATTAAAATCGGCTTATTACTTTTTGAGATATGAATTTTTTTCGAATGAAAACTCAAAATTTGCCCGGAAAACCTAGTCCGATTTTCCTGACTAACGAACTTATCCAAGCTATTAACAAAAGAAAGGTACATGCCAAATTTTATGAAAATCGGCCCATTATTTTTTGAGTTATCGGTGTGATACATACATATATATATATATATATATATATATATATATATATATATATATATATATATATATATATATATATATATATATATATATATATATATATATATATATATATATATATATATATATATATATATATATATATATATATATATATATATATATATATATATATATATATATATATATATATATATAAACATATAAAAATTGAAACTGACCCCGGATATGGGTTCTAGGGGTCCTAGTTCGCGCTCATTTGCAAAAATTTTTTCAAAATTCAAAAGTCGGGATCTCCCCATTAGTGAATTTTTTCTACGAAAATTCACTAACACAACCGGTAAAATATATATCGACTGGTGATTGACTGTTGATTAAACTAATTTATGCTGAATGTACCTCTAGTCAATTGTTATATTATTATAGGCTACTTCTATTGTTTATTAACAGATGTGTAACCTTATGTCTTCGAAAGGGTTACGTCAAAGAAAAACGGGTCATTGCATTGTTTCCTTAAAATCGTGCCTCTTTTTTTATATTTCGAAATTATCAAGTCATCCTTGTATAATTGCTGCAAACTTTAGCGTTTCTCCAGTGTCCTACACAGTAAATTCTTTTATTCACCATTCTTCTCTAGAATGTTTCTCATTAACTCACTGAATTTTTCATTCGGGGGAGAATTCGTATCATTTTCGTGGCCTACGATTTTATATAAAAACGTCTCAAAGAAAAAGCGTGATTACCTCACAAATCTAGGTTAATTTGTAAAAAAGTTATAATGAAAAAATTCGTGCAGGCTTTATCGCGCGGTAGATACCTTTATCACATATATAATTAATTATGTAACTTTTAAGGTGACTTTTTTCAAATGATTTACATAAGATTTTGCACGAGGTGGCTGTTAACTAAGTCGAATGCAATTCAGCCAAACTTAAAGCTGTGTTATTTCTAATAAATAAACTAATAATATGCAATGTTTTAAGGTGGAAACAAAATTGTTTCTGTAAATTAACACTACAATATTACACCAATGAGCAAGTTTTTAGCGAATTTTCATTAAGAAAAATTCGCTAATAGAGAGATAAAGAGGTCACAATGAAAATGTCTTCAGATGAAGGGAATTTGGGTCCAACCCAAAACCAAGGTCCGTTAAAAAATTTAAATGTTTATATATATATATATATATATATATATATATATATATATATATATATATATATATATATATATATATATATATATTTGTGTGTGTGTGTATCTGAGCGATAACTGAAAAATTATAAACTGATTTCAATTTTGTTGGGCGAAAACCGAGATCGAGTTCGTTAATAAGTCTTTATGCTCAAGTTTTTCTGGTGGAAAATCGCGGAAAACTTTTTGAAAACGCTATATTTTTGTAAGTATCAGGGTAGCTGAAATGAGATTTTACATGTGGCTAGAAATAGTACAAATAAACCTATGTTGTGAATTTTAAGTAATTTGGTGCACAATATTTAGAGTTTTTTCCAAATTAAAAATAAAATCCCAGAGACATGCATTGAGACGACTTAGTGGTTAAAGTCCAATGCCTGACAGACAGAGTAGTTAACAGCCATGCGTAGATTGATTCATACAACAGATATAAACCATACATCAACGGTAACCAAACTAAATATATACCATGCAGAAAACATACTACCCGAACCAAGAATCGTGAAATCTCGTCCACAATTATGGAAAATGACAGACGACATGAAAATAAAAGTTTGCCAAGTGATTCAACTGGGGGATCCAATCAATTATTAAAATACACTATATTTGTAGCTTTATTAACGGCGCCAGATACAGTTTTAGAGCAGCATAGATATATTATGCTGTCGCATAATATAGTAGAAATGTAAACAAAATGAAGCCAAGTCTCTATAAAAATAATTCTAAAATAGTTTCTTGTATGTTTAAACTTAAACATAAGACGTCATTAAAGACCGAAACAGTCGTGGGATGTGTTTCAATCGTAATTATACTAATTCTGTAATTAACTGTTACGTATACTTTGATTGTAATATCCCGGGCATGAAGCCGATCTAAAGTATCACGCAAATAAAACGTTAGTTGACGTGTGCCCAGATGGCGCAGGGGGCATCGCGCTTGCCTCCTAAGCAGAAGGTTACGCTATCGGATCCAGCTCGATGAATGTATGATTTTTTATGTTTTGTTTTGACATTTATAGAAACAATAGTGCACAAATTTAATACGATTTGAACAAGATCTCATTTTTGTTTAAAACGCTTAAATAAGTTTGTCACCTTTGAGTCTGAAATTATAATTGTGTTATTGTTGATATTGAAAAAACTGGTTTTATTAGGTTGACTAAAATGAAATCATACTGGCGATTAATAAGAAAAAATAACTGCTACGTTTATAATTTGGCAGATACTTTACTTTTCTAAATACAAATTAAGTTTCTTCTGGAAATCTTCTGTATAACTTTAATGAAATTTTAATACACTTTTCTTTTAAAGAGACTTACACTGTCTACAGATATATCAAAATTTAGTTCTTTAGCTTCATATAAAATTGAGTTTTGGGGATTTTTCTCAAAAGGAGTTAGAACGCAAAATTTTTTTGATAATAGAGATATATAGATAGTAACACTTTCGAAAGAATTCGCCATTTGTGAAAATTCAAGAGAGCGGTGAATTTTCACAAATGGGCGACTTTTGCTCCCGTCTTATGATTAAATTGCCGTTTTATATTGATTGGATTACATTGTAAATCGATTTTCTGGCATATTCGGGTGCGATGTTGTTGCACCTCTTGCACAATAGATGAAAATCCCAGCTTGGTCGACCTTCGTATAGTTTTGACTTCAATTTTCAAGATATGAATAAATTAGACCCTGAGGATGGCTACTAGTTAGCGGAAATGCGTAGGGTTTAATAAAATTTACTGTCTGGATCAGAAGCCTTTCCTTGAGTATTTGATTATGTCTATCCCAGACCGTGTGACGTTTAGGAATGAAAATATAAAATCACGAAACCTGCAGAATGCTGACTTTGGCTCTACTAGCCAAATGACTCATCATTGGCTCATATCCGCAAGACATCCCCTACAAACAGATGATTTCTCACAAGGATACACTCTACAAATCTGGCACAGGTTAATAACAGCAAGCAGATAGTGGATACCATGGTTGCCTTTGCTCTGAGAATCCTAAAATTTCACAGTGCCGAATCCAGGCATCACTTTTTAAAGAAACATTGAAACGGCACTCTCTTTTTCATCGACAGTACCCCATGAGTTGTTGTCTATTATTTCTGCTGCTTGTTCAAAGAATATCCCAAGAGTGCATGGTGTATCATCGCTCAGTCGTATATAATATATACAAAGTAAATTATTTGTTTGAGTTGGTCATTTATAATAGATTATATATTTATTTAAATAGTAAGTGTTTTCTTAGTGGCGTTCAGCACGGTTTTGTGAAGTGTATGTCACCAACGAGCGATATAGAGCAGCTGATTCAGTTTGTTTACGATATGCTTAATAAAAAAAGACATACTACGTGGTTTTTTATGATTTTTCTAAGGCATTTTATTGCATTAACCACGAGCTTTTGGTGAATAAGCTTTGTACAATGAGAATTTTGGGTATCACTTTTGAGTGATTGCAAACTTATCTTAAGAACAAGTCTGTTTCGATTCAGGTTGGTGGTAAGAAGTCTGAGAAAATATTTTTTCACACCGGTGTTCCACAATGATCAGTTCTGGGTCCTCCTTTCTATGTTGTATTTGCTGGTGACTTTCCGATGAACTCAGGGACGATTAATCAGTTGGTTTTGTATGCCAATGACATTGGTGTCTTGTGTTGATATCAACGGAGCCGTAATAGCGGCAAGTAACGCCTCCTCTGTTATATGTAGGTGAGCCAATGGTTTGAGTCTTAATGAAGATAAGTATTGTGTTATTGAGTTCTTGTCAAGAAATATGCCTGTCATCCAGAGCCATTTGCTACGAATCGGAGGTATATTCGTGCAGCAGGTGAATGTCGCGAATCGAAAACAAAATCCTCTTAAGCTCCAAGGGCAGTCAACCCTTCTGGACTCTTGCTAAATCTATTGGAAATAATTTCTGCAAGAGCACGTTCCCACCTCTTGTCTCAGGGAATGAAATTGTTTCTACCACCCTGGGCAAGGCTGAACTGTTTGCCTCGTTGTTCGCCGGCAATTCTACTCTCAACCCACCTCCAAATTTTCAACCACCAACAGTCCCCAATGTCGTGCATAAAATGACGGATATCATTTTCATAACTAAAAAGGTACGAAAGATGCTCTCTTCTCTTAATACCATGAAATAAATCTTGTACAATTCAACCCCATCAAATCTCAATCTTGCTTTCTTTCTCATAAGAAATACACCAGCCCTAGACCCATCACAATGAACAACCAAGTTATTCAAAGTAATAAGTCCTTTTCACTTGTTGGCATTTCTGTGGATCGAAATCACAATTGGCACCAACATCTCACATCAATTGCAGAAGCGACTGCTAAGAAATTAGGTTTCCTCTTCTGGGCTCGCAAATACTTTTCCCCAGCTAATCTCTATACCTTATATATTTCACAAATAAGGCCAAACCTCGAATACTGCTCCCACATCTGGGGTGCTGCTGCCGCTTCTACACTCGCTATCCTGGACTCCATTCAGAAGAGAGCTATACGTCTCATCGATAACCCTACGCTCACCCAAAGGCTACCATCCCTTGCCCACCGACGTGCCGTTGGTGACCTCTATCCCTTTTATAGATGTCTGCAGGGGCACTGCTCAGAGGAGCTTTCTTCCATAGTTTATCCACCTGCTGCCCCCAACATAACTACCAGGGGAACAGAGCGAATGCACCCTTTTACTGTCCAGGTCACCAGACATAGAACATCTTGTTATGCCCGCTCTTTTGTACCGAGGACTTCCAAGTTTTGGAATTCTTTGCCGGCGCATGTTTTTCCTTCTCTCCGAACCTCCAAACCTTCAAGTCCAGAATTAACAAGTTTCCTGTTTTCTCCTTGTCGACACCCACGGTGCGATAGTATTTAGGCTGTAAGCCCTCGTGGTGTGTTGTCGACATATAAAAAAACTTTAGTTAATCTGTCTGGATGCGAAGCTAACGGGGGAAAACACATATGTGCTCTTTCGGCTAGGTCGTCTTTGAGCAGCACAGTTGAGTTTGGTGGCAATTTCTTATGCTTAAGTCCAAACTCACCTACATTATGGGCTAATATTTTGAGGTGGTTACGTGCATGCGAAGAAGGCATCTAAATTTCGGGAAAGGTAATTGAGGTGCATGGAATGGTACGCTCAGATTATCACTGTCGCCCACTTTTAGATTGTAGTTATTTTTATAACAAAATACCAACACGGGTGGAAGGCACAGACTCTAACAACAAGTTTAAATCTCTTGTATTTGAATTTTTATTAACGGGTGCATTTTACTTTACGAGGGAATTTCTCAGTGCGTATGTTTTTCTGAGAATTTTATATTGTGTTTGTTTGTGTGTGGTTAAAAGTTGATGTGTGTAATTTTTATCTTTTGGACTTTTATGTGTTGACTAGTCAAATAAATTGCTTAATATTTGCCTCTTTTATAGATACTACTATCGATATTGCTCCTTAGAAATTATTTCGTTAGTGTCGCTTGCGAGGTAAATCCATTTTAGTTAAAGCGCACGTTTCTAGTCTTAAATTACCCACTCGTGGAAGAGTTCGTTACGAATCCTTGTTATTTCCTAGAGTGTCTAAGGTTTGGAATGGTCTCCCAGCAGACATATTTCCGACGACATATGATCTCCAGGTTATTTAATAGGCGACTAAACACCCAACGTGCGTCACAACAATTAAGTTAATGATGTCTTACAGACACTTTGGTTTTACCTTACATTGATACATAAAAAAATGTCTGGTAATTGGAGAATGCATGTTACGGTTAGAATTTGATATCTGATTATCGGCGGACAAAGTAAACACGTGTTTCGTATAAAATTTATTAAAAAAAAAACAAGAGGGACGCCTTATTATTAGTGATAATTACAGTTACGTGACAGTTATCATGGCTTGTTAGTTGGTCCGGTGTTGCTGTCACATGGCGACTTAAATAATCTGAGCGGTAGAGTTACATCTCTTTCTCTGTAAAAGGGCGGCGTTGTTAAGCCTGGATTAAACTTTCCTGAAACAAGATTTTAAAAACCATACATTTCCATCTTTTCATTAACGTAACTGTACAACCTTTTGTCCAGTTTTTATGTTATTCTCTATTGTAATTCCCAATCAACAAGAAAATATTTAGGGCTATAATAATAACCAGGAAAATTGCGACGTAAATAAATACAGAGAATTCGCTGTCCTTATAATTATTTCAATCTAAGCTTTCGAATAGCACAAAGTGCGATTAAACGCTTAATTTTAAAATCCACCTGGAGTCATTCGTTTTGTAAATTTTATAATGAATCAAATGCCCGCTAGCATCAATTATAAATTTGACAAAAACCTTTTTTGGCTTGTAAGCTTGTCAGTTTACTCGATAAATACTTTTTAAACAAGTTTGACAACATGTTGCTTTGTCATGCATTGATCCAAGCCTACACATTTTAAAAATTAAATTAAATTAGATTTAGGGGAGGGAGCTTCCTTTATCACCGCATCCAATATAGATCCTAATATTGTGATGTTCCACCTACTCATTTAAAAAAAAGTGTGGGCGCACCAAGTGGGTTATCGTAGCAAATTTTCATAAAAATTGGTTTAATGTCAAATTTCAGGTCTTTTTTAATGAAAGGCGTCAATTTTGGTTAACAATACACTCTTTGTAATGGAAACAATGTACTCGATTACATTAAAACATCTTTATTGTTTGAGAAAGTAGAGAAATTTTCAGAAAATAAATTCTAAATATAAATTAAAGGCTTTTACTACCAGACCGGTTTCTTCAAGTCTTGTGATGTTCCTGCCTTCCTGTTTTACGCAGTTTCTGTTTGGTATCCTGAGGACAAAAGATGAAAAACTTTGACAACATTTCATACAGTATCTTTCTGTAGTTGAGACAGGAAATTTGTCTAAACCCCTGAAGATGGCACGTTAATGTGTTGAAACGCGTAGGATTTTGACAATAACTCAGTAGTAAAAGCCTTTAACTATAAATATTTTCACAAAAACTGGTCCGATTTTCCTGGCCAACGAACCTATTAAGCTATTTACACACCTGCCAATATGTACTTATACCTGCCAAGATATAATTATATTCACAAGAAGCTTTTTGATTCAGTTTTAAAAATAATTTTTTTCACGAAAATTTGAAAACATTTTTTTACAATAACTTATTAAATATTAATTATTAATATAAAAATAAAAATAAATATTTCTGCGAAAACTAAAAACAATTTCTGCGGAAACTATCTAAATATTTTTTGCACGAACACTTGTTGAAAAAATACGTGAAATTTAAATTTTATACCTAACCTGTCATTTAAATTTAAAAAAATAAAAATGTAAAAAAGTTATTTTTTCTGTTTTTTCCTACAAAATACTTGTATGTGTATAGGTAACCACCTAGAGCTTATGAAAACTAAGTAACATGTAGGTCATGAGTGTGTTGATGCAAATGCAATTTAGTAAATAGAGGTCGGTGTCGAGAAGCTCATGAAAAGTTCGTCACCGTATGAGTAAATTTTCGAGGTCAAAAAAGAAATGGAGAAAAAGTATGTTTTTTAAATTCTTCACGGAAATTTGAACAGCGGCAGTAAAGAAATAGTCTGGATGCAGCAGGTGCGTTATAGTAGTAAATTTTCGTAAACAGTTTTTATTTTTATTTCAACAACACACCACGAGAGTTCACAGCCTAAATACTATCGTACCGTGGGTGTCGACAAGGAGGAAAGAGGCATCTCTTAATTCTGGACTTGAAGGTTTGGTGGTTCGGAGGAGGAGGATAAAATGTGCCGGCAAGGAATTCCACAACTTGGAAGTCCTCGGGACAAAAGAGCGGACATAACAAGATGTTCTATGTCTGGTGACCTGGACAGTAAAAGGGTGCATTCGCTCTGTTCCCCTGGTAGATCTGTTGGGGGCAACAGCTGGAGGAACTATGGAAGAAAGCTCCTCTGAGCAGTACCCGTGCAGATATCTATAAGAGAGAGAGAGAGCGAGAGAGAGAGAAAGAGAGGTCACCAACGACACATCAGTGGGCAAGGGGTGGCGGGCTTTGGGTAAGGGTAGGATTACCGATGAGACGTACAGCTCTCTTCTGAATTGAGTTCAGGATAGCGAGTGTAGAAGAGGTAGCGTCACCCCAGATGTGGGAGCAGTATTCAAGGCTGGGCCTTATTTGTGAAGTATATAAGGTATAGAGATTAGCTGGTGAAAAGTATTTGAGAGCCCGGAAGAGGAAACCTAATTTCTTAGCAGCCGCTTCTGCAATTGATGTGACATGTTTGGTGCCAATTGAGATTTCAATCCACAGAAACGCCAACAAGTGAAAACGTCCCATCACTTTGAATAACTTGGTTGTTCACTGTGATCGGTCTATGGTTGGTGTATCTCTTATGAGATAGAAAGCAAAACTGAGATTTGGTGGAGTTGAATTATACAACATTTCTGCTTCCCCAGTCTAATATTTTTAGGAAATACACAGAGACAGAACCCTCCGTGAGTCTGCGGTCGTCATCTAATTGGGCTAAAGAGACAGGCTAAGAATATTGTATATTTGATTGGAGGGTGCTGTCATCCACGTAACTGTGAACTGGGTTGGATGTGCTAGAGAGGAGGTCATTGATGTGGAGAAGAAACCAAGTAGGGGCTAAAGCTGAACCTTGCAGGACTCCTGCATTAATTGGATACAGTTTAGACGAATGGCCATCCACGACAACAGAAATGCTCCGGTTGAAGAGAAAATTTGCTGCCCAGGCAAAAAATTTTGGTGGTAGGCCATAGCCGAGACGTTTAAAAGGCAGCTGTGCGTGCCAGACCTGGTCGAATGCTTTGAATATGTCTAGAGCGACAATCTGGGATTCACCGTGTAGTTCCATAGACTTGTTCCAAGATTGGGCGACAAAGGAAAGGAGGTCAACAGTTGATCTACGCTGACGGAATCCATACTGCCTGTCGTGGATTAGACTGTGTTTTTCAAGAAATTTTAGTAATTCGGTGTTTATATACTTTTCCATCACTTTAGAGAAGACTGAAAGGAGAGAAATAGGCCTGTAGTTGCTAGGAAGCGCTTTGAATTCTTTCTTGGGGACGGGTTGTAGTCGAGCAGTTTTCCAGTTACTAGGAAATATGCCTCTATTGTAAGATGTCTGAAACAGACCAGTCAGGACAGGAGCAAGTTCTGGTGCGCATTTTTGAGAACAATTGCTGGGATCTCGTCAAGACTAGAGGCTTTCCTGGCATCTTTCGTACGTTTTTAGTTTTGAAAATGATATCCGTCATTTTATGCGCGACATTGGGGACTGTTGGTGGTTGAACATTTGGAGGTGGATTGAGAATAGAATTGCCGGCGAACAACGAGGCAAAAAGTTTAGCCTTATCCAGGGCGGTAAAAAACAATTTCATTCCCTGAAACAAGAGGTGGGAACGTGCTCTTGCAGAAATTATTCCCAATAGATTTAGCAAGAGTCCAGAAGGGTTTGCTGCCGTTGGAGCTTCAGAGGACTTGGTTTTTGATGTGGTTATTCAACGAATTTTTTGCCTCAGAAAGAATGCGGACAGAGCGGTTTCTTGCGTCGTTAAATGATTGACGGTTTTCTTGAATGGGATTGTGTAGAAGCGTTTTGTGAGCTTTGACCTTTTCAAGTTTGGCCTTGTCACAGGATTTAGAGAACCAGGGCTTTTTGAGTGGCTAAAGAGGTTTTCTGTTTACGTGGAATAAATAATTACATGCCAGCTTGGATGATTTCGGTTACGTTTTGTGAGATAGCAGAGGGGTCGGGATGAAAGAAGCAGACAGACGGCCATGGAAATAAGGAAAAGTACTCCCGTAATTCGTCCCAGTTCGCGGAGTTGTAGTGACAAACGATACGTGGGTGTGATGACTGTGTGACCTCGGGTTGCATTGCGCAGAAAGCAGTGGCCATGCCGTGGTCTGAGCACCAAAGGGGGTGGTGAGTGATGTCTTATAGCATTAAGGTTTTGTAGTAAGAAGGAGATGCAAGGGATTTGAGCTGTGTGTTGGGATGCGAGAAAAGTAAGTAGGTTGCTGAACCATATTGCCTAAAGAATTGCTGACTGCGAAGGCCTCCACTGCTCTCCATTGTGGATCGATTTTTGAAGATCGTAGCCATTCTTTATTATGGACATTGAAGTCACCAAGAATAGTGACCTCGGAGGAAGGATATTCAGAAATCAGATGATCGGTTTTATCAGAAAGGTAGTCGAAGAGCTGGACAAAGTTGTTGTCGGAAGGTGACCGGTAAATGCAACAGATGAATTTAGTTGCAGCTCTGAGAGAGAGTTTCATCCAAAGTATGTCTTTTCTTACAGCTTCCAAATTGGGGAGTCTGGTGCAGGGTAGATTGCTACGGACGTATGCGCACACACCTCCATACAATCTAATGGAAGTAAGGGGCTCATACCCTGGGAAATGAAGGTGATTTTAATAGCAAATATGTCCTTTTTTAATGAAGGCAGGCATCAAATTTGGTTACCGGTATAACATATATAGTAAAAACAATGTACCATATTTCACTAAAATGACTTTATTGTTTGAAAAAGTACCAATATTTTCCAAAAATAAACTCAAGAGTTCCCCAAAAAACTGGTCCGATTTTTCTGGCCAATGAACCCGTTCAAGCTATTTACCCAACTAGCAAGACATAATTATTCACAAAAAGCTTTCCGACGCAACTCCCAAAACAAATTTACATGAAAATTTGACACAATTTTTTCACGAAAATCTGAAAATATTTTTTTTACAATAACTTATCAAACATTTGTTACCAAACTGTCGCACAAATCTTACGGAAACAAAAGAATTCTACGTTAAATTGACCAATTTTTTTTACAAAAAATTTCTCTAAGGAATACATAAAATTCAAATTATGTACCTAACCTGTAACTAAGTTTAAAAATAGGAAAATGCAAAAAATATTTCTAAAACTAGTTTGTAGGTATAGGGAGTTGTTCATTTTGAAAAAATTTTCTTACGACAGTTCGAATTTTTCCAAATTCAGTCACTATTTGAGAGCATTCTGTATACGGCATCTTGGTTTTTTCGACAAATAATATTAAACGAAAACCTCCTTGAATGCGTCACTCTCATGAGACTCTCCTATCCATTGGTGAATATAATTGAAAACCGGTCTAAATGCGTGATTTTTATGGGTATCCGATTTTAATTGGTAAAAACGCCGTATTACAATATTTGTTATGTTCCAAAATGTAAAAAGTTGAAAAACAATGGAAATAACTCGAAAACGATGGGCGATATAAATGTTTTCTCATTATAAACATGCATTAAAACTGGATGGAAAATACAATAATGCTATAATAAATGGGCTGTTCCATTAAGAAAACAAGAAAACTTGTATCACCAACGACTTATGGGCCACCTGTGATTGTTAGCATAATTTTATAAGATGCAGCTCAAAACACCCTATAAATACCTTTTATAATATTTTCCTGTATCTTGTATAATAACCGATATATTGAGCTTTACAGTAAAAATGCACCACCCTGTAAATATCTCAACATATAAAACTGAAATATTAATAAATATGGAACAGAACCAAGAAAATTTACACAACGGTGATAAGAGCCAAGTTTAATCATGGCAGATATCCTGCTCACCTCAATAGAATAGGAGTGCTAAACAGCCCGTTCTGCACATGTGACGGATCCACCATTGCTGATCTCAATCATATAATTTTTTCTTGCCCACTCAACACTATGGCCCGTAATAAATTGTTAGACGCGTTGAGAATAATCAACATTACAATGCCACTTAGTATAACTCACCTATTAGGCCTCGATAAAAAGAACGTGTACATTTATTTAGTTAGTTTTTTTAGAGAAATTAATTTAAAATTGTAAATAATAGTATGTAAGTAGTTAAGTAGGAAACTAGGAATAAAAATAAACTGGTGGTTGTATTAAACAATAACATTAAATAGATAAGAATTTTGCAGAAATTATACATGTAACTAGATCTAGAGTCCTATTGTCTGTCCCAGTGTGTAACCTCAATCAGTTCCGTGGCCCAGTTAGTTTGTGTATGAGCCATGGCGGGTCCCTTGGCGAGCAAGTGTCCTTGTGTATCCCAGGAAAAAAAAAAGAAAAAACTGAATAAAAATATTACAATATATAATTATATATAAAAAAAAATATATATATATATATATATATATATATATATATATATATATATATATATATATATATTCTAAAGGAGTTTATATATGCATATGTGTGTATATGTGCATGTGCGTATGTATTTGTGTTTGTATATTGATGTTATTAAGTACGTAAAACATATACTAATTATATAAGACAAAATATAAGCACCGTATCTAACTCATATGTTTAAACATATCAAATAGATTTTCTACTTGCCACTTGCCTATCCCGTATCATATATAAAACTTCAAATCCACACCGTGTAATTTATAAAAGTCTGGGGCTAGTGGAGGATCATTCCGTTGCCATCCTAGCATTTGAACACACACACACACACACATATAAAACTGAAATTGACGCCGGAGGTGTCTAGTTCGCACTTCTTTGAAGAGATATTAAAAAAATAAAGCCGCGGTCTTCTCAATAACGATTTTTTTCTACGAAAATACGCAAAAAGTATAGACTACAAACCACAAACTGTATAACTGAAACTACTGCCAAATCATCAGAGAAGGGGTCTATTTCAAATGAATTTTCTGCAAACATTTTAATAAAGTTAAGGACAATGATGGTTGAAGCTGTAACTTAAGGCTTTGTAAAACAAATTTATTATGAAATTTGCTTTACACAGCCTGTATTTGTTTCAGGTTCTCGGTCTAAAAATTGCAAATTTTGACGTTTCAAAATCGCGACTTTGACATTTTAAGAAGAAAAACTATAAAATTTTAAAGTTATTTTTATGTTATTTCTTGACCTTTTTGCGCCAAGAAAACCTAAGCTTTGTTTGTAATATACAATAGATCTTGTTATCCCCACAAAATATTTTGGTTTTGTGCATTTCTCGGGTGATCAGTGGAACCCAAACAAAATTTTAAACGTGTATAATTTTTGTTTCTTTCAACTTAGAGGTCCCAGTTTAGGCATGTAGGGTAAGTTCAATAGTGTAAACCTAAGTACCAAATTTGGTTGCCATGGCTTTGTTATATATATATATATATATATATATATATATATATATATATATATATATATATATATATATATACTGAGTTTCCTAGTTTCAAACAAAACAAATGAAACAAGAGCAAAGTGGAAAAAAGACAAAAAAAATTGATGGGAAACTGAAATAACGAGAACAAAAAAAGTTGCAAATATATAAAGCGTTCACACAAATAAAGACAAACTAGTATGTGTGTTTCGTTTCCTTAACGTCGGCCTATTTCCGCGACTATGGCCAATCACTGACGCCAGGGAGCAGTTTCACCTCAGTATCCTGGAAATTTTGGCGAACCCCTGTCTTTCTGGAAGAGGAGTAGGGATCTTTTACGTGCCCAACATCGCATGGACATGGGACCGACGGCTTTACGCCCCCTCCGAAGAGCGGAACGTGCAGGCATTCAACTTGCCCAAATACCATGCCAGAACCTCGGTTGATGTTAATGTTACAGTTTGTACTAAAAAGTGAAAGGAGTACCCTGGGATCGAACCCAGTACCCTTGCGGTTCAGAGGAACATGTTCTTACCCCTGAACCACCGAGGCTCTTAAAAGACAAACTAATGAACCAGAAAATTGATGAACAGATATTTAGATGAAATTCTATTTTTTATTTGTAATCAAGTAAGTTTTTAACGCATATGATTGGAGGGCAAATAAAATAATTTATTAATTTAAAAGCAACTAAGAGGAAGCTAATTGCATCTGTCCTGCAAGCATCATTGTTGGTAATTTTTGTTCGGTATCATTACTTTTGCAACAATTGTACTGTGTACAAATAATTAAGCTGTTGCAAGTAAAATAAAACAGTTCTCACCTTTATATGGCAGAAGGAATTTTTATGAGCGGAGGAAAAAGCACAGCTACACGTTGTTGCTACTGTGGTAGTTTGTTAAGTGTAAATTTCTCATAAAGCTTCCAGAGACTTTTTACCTTCCATTTAGAGACGAGACTTATTAGAACATGTGAAATTAAAATTTATGGGTCTAATGTCCAACTGTGTTTACTTATATCACCAGCTCAGCAACATTTTTCTCTTGTGTATCTGTTTTATAAGGCTAAATGCCCGACGATTTAGCTACCTTGCTTTGGTCGCTAATAATATAAATAATTTTGTTCAGATTTTAACGATAATAAATAATAGAAACAAATTTCTTTGGTTTGATGTTTATGTAGGCCTTTATCGAATCTGTTAACAATCTTGTCACAATAACGAGAAGGATATTTGTGGCCACAGTATAATTTTACTTGATTAATTAATTAGTAACTTCTGCTTGAGAGATTCAGGCTGTAGTCGCTGAAAACCGGACTTGAATCCTAGCCTTTTATTTCTTTATAAGCTTTCCCGTGGCCACGCTTGTTTAAATATTTTATTCCTAGGATTAATTTCAGACAGATTGGTCTTTTCCCAAACACGCTTTCTCTAAAATATTATTGCGGGTTTCCAGAATGTCACCTAAGACCCTGGGTTTGTTCCATCATGGAAAAATAATGTTTTAAACATAATATATGCAAAGTAGACCTTATTATATGTTCCTAAAAGTTCTACTGAAAGACAGACTTGATAAAAAAATCAGTTCTAACTCTATAAGACTTAAGCAAAAGCTTTAATTTAAACAGATGTTTCAAGGTCGGATGTTAAAAAGTTTTGGACGCAGCTACTGCGTAATGGTAGAGAATTTTTAGAGAACTGGATATATATATATATATATATATATATATATATATATATATATATATATATATATATATATATATATATATATATATATATATATATATATATATATATATATATATATATACATATATATGTATCCGTCTGATAACTCAAAAAATAATTAACCGATTTCGATGAAACCTGGCAAGTGGCTTTCTTTTATTAATGGCTTTGGATGAGTTCGTTAGCCAACAAAATCGGACGAAGTTTTCCGGGAAAATTTTGAGTTTTCTTCAGAAAATTTTTTTTTCTCCGAAAGTAACAAAGCTGTTTTAATGAAATTTACTATATATGTTGCCTTGGGAGATATATTACTACTGAAACTCAACTTTCTAAGTTTATAGAAAATTGAGTTATTGAAATTTTAAATTTTCTTTCAAAAATTTTTTTTTCCGAAAATTACAAAGTTATTTTAATGAAATTTGGTGGACATCTTTCGTTAGTAAAGTCCTTACTTTACACCAAAATTAAACTCTCTAAATGTATATAAAATTGAGTTATTCAAATTTGAAGCATTTAATAAAAATTCACTACCATAATGCACTTGCTGCGTCCCGAGTTTTTTTACTTTCATATAGTTTCGTTTTCATAATATAATCACTCAATTTACGAATACAGCCTTAAATTCGATTCTTGGCTCTTGTATCTTCGTTTTATGATAAGGTAATAAACTTATTTCATGTTAAAGTAAGTAATTGTTATTGGTAACTATGTTAATTTGTATAACGATGCCTGAAAACTAATATTCTATAGAGATTTTGCTATATTCAGATCCAATTTTAAGAAACGGCATAATAAGCACCAAAATACATAAAATACGAGTTTTCTCTGAAACGGAAAAACATGTTCGTTTTGGGTTTTCACTGAGTTATTTTTAACTTCATCCACTTTTTGATAGTTATATTATAATACTATGCTGTTATTTGCAAAGTTTCATAAAATTTATTACAACTAGACTCCTCTACTCTAACGCCCTCTGTATTTTGTGCCTGTGTGACTGTGGATTTAAAATACTAATACGTAAAATTTCTTATGAAATATCTTTCCAACCAGCCAAATTTCTTGAAATTATATATATACTGGTTATCATGTTATAGGCATTTGTTTTTAAAAAATCCTCGCCCCCTACCTCCGCCACTGGTGCAAAAGGAATTTTTTTAACAGAAGTTGTAGATAAGTGAACGTTGATTACAAATTACCTAAAACCAGCTTATGTTATGTGTCAATATTTTCGAGAAATTAAAGATTTTAGGTAAGCCATGGTATTTTCGCCACCTAGCGGTAGATTTAGAAAGCTGAAAATAATTTCCAACATTTTCTCATGGCCAGTTTACTTATGCTAATTTTTTTTCCGAAAGCTGCAGCTGTGACGGTTTTCGAGATATAGCCGGTCTGTGTCCTTATTTGAACACCTGTATAATATATATATATATATATATATATATATATATATATATATATATATATATATATATATATATATATATATATATATATATATATATATATATATATATATATATATATATATATTTATCAAAAAATTGTGGGAACGCCGTCAGTTGTAGAATAAAACTCTTTATTATACGCCGAGCTTTCGGAAAAATTTATTCCTTTATCGAGGCTACAACATTTAAAGAGAAGTCTAATAAATGTCAAACTGACATATAAAGCTAAATATTGTTTAATTGAATTTGTTTTATATGTCAGTTTGGCATTTATTAAAACTTCACTCAAATTCATCAAAAGGTTTTCTTTTTATGTTTGTTATTAGATAAATAGTTTAGTAGAACTCATGTTATATGTAAGTATTTTAAACTTTTATATTTTTTCCAAGTAAATTGTAAACTTTTTTCTTTCCATGTTGTAGCCTCGATAAAGGAATAAATTTTTCCGAAAGCTCGGCGTATAATAAAGAGTTTTATTCTACAACTGACGGCGTTCCCACAATTTTTTGATAAATAACACTATTACCGTCACAAAAATTTAATACTATATATATGTATATATATATATATATATATATATATATATATATATATATATATATATATATATATATATATATATATATATATTCAGGTCACTATTAAAATTTGCATCATATAGGAAATTTTTTCATTGCTTAATTTATACAAATTTAGAGTTCAGGAACAGTTGTGCTTTGCAAATGATGAAATGGTGACCGGTTATTTTACAAAAGTTACGAAAAATGTGAAATATAAAAGTTGTTTATTTTTTAGTTATCTACCCACGTACCAAATTTGAACAATTTTGAAACACCTTAATTTTTGCATATTTTCTTAACCTAAAAATTTTTTGGCTCATTCGAATTTATAAAAATCCGAACAGATTCGTTAAGATGTAGAACACGCACCTGCTGAAGTGTTTTTTCTATTCAACAATATTTCTACATAGAAGTTTCCCAACAAAAAGAATATGCGCAAAAATATTATGTCATACTTGATGCAAAGTTGCTCTAGTTTCAACATTTCACATCAAAATTTGCTCGACTCATTGTCAGCATAGTATCAAATGGTATTTCAGTAGATAAATGCCAGAAACTAACATTAGAAAATCCATTTGGCAACCGATAGACCCCAGGTAAATTTTGTCATATCATCGTAAAAAATTTATATACAATCCAAATCTTATAGCGGTAATATTTTGCTCCCCGTAATATTTCTGGCAACATTTTTGCCTCCGAATCATAGTGACTGTCTCTGTCACATGGGGATTGCCCGTCCCAATCATAATTAAAGTTGCAATCATATTCCAAATACCGAAATTCGTTAGTCTCTTCTTAATCTCTCATGTTTGTTTTAAACGCAAAAACAAAAATAAGCATAATTAATTAAAAATCTAGCTTGCTATAAATATTCGAAAAAGAGTACAGCAAGCAAAAGAGCGATGGAGAAATAATTAATGTCAGATCGACGTATTCGCTGCTGCCTGATCTCAGCATTTTTTTATAAATCCTGGGAAAGTAAATTATTTGGTTTTATGAGCGTAATTAATCAATTGGAAGATTAAATTAATGAACACAAGCCCATCTCAACCAGCTTTTTCAAATTTTCCGATTTTAATATTGCTTCATTGTTTGTTAAAACCAGTATTCCCTTATTTACCTCGAAGTTTTCGTATACCTTCTCAGTCCAGAAGGAATTAATTCAGTAATCTTTTTTGCATCTATTTTTCAAATTTAGCTTCTAGGTTATTGTCGATAGAACCAATTTATATTTATATCTCTAAAGTTGCTACAATATTTTTATTATTTAGTGTTTTATAAAGCGATTAAACCTAACCATGGGATGAAGTTTTTAGTGAATTTTCGTAGAAAAAATTCACTAATAGGGAGATCCCGACTTTTGAATTTTGAAAAAATGTTTGCAAATGAGCGCGAATTAGGACCCCTAAAACCCATATCCGGGGTCAGTTTCAATTTTTATATGTTTATATATATATATATATATATATATATATATATATATATATATATATATATATATATATATATATATATATATATATATATATATATATATATATATATATATATATATATATATATATATATATATATATATATATATGTATCACACCGGTAACTCAAAAAATAATGCGCCGATTTTGATAAAATTTGGCATGTACCTTTCTTTTGTAAATGGCTTGGATAAGTTCGTTAGTCAGGACAATCGGACGAGGTTTTCCGGGAAAATTTTGAGTTTTCATTCGAAAAAAATTCTTATCTCAAAAAGTAATAAGCCGAATTTAATAAAATTTGGCATGTACCGTCCTTTTGTAAATGGCTTTGACAAGTTTGTTAGTCAGGAAAATCTGACGAGGTTTTCCAGGAAAATTTTGAGTTTTTATTCGAAAAAATTTTTTATCTCAAAGAATAATGGGCCGATTTAAAAAAAAATTGGCGTGTACCTTCCTTTTGTAAATGGTTTTGATAAGTTCGTTAATCAGAAAAATCGGACGAGGTTTTCCGGGAAAATTTTGAGTTTTTATTTGCAAAAATTTTTATTTTAAAAAATAAAAAATCTATGATAACCAAATTTGGTAGGTAGGTTTACGATATAAAAAGTAAACTATACACCAAAATTTAGATTTCTATGTTACAAGAAAAAAAAAGTTATAATATTGTTTATATGAAGCTTTTCAGCCGTTATATTCGTTTCCTTGTAGATTGAGTGTTCTCTTATTTCACTTGCAGAGTTAATCTATAATAATTACTAACTTTAGAATTCTACGATTAAATAATATAAATAATGTATAATATAGGAAAGTGTTAGGAAGTTTGTATTTTCAGTTATTACACATTTCGCAGGTGTCCACTTTCTGTAAAATCAGGGAAAAGCCAGGAAAGCTCTAAGTGATTAGAAAAAGTCATGGATTTGAAAGTATAATAATCGTCTTTATTTCAGATAATAATAATTCGGTTCAGATAACAATAGTAATTATATATATATATATATATATATATATATATATATATATATATATATATATATATATATATATTTATTGAAATAGTATGGGGGTTTACAATTCTACAGGCCCAAGATTGGGTGCTTATTATTATAGATATGTTTTCAAATACTGTATTTACAGTAAGAAATTAGAAATTATTTTATTTCATTTTGAGGAAATAGAAATTATAGTTATGGTTTATAATATGGCTTAGGTGTAAATAAATATTTTATAATATGTAATTTTGTGTTTTATTAAATAAATATATGAAAATTTGTGATGGTCGTATTGTTTCTGTTATTTGATACACCAAGAAAAAACTTACCATTTATTCATGTGCTGGTATATTTACCTGTTTCCTTTCTTTGTTGATGTTGCCTCGGCTAGCTATTAAATGATTGAAAAAAAAAACAAAAACGGCACTATCTGAGGGATTTCAAGTGGGTTCAGGTCTCTTCCTTGCCTATGTACCTTTTTATTATTACACTCTGCCCTTGTATATACCAAATAATCAAAAATAAAACCCTAATTTTTCCTCTTTAACAAAAGCAAAAATGTAATTGAATACTAAATGAAAGGTGACAAAATATCGTTAAACCATATCTAAATTACTTTACAAAATTTATTGTCTTAAATTTTAATAACCCCCACAAAATTTTTTAGGCCTCTATAATATTCAAAGTCCATTATTAATATTGCAATATGTTAGCTGTTAGGCAACTCCTCTTCCTTGACTATCTAGTTGTAACATGGGTTGTATACCCGCTGAACCACTGAATTTATGCAAAAGTGTATTGTCGCTCCTCTGGTAGTGACTTTTTTAAACTACTATTGTAAATAGTAAAAAAAAAATATGGTGGATCTTGTTGTTTTGCTGTAGTTACATTTTGTTTTGCTGTAGTTACATTTTAAGAAATTTGGCCCTATATTCAATATTTGTTCACTTGAATGCAACTTAACTGCTGTTTATCTAATACTATTCAGCCATTACTTGAACAACGTAAGTAATTTAACATTTATTTTGAAATGAATTCACTCTGATGGTCGTGTAGACACTGGCCATCCAACTGTTGCTATTTTCTGTTATATAATTTGAGTTCCTACTGTTCTTTCGTATTTTTGTTTAAGAAGACTCTCCAAATATCCTGCTTCCAATTTCCCAAAATTTTTCTTCCTTCTTGTTTATGTTTTTTTTTTTCGACTAAACTACCATTGCCAGTTTCCTTTCTCTAGCTCTCTGTTTTCTGCTATATTATATCTTTTGTCTCAACAACAATCCTTTCATTTTCTTATCACATTGGATACGTGGCAGGCATTGTTGTTGAGATTTAATTTTGACATATTTACTTCATCTATCAAACATCAAATTTTCTTAACCTAAATATTTACATTTGTCAGATTGACATTTCCCATAATCATATGTTTAGCCATTCTGCTACTAATAACTATCCTTAACCTATCAAACATCAAATTATCTTAAGCTAAATATTCACATTTGTCAGATTGACAGTTCCCATAATTATCTGTTTCCACTTTCTACAACGATTTAACCTATGAAACATTATACATACAGACTTGGAGACTACTTGTCTGGCTTCACTGTGGGTTTTCGTTGGTGAAGGACGTATCCAGCGCGTAAGCTAACTGGAACAAGTGGCCCTACGATTTCTGGAAGTTCTTCAACGTTTCTGTGACTATAGTTTCGCTGCTTGACAGCATTTTCAGACAGATTGAAATTGAATGAGTACGAAATCATGACAACTACAAATAAATATCTGTTGCTATGTTATGATATGATGTTTTGATCAAAAAATTTACCAAATTGAAAATAAAAATGAAATACAGATGACAGATGAGGTTTTCAAAATGTCTATGTGATGTATGTCAATATTTAACATAAAAATAGAACTAGCTTATGATAACTATGATAACAGTTACAACAATAATATAGCTAAACAATAACAGTATAGAAGTAGTCTTTATATAACGAAAATATCGACATACATCAGCTCATTATCTTATTACAACTTTTTTGAAAGAATAATGAAATTTATTTTCTTTGACTTATTTAATTAGAAAGAAGAATATCCAAGAAAGGGGAATTCATTAAATCAGTTTGCTCGTTTAAAACAAGGTAGCTATTATCGTATGTGTGCTTTTTGACTTCCAATGCTTCAAAAAAGTCTAGTTTACGCTTGTCATTATAAAAATGTAGTGGTTGTATGCGGTTATTTACTGTAGGTCTATGTTCGGTATCAATAATATGTTTTGCAAATGTAGATTTGACAGGGTGGTTATTTCTAAACGCAGAAATATGTTCTTTGTATCGGGTGTTAAAATTTCTAGAAGTTTGACCTATGTAGATTGCGTTACAATGTGTACAAGCTAATTTATAAACTCCAGCTTTTGTCAGGAAACATATACTAAGTGAAGATTGGAACCTGTGATGAGCACTGATAAGTACACTTGGAGAGCCCAAATCACCACAACACATTTTAAAAAGACCTGACGATCGTTTCACTAACCAAGTTAGCGTCATCAGAGGATGAAACATTCTAAATACTTAAAGAACTAACATCAACTTATATACCGGATCTCAGGTAAAGAGATCGAACCGAGATGAGACACTAGTCGTAGGCAAATTCCACAGTGTATTGTATTTTTATCGCCTGACCAGGTCTTTGCGCTATCCTTATTGCTTGATCTAAAAGTGTCCATCTGTAATAGTCTTGAGAAAGTTCAACGCCCGCTAATTTAACAACGGTTCCTTTGGCGGCAATAACTGTATACTTGTTATCGGTAAAAACGTGCCGAAAACGTGGGACGTTATTTAGCAAAGTAATCTATCAAGTGACTCGTAATTGGCGCTGGTGCACTGTTCATACATTCTTTGTTGCAACTATATTTCGCAATATATACGCTCTCAAACCCATTCAGCTGACCTGGTTTTCTAACATTTTTTATTAATTTCAGATTTTCTTTATCAACGTGATGATTACTATCCCAAATATGTCGGGCGATGGCAGACTTATCTACAGTACCGTAACGTAATTGGGATATGTGTTCTTTGAATCTGATTCCAATCGATCTTTTTGTTTGTCCGACGTATTTAAGATTACAATCTTTACAACTTATTTCATAAATTCTCGACATTTTTTCCGCGCTATCCTTGTCTTTTGGATTACCTAGCAAGTTTTTTAAAGTATTTGTTGTTGAAAATGCTACCTGTAAGTCGACTTTTTTAAAAATGTTGTCTAGACCCCTCGTGATTCTAGGTTCAAATGGTAAGCAAACAAAGTTTTTTTCCCATTTTTCTCTTCTGAACGTCGTTGATTCCGTCACCATTTTCTTTGTTTTCTGTTTGTTGATTAATTTTTCCACTAAGCCAGCAGTGTATCCGTTATATTCGGCCACGTTCCTAATATAATTTAATTCTTTGGTATATCTACTTTTGTTTAAAGGAAAATTAATTAACCGATTTACTAAAAAATTCAGACTGGCCATTTTTTGTGCGTACGTATGATGTGAGTCGCTCGGGATGTAGCTTAAGGTAGTGGTTTCTTTTCTATAGACATCGAATTCTAAAGTGTCTTTATTCTTGATAACTAGTACATCTAGAAAGGGTAGTTTATTATTAGTTTCTAATTCGTGGGTAAATTTTATAGAATCAAATTTATTGTTTAATTTGGCAATAAAATCTTCTATTCTGCAAATGTCCGCTATCGCCATTTATTGCAGACCTTTTCATGAGCAGATTTGAAACGGATCTTGAAAGTGAAAGTGGTTATTTCCCTAGAGTGTGGTGTCGTTACGTGGATGATATTTTCGCGGTGTTTGACACAAACATTTGTTTGCTTACCATTTGAACCTAGAATCACGAGGGGTCTAGACAACATTTTTAAAAAAGTCGACTTACAGGTAGCATTTTCAACAACAAATACTTTAAAAAACTTGCTAGGTAATCCAAAAGACAAGGATAGCGCGGAAAAAATGTCGGGAATTTATGAAATAAGTTGTAAAGATTGTAATCTTAAATACGTCGGACAAACAAAAAGATCGATTGGAATCAGATTCAAAGAACACATATCCCAATTACGTTACGGTACTGTAGATAAGTCTGCCATCGCCCGACATATTTGGGATAGTAATCATCACGTTGATAAAGAAAATCTGAAATTAATAAAAAATGTTAGAAAACCAGGTCAGCTGAATGGGTTTGAGAGCGTATATATTGCGAAATATAGTTGCAACAAAGAATATATGAACAGTGCACCAGCGCCAATTACGAGTCACTTGATAGATTACTTTGCTAAATAACGTCCCACGTTTTCGGCACGTTTTTACCGATAACAAGTATACAGTTATTGCCGCCAAAGGAACCGTTGTTAAATTAGCGGGCGTTGAACTTTCTCAAGACTATTACAGATGGACACTTTTAGATCAAGCAATAAGGATAGCGCAAAGACCTGGTCAGGCGATAAAAATACAATACACTGTGGAATTTGCCTACGACTAGTGTCTCATCTCGGTTCGATCTCTTTACCTGAGATCCGGTATATAAGTTGATGTTAGTTTTTTAAGTATTTAAAATGTTTCATCCTCTGATGACGCTAACTTGGTTAGTGAAACGATCGTCAGGTCTTTTTAAAATGTGTTGTGGTGATTTGGGCTCTCCAAGTGTACTTATCAGGAAACATACATATGAATAATAGAGCAACATTCACCGATGTATCTTGTGCGTGAGATCTCAACACTTTGTATACATATGGTCGCGGTAAAGGGACTGGAATAGCCCACTCACAATAAGTCTAATCTAATATATATGTTTGCTACCAGAAAAAAAAACACGAAAAGAGCTCTGCATGTTTCGTCGCTTTCCATTTATGTTTCACCAGTTTTTGCTGTAACCTTTTCTATATCTCCTCTACTCTTTTCTCTCGCCCATGCTCTCTGTTTCTGTCTCATCTATACTCCTCCTCTTTCTCCCAAATACACACTTTCATACACACACATAAATTTACCAAACCGAATTCTTTTAGGTACAATTATTTGTGCCAAAAAGCTTTTGACTTCGCTTTTTAGCAAATTTTTATCAAAAAAAATATTCTCCAATAGAGAGGTATCGATGGTGAGACTTTTCAAACAATTTTTTCGTTCTTTAAGGGGGGAGGAGATACCAATTCTGAACAAAATAGAGTATTATACAACATTGCAACACAATTAACAAGAAAAGTACCTATTAGGCGAACCCATGAATAGACAATAAAAAGAAGATGAAGCTGACTCTAGAGAAGAACACGTGCTGCTTAAAGGTACCAAGCAGACAACAATGACAACGCTCCAACCAAAAAGTATAAAGAGACTGATTACCGTTCCAGCGTCGTTTATTTACTCGCCACAGTTTATACTAAGCATTGCTATTGTATCACATTTACGTTAAACTTTGTATTATTGTATTTTAATATTTTAAATGTTTTAAGTCGTTTTTTTAATGTCAAATAACTAGTTTAAAAAAAGTAATTGTGTTAACCAGTAAGTTAACTAGCGCAGTCGTTAGTATTCGGAGATTGATTTTTTTGTGGGTTGACACTTAACAGCAAGAACATAACTATGCAGAGCCAAGCAGAGCCAAACAGAGCCAAACAGAGCCACGCAGAGACAAACAGAACCAAGCAGACCAAACAGAGCCAACCAACAATGCAATTGCTATTGCAAATTTTATACCCCTTCTGACCATTGTGACCTGTATTTGTTCAAAAAAATATCTGTTCTTTCCCCATCGTATGTTTAAACCGCTTAAAAATAAAAAGCCTGGACGCAGCAAGTGCGTTATGGTAGTGAATTTTTATAGAAAATGATCTGGCACAAAATATTTTATAATATTTTTTTTTCTTGTAACATATAAATCTAAATTTTGGTGTATAGTATCGTAAACCTACCTACCAAATTTGGTTATCATAGCTGTTTTATTTTTTAAGATAAAAATTTTTTTCGAATGAAAACTCCAAATTTTCCCGGAAAACCTCGTCCCATTTTCCTGACTAACGAACTTATCGAAGTCATTTAGAAAAGGAAGGTACATGCCAAATTTTATCAAAATCGGCCCATTATTATTTGAATTATCGGTATTATATATATATATATATATATATATATATATATATATATATATATATATATATATATATATATATATATATATATATATATATATATATATATATATATATATATATGAGTTCTAGGGGTCCTAGTTGGCGCTCATTTGCAAAAATTGTTTCAAAGTCAGGATCTTCCCATAAGTGAATTTTTTTAACGAAAATTCACTAATATCTCTAAAGCGGCTATTTACCGCCATATCAAATGAGTTTGTGAGTTTTGTGTGCCGATTTACAATATATTAGAAAAAATTTTGCTAAATTGTTAGGCATAGGCATAGCTACTTTCTTGTCAAAATGCGTATCTCTCTCTGTTATTATTTTTAGACTTTGTGCTTTTTGTTGCAGTTTCAATCTACAGTGTCCAACATCGGTCTTTTAGTAAATATGTAGAAAAAAATAAGTAATAATAAGTGTTCACCATGCTACTGAACTTTATTTCTTACAAAAGGTTAAGACCTCAGAATATTTTAAATAAAAACAAAATTAAATTAGAACCTTTTTGTTGTGCACGTTTTATGTGTACGAAATTTTTATTTTTTAATTGTTTTTAAACTATCGAAGATTTAAAAATAACAACATTTTGTATGTTCAAAACATAAAAAAAGTGGAACTAAAAAAAAACTATTTTTTCTAATAAATTATTATTTTTTAACTTTACTATATACAGGTTGTTTCAAAAAACATGCACCATCGCTTAAAAAATAAGAAAAAAAGTTCCTGTGCACATGGGCCCGGAAACGCATAGTTTCCAATATACAGGAAGTTGAATTTTAATTTTTTTTTAAATTTTTTATAAATAATTTCAAAACAACTGGATTGATTTTAATGAAACTTGGAACTTGAAAGTGTATTATGAAAGTGCATATTTTCAAGTGAAAATCTGCTTACAACTGCGTCAGTGGCGTGCGTACGGGGTAACTGTAAAAATTCATTTGGGGAAAAAATATGTGCGCCACTGTCTTTTTCCAATTTTGATACATCAGTTATGAAGCTTATTACATAAGCCACAAAAGCTGCCTCTTGGTATTTTTTCGTTCAGGGTATTTTATAAAAAGGGGCAAAGTACCGATTAGTCGGCGTAATAATAATAATAATAATATATATTTACTGCAACCATAAGAATATGAAAAACAAAACATACAGTAAATATTACAGCAATAAAAGTGCAAATAACTAACCTACGTAAAACTTATTGGTGATAAACATTGAAATGAATATTACAAACATTGATAAAAAATGATAAATAAAAAATAAAAATAAAAAATGAAAAAAGTAATCGTAAAGACACCATGATTTTTCCAAACTCTTGTTTTTTGTACATTACTCAATTGACTTTAATAACAAAGCTAAAGAAAATGTTGAAAGTGACCACCATTAGCGTCGTTACAATTATTTAACCTTCTGCGCAAAGATCTTCTTACTCTTCTGCAAATATTTTGATCTTCTCTAATGCTGTCAAATGCATATTCTATTCTTCCCAACAATTCTTCTCGTGTATTTACTGGTGTTATATACACTATTTCTTTTAAATGACCCCACAAATAAAAATCGAGAGGATTCAGGTCCGGAGATCGAGGTGGCCATGACACCGGACCTCCACGACCAATCCATCAGTGACCGTATGTGTTGGCTAAATATGTTCTTACAACTGCTGCAAAATGTGCGGGCGCACCATCATGCTGGAACCACATTGTACCATTTCTCATAAAAAGCGGTAGTAACAACGGCAAATCATTTTGTAAAAAGTTTAAATATGATTCATGGTCAAGACGACTCGGTAGAACAACAGGACCAATTATGTGATTTTCAATAATAGCAGCCCAAATATTGATGGAAAATTGATACTGCGAATTTGCAACTCTTAGAGAGTGTGGGTTTTCATCGGCCCATGTATGTAAATTGTGAAAATTTACGATACCTTTTCGCGTAAATGACGCCTCATCAGTAAATAGTACACGTTTAGAAAAATGTTGGTCGTGCCTAAGTTTGTTTAAGAACCACTGACAAAACATTACCCTTGGTTGAATGTCTCTAGGTAGAAGTTCCTGGACACGTGTAAAATGATAGGGATATAAACTTTGATCCTTCAGAGTTCTGTGAACTGATGATGCCGAAATATTACCCAGTTCGGTGGCAATAATTCTCGTACTTGTACTAGGATCACGTTCAACTCTATTGAATATTGCCTCTTCAACTCGTACAGTTCGGCGGTATCTTCTGCGTCCAGAGTCAGCTTTTAAAGGTTTTAAAGAACCAGTTTCTCTCAAATGTCTTACAATATGTGGGAAAATATTTTTGTCAGGAATTCTTCTTTGCGGATAAGTTTCCTGATAAACTCGCACAGCTTGTCTAGCATTTTGATTTGTTTGTCCATAAATTAACAACATATCAGTCAAATCCGCTGAAGTGTACTTAATGAAAACCATCTTGAGAGGAGGAAATAATATTAATGAGCAGCTCAGTATCAACAAATAACTAAAAACGAAAATACTGCACCGTATCAAAATTTAAAGAATAGCACGAAAACTCCTTTGACGCCTACAAAGCACTTCAAAATTGTAGAATTTAGAGAACTGTCAAAAATTATAGTTTCATGGCACTTTACGATTACTGTTTTCATTACTCCAACGAATCGGTATTTTGCCCCTTTTTATAAAATTAATCATATCTCCTAGGGGATACCCTGAACGAAAAAATACCAAGAGGCAGCTTTTGTGGCTTATGTAATAAGCTTCATAACTGATGTATCAAAATTGAAAAAAGACAGTGGCGCACATATTTTTTCCCCAAATGAATTTTTACAGTTACCCCGTACGCACGCCACTGACGCAGTTGTAAGCAGATTTTTACTTGAAAATGTGCACTTTCATAATACACTTTCAAGTTCCAAGTTTCATTAAAATCAATCCAGTGGTTTTGAAATTATTTATAAAAAATTAAAAAAATAATTAAAATTCAACTCCCTGTATATTGGAAACTATGCGTTTCCGGGCCCATGTGCACAGGAACTTTTTTTCTTATTTTTTAGTAAGGAATTGCCCCACGAACGATGGTGCATGTTTTTTGAAACAGCCTGTATATTCTGTATCTTTTGGAGAAGTGTATCTCTAACAGCATGTATAAAAGGTTAAAACATTTTACGAAACACTCCACGGGATTTGCAAACAATGAAGGATAAATATCCTTTTAAACCTTATACACTGTAGATTTTGAATTACATAATCTATAAAATATAGCATACACTGTAACTAAATTTTGTTGTTGCAACTCCAAAGAAACACACACAAAGCATAAATTAAGCTGATCTGGGAAACGAACTTTAATGAACCCAAGGAAATATCCATATCCTTAACGAGCAATATCGCATAATCTTCTGGAGTCTAGAGAATCCTAAACCTCCCGTGATCCCCAAATTGAAGCATACATTTTAGACGGATCGAAACTTCAATAAGGACACTAACTCATGTTTCAGTAAAAAGAAATGAATCTCTTCCGTGTAGCAATATAATTATTTCGTTCTCCTATCTCCCTCATATTCTTTATTTTGCGATGAAACTCAGAGCAGAATCGATTTAAAATTCATAAAGAATCAGCTATTAAAATTATTAAAAATCTGTTTAGAGTTCTAGGTTAATAATGTGAGCAACCATAAGATTTATTGCTCGATAACATAGTACCCTTACTTTCAGCTTTATATTTGTACCTGCAAAAGATGACAGACGATACAGGGTTGATTGCTCTGATGTTGGAAAGGTGTATGCTGAAAATAGAGCAGCGATAGAATTTAGCAAAGTACATGGTATCAGTGGCCCGAAATAAAAAAGCTTCTTTTAAGTTGGCTTGTTTGGAAAAATGCCGACAATAACAAATATTGACCGTAAAAAAACGACAGTATAAAAGCAATCTTTACTTTTTTAGTCTGTTTTATTCCTACCCAGGACATAAGATGTGATATAAGATAAACGCTTTAACATATAAGACGTAAAATATGTAATATGTAATATGTAATATGTAATATGTAATATGTAATATGTAATATGTAATATGTAATATGTAATATGTAATATGTAATATGTAATATGTAATATGTAATATGTAATATGTAATATGTAATATGTAATATGTAATATGTAATATGTAATATGTAATATGTAATATGTAATATGTAATATGTAATATGTAATATGTAATATGTAATATGTAATATGTAAGATGTAAGATGTAAGATGTAAGATGTAAGATGTAAGATGTAAGATGTAAGATGTAAGATGTAAGATGTAAGATGTGGGATGTAAGATGTAAGATGTAAGATGTAAGATGTAAGATGTAAGATGTAAGATGTAAGATGTAAGATGTAAGATGTAAGATGTAAGATGTAATATGTAAGATGTAAGATGTAAGATGTAAGATGTAAGATGTAAGATGTAAGATGTAAGATGTAAGATGTAAGATGTAAGATGTAAGAGGTAAGACGTAAGACGTAAGACGTAATACGTAAGACTTAAGACGTAAAACTTAAGAAGTAAGACGTAAGACCTAAGACGTAAGACGTAAGACGTAACACTTAAGACGTAAGACGTAAGACGTAAGACGTAATACGTAAGACATAAGACATAAGACATAAGACATAAGACATAAGACGTAATACGTAATACGAAGACGTAAGACGTAAGACGTAAGACGTAAGACGTAAGATGTAAGATGCAAGATGTATTTTTAATGGACAGGAAAAACTCATAAACTAGCTTGGCTCCGATTTTTTCACTAAGCTCAGTAATTTCAAAATGGTTATATCGTTGACAGTTGACCAAATGTCAAGATAAAAAGCGTTTTTAAGTTATTTTGAGAAATGTGAAATTCAATATTAAGTATTTTGAAATGGCGCCCAGTGGGTGTTTATAATATCATTTTGTAAACACTTCAACTTTCCAAAGCCTTGAGCTGATGATTTTATGCTTGGCGTGTGAAGTCTCTGTAACTATAAAATAAGGGGTTAAAAATTAAAAAATTTCAATTTCTCAACTATTTTTTTATCTTTACCAGAATTATAATGTGATAGTTAGAACACTTTCGAGAATTTAATTCACCACCACATATTTTAAACCTGATGGTCGTTTCGCTAACAAACTTAGCTTTATCGGGGGGATTAAACAAAAATATGTTTTTTTTAAATAATTTTGCCAGTAGCAATTTAAAGTACATTTTGGAATATTTTCAACTTAGTCTTTCCTGTGTTTATTTAGACTCACTTTTTTGAAATACAGATGTTCATTTTTTAAAGTTTGTTCTGCGCCAAATAATAAAAATGCAAGTTAGATGTTTTTTTAAAGCTAACTTGATTTGGTTCTAGTAAAATTGTCCAAAGAGATTGCAGCCTGCGATCCAATCTATTATAGCGCAACACAAAAACCTGTAGTTGGTTGGCCATAATTTCCAAAACTATCAGTTTATGCCCCCTGAATACACAGATTTGTGAAACGATCTTGATTAAATTTGAGAAGTAAGAAGATTTTCATTTCTTCTTCATTTCCGTCTTTTAGTGAATTTTCTTAAAAAAAATTCACTAATGAGGAGATCCCGACTTTTGAATTTTGAAAAAATTTCTTCAAATGAGCGCTAATTAGGCCCCCCAGAACACATATCCGGGGTCGGTTTAAATTTTTTTATGTTTATATATATATATATATATATATATATATATATATATATATATATATATATATATATATATATATATATATATTTATATATATATATATATATATGTATCACACCGATAACTCAAAAAATAATGGGCCGATTTTGATTAAATTCGGTGAATAAATTCCTTTTGCAAATGGCTTGGATAAGTTCGTTAGCCAGGAAAATCGGTCCAGGTTTTCCCGGAAAATTTTGTGTTTTCTTTCGAAAAAAAATTATATCTCCGGAATTAACAAAGTAAGGGCAACCAAATTTCACATGCGGATTTATATCATTATAGGCAAGTTACCTACCAAAATTTAGCTCCGTAGGTTAAAGGATAAAAAAGTTACAGGCATTCAAAGAAAAATAAATTTGGATTTTCCTCAAAACGTCAAAATTGCGATTTTAAACGTCAAAATTGGTGAGTACATTCCCTTCGCAAGTCGCTTGGATAATTTTGTTAGCCAGGAAAATCCGCCGAGGTTTTCCCGGAAAAATTTGTGTTTTCTTTCGCAAAATATTTATATCTCCAAAATTAACAAAGTAAGGGCAACCAAATTTGGTAAGCTGGTTTATATCGTTATAGGTGTGCCACCTACCAAAATTTAGCTCTGTAGGTCAAAAGACAAAAAAGTTATGGGCATTTAAAGAAAAATAAATTGGGGGTTTCCTCAAAACGTCAAAGTGACAATTGAAAACGTCAAAATTCGCAACATTTAGGCAAATAACTTGAATCTAATACGGGCTATGGAAAGAAAATGTCTCAAGAAGAATCTTTTACATACACCGAACTCTTAGTTTCAACCGTCATTGTCCTTCATTTTACTAAAATATTTCCAGAAAATTCATTTCTAATAGACCCTTTCTCTGATGCTTGGCAGTAGCCTTAGCTATAGAGTTTATTGTTTAATGGTATATAATTTTTGTCTAATTTTCGTAAAAAATCAATAAAGCTCAATATATTCGTTATTATACAAGATATGAAAAAATATTGTATACATTAATTATACAGTGTTTTGAGCTACATCTTAAAAAATTATTGCGACAATCACAGGGTGGCCCATAAGTCGTTGGTGATACAAATACTTTTTTTTGTCGAAAACGCCTTATTTTTTTGCATTTTCCATCGAAATATAATGCATGTTTGTAAGTTAAGAAATTCTGGAGGCAGCAAGTGCGTTGTGGTTGCGAATTTTGATTAAATGCTTCATATTTGAAAAGCTCAATTTGCTATTAACCTATAAGGTTGACCAAGAAACGGATTTTTTCAGTAACACTTTTGGTTTACTTTTGGAAATTTCTGTACGTTTTCAAACAATCAAGTTATTTTGATGAAACATGGCACATTGTTTTTACTATATATGTTATACTGGTAATCAAATTTGATGCTTGCTTTTTCTATATAGGTTATACTGGTAACCAAAATTGATGTCTGCTTTCTTAAAAAGAAAACACACATATTTGCAATAAAAACATTTTTATGAAAATTCACTACCATAACGCACTTGCTGCGTCCCGAGATTTTTATTAATCTTTAAGTTATATGGCTTTCAATAAAAACAGCCCATATTTTTAGTAAACTCAAGAGCAGTCCAATTAAAGTCTTCAGTTATTTTTATGACTATAGCTGTGATTACTTTTTGAGTATGTATCATTTTTCAGTTAATAACTTATCTGGATCCACAAACAAAATTTGATCCTTGTACATAATAACCTAATCTGATATTGAATGAAGCAAGGCAAGCCGAGTTATTGAAATCTCTAGAGGTTTTCAAATCTAAATCTGCGTATTTCGTTTGACTCACTCTAAAGTTCTGAGAGATATTGATAATGAATTCAGGACGACCGCACCGACTGCGACTAAGGACCAAAACGATCCGAACAATAATTAATTGTAGATTCCTAATTCCTCATTTCAATTACAGTAAATTTACATTGGGCTTTCCAATATTTACAAATATTTTTTTTTATTTATAAAAAATCTAAAATTGTGGCGTTTTCAAGGCTACTAATATAAAGTAATTAACTTATTGTAAAAGTTTTAGCCGACCTTAAAGCACCCAGTCCAACTATAACTTTTAAAATAAACCACGGTCTCAAAAGAATTTAGTTTTTACCATTGTATTACATAACACTATTATTGCGTTTATCCATTTTTATTTTACTTATTTTATCCTATTAAAAGTTTTCTTATTCCAATTTTTTAAAAAATCTGTGCCTCATAATTCCATTAAATAAAGGAATTTCCTTAAGCAAATTCTATATTTGAACTCGTTTTAGAGGCCCATATCCGAGGTAAGTTTTAGTTTTTATTTGTAACATATACAGGCTGCCCATTACACAAGATTGCACCAAGGTTTTCTCGAGAACTTCTGAGAGTTTGGAAAAACCGCGGTGGATTGGCTTGAGGGGGCGACACTTTATTAGGTCTTAAGAGCCATTGTACCATTCACCCCCTAGCAGGGGCGACTTTCACCCCATAATTTGAATAAGGAAGGAAGTGATATCTTTTTGGAAAGCTCTTGTGATTCTCCTTTTAAAGCTGCAATTTTAAAATCTACAGATTAAGATTTAAGATATTTGCTTTTAAATCTTAAATATAAAAATCTAAAGTAATAGTATTCGTTGGAGCCATCGATCAGTTTTTAAAAAAATATAAAATCTTTGGTGATTACTGGATAATGAAAAATAAAACTTTTTTTTTGTTTTGTGTTTTCGTTGATAAATTGTACGAGTTGGTAGAAAGAAGGAAAAAATTATGATAATCCGTTTTATTTTATTTTAAATTGCAATGTGGATTGTCCCAATAAATTTTTTCACTGCATTTTTTTTAATTTTGAAGTTGTGAAAGCAAATATCTAAAAACTAATCGGTAGGTTTTTAAATTGCTGCATTGAATAGAGAATCAAAAATGTGCCACTCGACCTACCTACTCTATTCAAATTAAGAGAGGAAAAATCAACTACTATTTTTTTGACAACTATTTTACCTAGTTACTGAGGTGTCAAGGTCACCCCTCCGAAGTATTTGAGCCTTTTGTCGCATAGCAGATAATCTGTTGTTTCTGCGGCTTCAGTGCAGTATCTGCAGTTTTTACTGTCCGCCTTTTTTTCCTTAGGGCTCGTCCGCGTCTTTGCAGCCCCGATGGCACCGCAGCCTTTGGCTTATTGTGCATGCCCTTTGTCTTTTCTACTCTACCCATTCCAAAATCACTCTGTCTGCGGTCTAGGCTGTCCGTAGATCAGTTGTCTCTTGCGCTCCAGAGCTTTACACTCGCACAAGATGTGCTGAGCTGATTCCTCCCCCTCGCCGCAGAGTCTGCATTTCAGGTCCCTCTCGAACCGCCCCATTCTATGCAGGTGTTTCTTGACAGCCATGTGTCCGATCAATAGTCCTGTTATGTTCCTGAGCTGTCCTCTCCTAAGATTTAGCAGCTCCACAGCTCTCTTTGAACCAGCGTCCTCAATTACTGACTTCCCGGTTCTGAGCCCTGGACGGTCTGCCCAGTACACCTTATGTTCGTTTCTGACCCAGGACTTAATGGATCCCCTGGCAGTGCTCTTCGTCACGGCCAGGCCCGGTTCTTGTCCTAAATGGTTCTGCTGACCTTCTCTTTGCGAGACTGTCAGTTTTTTCATTGCCTTTGACACGACACTCAGATGAGGGTGACATTATTCTGCCCAGCCAAGTAGCTCGTCTCGTTTTGGCATTCACTTATCAGCCTGGAATTTACCCATGGGCTACTTAGGGCCTTAAGGACTGCCTAGCTGTCTGTAGCTATGAGGATCTGTTTGTTGGTGTAGCCCCTTCTGTTGCTCTCTCACACACAGTGCAAGATGGCGTACATTTCGGCCTGAAAGACCGTTGCATAAGCTCAGAGGGAAATACTGTGACTTACCCTCGGTCCTTTCGAATAAACGCCTACCCCCGTCCCACGCTGCCCGCCGGAACCCTCCATGAACCAGACGAGCGCGTCGCTTAGTACGCCCGGCGTCTCGCCCCGACATGCCTCGCGGTCGGGGATTTCCACTATAAACTTGTTTTACCTGCAGATTCGCGGGCTTGCGAAGTCTGGCTTCATTTCAAGTATGGGCTCCTTGACAATCTGCAGAATTTTGCAGTGGTCCCTGGAGTCTGGGTTGGTCTATCATTGAAGGTTAGTCTGTATAGTTCTAGCCTGGCCTCCCCCATGATAACTAAGTGCAGGGAGGGGGGTGCAGATTCATCGACACCTCCATGACGGCTGTTGGGGTTGAAGTCACTGTGATGCCGAGGCAAGCCATCCTCTGGATCTTGCCTAGTTTTTTTTTGGCACTGGATTGTGTCACCTTAGGCCACCAAACCAGTACCGCGTATGTTAACGATGGTCTTATCACCCCTGTGTAGAGTCAGTGGGCAATGCTAGGTCTTAGTCCCCACGTTTTCCCATATAGCCGCATAGTGACTGCTAGGGCCATAACTGCAGTATTTTTTCAACGTGACCATTCTAGGTTAGCTTAGAGTCCAATACGACCCCAAAATATTTTACCTACCTGGTCATTGGGATGTTTCTACCGTATAGAGTGAGAGTTCTGTGGCTCTCCCATTTCCTCCTCCTCGTAAACGGTATGACGGTTGCCTTCTTGCGGCTCACCGCAGGCCCTTGGCCAACCGTCAATTTTTCCACCACTTTCAGTGCTGTCTGCATGCGCTCCCACACTGACTGTGTTACCTTTCCATGGTCTATGATTACAATGTCCGCCTTAACCATTTTCATCAGATGATACCTTACTGGGGTGTGTCCTGTGAAAGTCTTGTGATTATTATTAAGAAGTTCCTGTCCAGTTTAAGAAACAGTTCAGACTTTGTTGATATGGTATTGTACCGTTTTACCTGCCTTAAGCCTGCCGTTTTCCTCCAGTATGCATTTTTATGAAAATTCACTTTTTTTGTGTGAAAATAGTGAGCAACGTCAAACTCTAGTGTCATTTTTGGTCTTAAATAAAATTGATTATTTTGGCAAAAATATGGATATGTTAGGATAAATTGGAAATGAAAAAGTAGAATAAAGATACGAAGATTTGTTGTAAATGAAGGCAACAGTTAAGGCATCAGATGGAAAAAATTGGAAGCAAAATGAAATTTTATTTGGTAGGTCAAAATTTGTAGTGCGAAATTTGGATTCTTACGGACAAGCAATTTTGAATATAATATTATATATTAAATCACGTTACTGTACAGCACAAGTCTTTGACTTATTGTATTAGCGTACTGTATAATTTACACAAATAAACAAATAAATAAATTAAATAAATAAAAAATAACGCACTTGCTGCGTCCAGACTTTTTTTTCTGAGTCAACTCTACCATCTTCTGATGCCTTAATTTATTTGTCATGCGTTTTTTTCTATGTTGTTAAATAGACATTTACCCACAATTTATCGCACATAAATTATGGTTAGAATTTATGATTTAAGAGTGTTATATTTTTTATTTACCAAAGTGAATTTAAGAAATCCTTCTATTCAGTAAATAAATCGATAAACGAATAATGTAATATAACCAGTAGTCGGTCCTTGCGAGAGTTCTCCCAAATGTCGGTAACCCAAGTAGCCCAAATAGAACGGCCTGTGCAGCACTATCCACTCGACAGTCAGTTACGGAGCCCCCGTTTGGCAAGTGTGCAGAATCAAAATCCTGGACAAACTGCGAAAGGCCCCATTAAGAGTTGCGAGTGGCTACAGGACAGCATCCCCTCTTGCCTTCCAAGTGGTAACAGGCATTCCACCTATGGACCTGTTGATTGAGGAGTGGTGTCGGCTGTTCTGCAGTGAGAATGCACACTTGGCACTGAGAAAATCCAGGGAAAGAGAGATAGCATTTGAGAAGTAGCAGGGGCGGTGAAATAACCACACAGAAAATGCGGCGTGGACGAGGTCCCTCATACCTGACCTCACATCATGGGTATACTGCAGACACACGAGACTGGATTTCTGTCTCACACAGTTTTTATTGGCCAAAGCTGCTTCAGACACTACCTGGAGAGAATAAACCTGGTGGAATGAAGCAGATGTATTTACTGTGGTGCGATAGATACAGCTAAGCACACTTTATTATAATGCAAAAGAAGGGAGTTGTGGGGGCAAGACCTGGATTTCCAGTTAGGATGCTGCGTTACAGGACATAATGGTGGTCGGAGAGAGGAACTGGGGCAATGTTGCTAGTTTCGCTAGGAATGTCCTGGAAAATAAGGGGATGAAGGAGAGATATATTTGGACACCACAAGCAACACTGAACTCCTAATCCCAGCGACATTGGCCAGCTGGGGAGGGGAGAGTTAGGGGCTAGAAACATGGAAAAAGACAGCCCCTCATCCGCGAATATATATCCTGATAGATTGTTCCAGGGTGCAAGGCCGGTTTGCAAGCGCCTATTGAGCCACCAGCGAGTGGCCAACGTCCGTCAAATATATATATATATATATATATATATATATATATATATATATATATATATATATATATATATATATATATATATATATATATATATATATATATATATATATATATATGAGATATACTTGGTTCTCGGGTTGAACTGCGTCCAGAATTTATTACAATTCGACGTTTCCTCCTGTTTTGGAGCCATTTCCTCTTAGGCCTAGGGTTGAACACACTGAGACCTTAGATACGATCTCCAGCGAGATTGGGGGAGTAGGCAGATTGAGGCCCCGTAATCGAGGTACAACAACCCAACCCACCATTGTCCACCGCACTAAGGAGTAGGAAGATTGAGACCTTAGAGTTCATGTCCTTACATATTTCTTTTTTACCTCTTGAAAATGGCTCCAAAACAGGAGCCGAAACGTCGAGTTTTAATAAATCCTGGATGTGGTTCAACCCGAAAACCAAGTATATCTCACATTAAAGACCACGGAAATCTTTCCGAATATATATATATATATATATATATATATATATATATATATATATATATATATATATATATATATATATATATATATATATATATATATATATATAAATATATATGGTGGTCGACAAAGGTGGGTAAAGGAAATATGTAAAGACACTCTCCCTTTACCTACCTTTGTCAACCACTCTAAGGAGTAGGCAGATTGAGGCCTTAGAGTGTCCTTACACATTTCCTTTGCCCACCTTTGTCCACCACTCTAAGGAGTAGGCAGATTAAGGCCTTAGAGTGTCCTTACATATTTCCTTTACCCACCTTTGTCCACCACTCTAAGGAGTAGGCAGATTGAGGTTTTAGAGTGTCCTTACATATTTCCTTTACCTCTTGAAAATGGCTTCAAAACAGGAACCGAAACGTCGAGTTTCCATAAATTCTGGACGCGGTTTAACCCGGGAACCAAGTATGTCTCACATTAAAGACCGCGGAAATCTTTCTGAACATATATATATATATATATATATATATATATATATATATATATATATATATATATATATATATATATATATATATATATATATATATATATATATATATATATATATATATATATATATATATATATATATATATATATATATATATATATATATATATATGTGTGTGTGTGTGTGTGTGTGTGTGTGTGTGTGTGTGTGTGTGTGTGTGTGTGTGTGTGTGTGTGTGTGTGTGTGTGTGTGTGTGTGTGTGTGTGTGTGTAAAGTAGTGAAAGCACCTACACAGCAAGGCATTTTTTTTTTCATAATTTAATAACTTAATTTTCTCTCGACCTAGAAAATTAAATTTAGGTAAGTAACAAATTATTTATAAAGGCAACATATATATTTATATTATTTATTATCTTCATCTCCTAGGGTTTAATTAAGCATATTTAACAGGTAAACATTTAAATCGCTAAATAGGAATGAAAGCTCTCAGGTAATCCACAATAATTCATAAAAGATCGATGAATTTGCCCCTTCAGAAATAATTTGTCGCGTTTTTTCCGGAAAGAGATATTTCGCTATTTGGCATCTGTCCAGAAAAATAAAATGATTGGAAAACTGATTGTAGATGCGTTACTTCGTCCGTTTTGCTGTCATTCTTATGATATTATCATAAATACAAACACTTTGCGTGAATTTATTTTACCATTCATATACTTATACAGGGTTTTTGCCTTATGATAGTATAAACTGTTTGCTATTAGATCAGTCAGGTGACAAAAAATTGCATTTTTTTTTATGGATAAATATCATGTAAGAAAATTTTAGTACTAAATTAAGACAAATAATTAATTAACCATTAACAAAAGAACTAAATATAATTGTGTTGTTGTCGTTGTTCATACATGATGGCCGTGGCTTTTTGCCATTAGCACATTTTTCCAGTTTGGTTAGCCATAAAGCATTTCCAGCTCAACAGTTTATCTATATTCAATATATACACATATGTACACATACACACATATACTAAATATAATTATATCTCAAGAAATTACATCGAAGCTAAGTAACTTTCTGGTAATAATAATAATTATATAGTGTAAATCTTACATTAACTCGTTTTATTAATATATCGAAATAAATTTACATGAAGCGTAGGCACCAATCACATTTCATAATAACGTAATCTTTCGAAATCCATTTAACCCAATTTTTTTTCTTCTTCAGATTGTAAATATATTGTCACGTTTGTCTATGATATTTAAGTTTATGGACGTTGTTACTTCTATGATCAGTTGTAATGTGTTGGTAACAGCGAACACTCTGGAATGATATTTCTAGAAGGGACCAGAAGTGGCAAGTGTAGAGCAGTGTAGAAGGTCTAGAACCTCTCTGGGCAGTATAAATAGGCGGGTGATACACAGGGTAAGTTAGTTCAGTATTGAGTTAGTGTGGTGTAGAATAAGTATTCATAGAGTATTAAGCGAGTCAGCAGTAAGTGTTGGTGTATAAGAAGCGATCATAGAAGGCGGATAATGGAATATAGTTATATGGACATTTAGTAATAGGGAGAAATATTTTAGTTGATCTTGGTGTTGGAAAATAGTTGGTTATAATAAATTAGTAGTTTGAAAAGCTGTGTTTTGTTAGTCAGAACCCCGTAGAACGTAACAACTAGTGTAAGAAGTGGGATTTTCAAGCTGCTAGCGGAAATATTTTCCAGAATATTTGTTGAACAGCGTGTAAATTTCTAGAATACCTGGAAGATCAGTGTCGGCAGTAAGTCATCACTGGGTGTGTTCTTGGAACAGAATAAACTGTGTACCAACTTTATGAACGTCTATGCCTAAGACACGTAGCGCAACGGCCAATATGGACGTCCAGCTATTGGTATTGATTAAAGAAATGAAAGAAGAGACCAGAAAAAGAGATGAAGAAACCAGAAAAAGAGATAAAACAGCCAGAAAAAGACATGAAGAGGCTAAAGAAGAGCTGAGAAAAAGAGACGAAGAAGCGAAAGAAGAAATGAGAAAAGAGATGAAGAGGCCAAAGAAGAAATTATAAAAAGAAATGAAGAGGTCAGAAAAAGGGACGAAGAAGTCAAAGAAGAAATAAAAAAGAGACGAAGAGGGCAGAAAAAGAGACGAAGAAGCCAAAGAAGAAATGAAAATAAGAGATGACGAAACAAAAGAAGAAATGAGAAAAAAGATGAAGAAGCCAGAAGAAGACATGAAGAAACAAAGAAAATTCTGCAAGAACAAGGCAGCAGAATTGAGAATATTACTTCGTGTGTGGACGAACGTATGAAGCAGGTTAAAGACATCTTCCAACAAGTAGAAAGTCGAGTAAGGGGTATCAGCGACGATATACATGACAAGCTGACGAGCGTGCAGCAAGTACAAACGGAGGTATAGGATAAAATTCAATCACTATAAAAGAAGTATGATACCCTAGTCAAAAGAAACACCAGACTCGAAGATAAACACGTAAGAATTAAGGTTCCCACATTTGATGACTCGATCCCATGGGATCTACGCCAGTTCGAAGCCGCTGCTACAGCAAATGGTTGGGGCAAGAGAGAGAAAGCGACCTCGTTCATCGTAGGTTTCGGAGGAGATGTTCTAGATGTGCTTCAAGGTATTCCCAGGGAAGAACCGCTGAGTTTTGACAGTATTAGACATCAATTAGAGATAAGGTTTGGCGACCAGCATTTACAACAGTTTTATCGATTGCAGTTGAAAAATCGTTGTCAGAAATCGGGCGAAAGTCTCCAACATCTTCACGCCGACGTTGTAAAACTGACGCGATTAGCCTACCCACAGCTCCGATTGAGTTTTTAAAGCAGCTGTCACTGCAAATCTTCATTGACGGCATCTGAGATACCGACACACAACAGGCGCTGAGGTTGGCGAGGCACAAAAACTTGAACGATGCTTTGGCACATTCCTTGGAGTATGAAGCGGTAAAGCAAGCGTCAGAAAGTCATGTGAAATTTCGCAGTCTCAAAGTCCAAGAAGAAAATAAATTAGATTCATCCAAGATCATGCAGCTACTAGAGAAAATAACAAAACAAATGAGGCCGACGTCTCATGGACACCCAATAAGAGCTGACCGTGCAAATACTTTGCGCTGCTGGAACTGCGGCAAGGTGGGGCATATAAGGAGCGAATGTTGGGCTCTAATCTCACGCGCAAGGGAGAAATTGAAGCTAATGCCGGTAACCATTTCTCAGGTTAGCGATTCTGGCAGCGCTCTCGTCTTAGACGGATACGTAAGCGGTAATAAGACCCAGATGGGCGCCGACACAGACGCACCTAGAACGATTATTCGTCGCGACATGGTTCCAAGATGGCGAGTAAGACAGACAGAGTGGACGGAGTAAATACAGCCGGTGGTGATCGGATCCAGGTATTTAGCGAAACTGACGTCGAGTTGCAAATTGGGACATGGAAGGTAAAGCAGAGTGCCATAGTCGCCGCCATAGCAGACCCGATTATTATTGGCTTGGACATACTTCAGGGTCAGTGCGCTAAACTTGACTATCAGCGGTGAAGAAATAATAATGTCGCCTGGCAGTAACCTGGTAGTGCGGAAAATTACCATAGAGGAAAATAGAAACATCTGCCGTGGAAGTGCCATTCCAGTGAAGAGAGCTGTGAGAGGAAGAGACTACACAGTTACTCAACCAGAAGCAAGTGGGGAAGAAATTATGAGAGAAGTACAAGACGAAGGGTGTAAAGACAATGTAGATGTGAAGCCAGCCTAGAAAAAGGTCAGTGACCACATTTGTTGGAAAAGAGCCGAAGTAGACAGGATGGATATGGCCCGCCGAGATATTTTTGCAGGTAGAAACACCAAAACGAGAGCAACTACATGCAAAAACTAGTACCACGTAAGAACTTCGCTTGAAGAAAGCTCCGACATATTGACGAGAAGGAAAGCCATAAACCGTGCTGTCGGGATGCATATACGAGTAGAAACCGACCGCACGAAGACCTGTTATCACGCGCGAGATAATTCCTCTGGTTTTAAAGAAGGAGATCTTGTGTGGTTCTAGAATTCAGTACGACGCAAGGGACGGTCACCGAAAATACAAAAATTTTGGGAAGATCCTGTAGAGACATCCTGGAAGAGTTTGTATGTACAGTACATACACAAATGTCTGTCCATAATTTTCTTTTGAATGAGCGAATTCCACCTAGCACTGTCCAGTGAATTGTCGATAGTGGTGAGAGCTGAGAATAAATCGTCACTTGTTTCTGTTTTAAAGGCGTAGGAGTGTATGGTAGTAAGAGGTGTCGTTGTCTGGCTCAATGTGACTGAAATTGGTGCAAATCAACGTGGTTGAAAAGCTCGACCAAAAACTAGAAAATTAATTAAAAAGACATTTTTCTACATATATAAACTAATGAATTAAAAATATAAACTTGCCTACACGAGGCAGCAAACCTGCAAAACAAGGGGGTAAGAAAAGTCGTGACTCTTCTAGAGAAACACAGTCTAGGGGAGACAAAAATATCGAAATATAAGAAAATACCGTAATAACAGAAGAACAAGAAGTGGCACAAGTTCATCAGGAAGAAATGGGGGAAAAGTTCGTTAGCCAGGAAAATAAGCCCAAGTTTTCACGGAAAATTGTGTGTGTTTTTTTTAGGAAAGATTATATCTCCGGAAATAACAAAGTAAGGGCAACCAAATTAGGTACGCATATTTGTATTCCAAAGAGTGAACTATGTATCAAAATTTAGGTCTATAGACTTAAAGGGAAAAAAAAGTTATGGGCATTTAAAGAAAAAATTTAGGCAAATAATCTGAAACAAATACGGACTATATAAAGAAAATGTCGCAAGAAGAGTGTTCTGCAATCCCTTAAGTTTTAGTTTCAATCATCACTGTCCTTCATTTTACTAAAATATTTACAGAAAATTCATTTCAAATAGACAACTTCTCCAAGGCTTTGGCGGTAGTTTTGGTTAAGTTTATAGTTTAACGGTCTATAATTTTTAGCTAATTTTCGTAGAAAAAATTCGTGAAGGAGGGGACCGCGTCTGGTGAATTTTAAAATGATTTCTTCAAATGAGCCCAAACTAGGCGCCCTAGAATCGATATCCGGGTTTACATTCAGTATTTATCTGTTTACATATACAGGCTGACACATTTCTACGGTAAAGCTCAATATAATTGTTATTATAAAAGATAGGAGAGAAAATTGTATACGTTAATTATAGGGTGTCTTGAGCCACATATTTTAAAATTATTTTGACAATCACAGGCTCGCCCATAAGTTGTTGGTGATCGCAAAATTTTTTTCGAACACCCTTATATTTGCATTTTTGCGTTTTTTATCGAAATATGATGCATGTTTGTAACAAAAAAAAAAATCTAGACACAGTGTGTTTTGGTAGCAAATTTTCATTAAATGCTCCAAATTTCAATAGATATTTTTTCCCTTCGGGCTCGTCCACGTCTTTGAACCCCCCGCTGGCACCGCAGCCTTTGGCTTACTGTGGAGGCCCTTTGTCTTTTCTACTCCACCTATTCCAAAATCACTGTTCCTTGAACTAGTCTACACAGCAATTGGTAGGGTGAAGTTTTATATTGCTCGGTCTCTGGTGTAGGCTGTTCTATATCAGTTGTCTTTTGCGATCCAGAGCTTTACACTCGCAGAAGATGTGCTGGGCTGATTCCTCCCCCTCGCCGCAGAGTCTTCCAGGTCCCCCTCGAACCGCTCCATTTTATACAGGTGTTTCTTGACAGCCATATGTCCCGTCAAGAGTCCTGTTATCTTCCTGAGCTGTCCTCTGGTAAGATTTAGCAGCCCCACAGCTCTCTTTGAACTGGGATCCCTAGTTAGTGTCTTTCCATGTCTGAGTCCTGGACAATCTGCCCAGTATGCCTTATGCTGGTCCCTGACCCAGGACAGAATGGTTCCCCTGGCCGTGCCTTTCGATACGCCCAGGACCGGTTCTGGTCCCACAAATGGTTCTGCTGATCCTCTCATCGCGAGACTGTCTGTTTTTTCATTGCCTTTGACCCTCGAGTGACCCGGCACGCAGATGGCGGTGACCTCATTCTGACCTGCCAGGTCGCTCGTATCGTCTGGGAATTCACTAACCAGCCTAGAATTAATACGTGGGCTACTTAGGGCCTTACGGTCTGACTGGCTGCCTGTGGCTATGAGTATCCGCTTTGGTGTAGCCCCTACTCTTGTTCACTCGCACGCAGTGCGTACATTTCGTCCTGGAAGGTCGTTGCATGAGCCCCGAGGGAAATACTGTGACTTACCCTCGGTCTTTCCGAATAAACGCTTGCTATTAACCTAAGGCTTGTTGGCTAGGAAACCAATTTTCTCGGAAACAGTTTATATTTGTTTTCGGTTAATTTTTGGACATTTTTAAACAATAAGTTATTTTGATAAAATATGGTACATTTTTTCCACTATATAGGTTATACTGGTAACCAGATTGATGCCTGCGTGCATTAAAGAGACATATTTGCTATTAAAAACCTTTTTATGAAAATTCACTTACATAACGCACTTGCTGTGTCCAGACTTTTATTAATTGTTGGTACATCGCATGCTTGGTACAGGAACTTATGATATATGTATGCCCAAAATACAGAAGGCCCTGAAATATATTGTAATGGATTTATATTTGGAATTTATTCGAAGAATTTTTTATTTTGTTTTATTAATTTATTAATAACAAAATCAATCCGTACCAGTAATTTCCCTGAGCTTTTTTCTTTAGTTTGTATTAAGGTTTTGCCTAAAAATGCTTCTTGTATAACAGGATATTTTACTGAATTTTTTTTAACATATGAATTTTAACTAATATTGTCGCCGTGTTTTATTCTTCAAAAATAATTATATTTTTCTCTTTTCAAGACTCTCTCTGTTATCTCTTGCGTATTGGCCATACAAAAACTCGATAAGAGAAGGTTGTTTGATTCCCATTCCTAATACATCCTTAGCGAATGTTTATATAAACTAACTTATAACTTAACCCGCTATCTTTATTTATTATACATATAGTTAGGTGGTGGTGGTAAAAAAGATGGTATGGCCTCGACGGAATTGTCATTAGCCACAGATTTTTTAACTTCTCGTTTGAGATTTGTATTTTTTCCTTTATTATGTCTGTTATTTTTAATAACGTAAATACAATCTCAGCATGTACACACTTAATTACGCATACCTACACACAAATGCACGTATATATTTTAAAATAATTAAAGTTTAACATTTTCCTTTACACAGTTTGTAAATACACACATATATATATATACATACTTACATATATACACATATTTATTATAAATAAGAAATATTTTTTTTTCCTTTTTTTTTGTATTTGTTTTTTTTTTTTGCTGTTTTTTTTTTTAAATTTGTGTTTTGGTTTTTTTTGTTTTTTTTTTTGTTTTTGTTTTTATTTTTTATTTTTTTGTTTTTTTTTACTTTTTTTTTGTTTGTTTGTTTTTTTTGTTTGTTTTTTGTTTGTTTTTATGTTTTTTTTTGTTTCTTTTTTTTTTCAATTTATATAAGGATTAACAGGGACACTTTAACGCCTAGGGGCCCTTCAAGGCATCACAGACAGACAGACTGGACCTCGGAGAGGAGGGATCCACATAAAGGAAAGACAGTAGGACCCTTAATCTAATTAACAGTTTTATTATAAATGTATGCATGATGTTCTATTATAATATTAAATCTATTTGTCTACAGAATCTATACAACAATAGGAATACATTTTTATCATGAAAACTTAGCAGGTATGTTACACATATAGTTAGGCTTGAAGGTTTTAGGGCATTATGTACTAACCTATATTCTGTTAGAAAAACTTTCATATTCTGATCCAGGGAAGACTAAGTTTAACCTTATGTTCTGCCTACAAAATATTTGAGGTAAAAACTACAGGGTGTTTAAAATATGAAGTCAAACCTGTGAAACCTAAAATTCAGCATTATCACTTTTTCAAAGGGAACACGTGTACATTTGTATGTTATGTTAAGGGAATTGAAAACCCCAGAACTATTTTTAAGTATGTTGTCTACCTATATCATATTGTATTTGAATTACTAGCGAATTTTCATTGGGAAAAATGAGCGATAATTTTGGTCCCTAGTACCCAAAACCAAGGTCCGTTAAAATTTTTATATGTTTATATATATATATATATATATATATATATATATATATATATATATATATATATATATATATATATATATCCGAGCGATAACTCAAAAAATACTAAACTGATTTCAATAAAACTTGGCAAAAAGCTTGATTGAGCGAAAACCGAGGTCGAGTTCGTTAATCAGCCTTTATGTTCAAGTTTTTCCGGTGGAAAATCGGAGAAAACTTTTTGAAAACGCTATATTTTTTTAATTATTAAAGTGAGTGGAATGGAATTGTTCACATATATAGATCATCCAAAGATCTTCCCATATAATAATTTTGAGGCGTTTCTCTAAACACAAATTTAAGTTATCCTGAATTTAAAAAAAAGCTACGATACACTCCTAAAAGTTTATTAAGGCGTTGTATAATGTGTGTGGGAGAGGTTGACATAACGAATGTCTTAGTTTATCTTCTTTGAATGTTAGAAAGCTACAAAATTTGCCTAATAAATTGAAACAACCAGGGTTGTCAGTTTCGAAATTTTATTACACAAAGTTGGGAAGTTTGCTTCTTTAGGAAAATTAACGGTAATATTTATTTTTAGAAGTGATGTGTTATTCAAATAGATATATGGTAAAATCGGGAGCTAAAGTATTTAAACCTGATTTTAAGTTATGATCCAAACAATAACTAAATAAAAACCTTATAAGTTGAATAAAACTTTTACAATTAGAACATTTTTTGTAAATTTAGTCTAGGGAGATTTATCTATAGGTTTGGCATTCTGAGATGACCAACAACACAATTCTTCGTCACGTGGTCAGAAATTAAATTGCTATTGGTTTGTTCTGTTATTTGAATTTTAATAGCGTCATATGTCTTATCAATTTATTTTTATTTTAGAGAGAATAGGTTGTATTTCGATTACTAATTTTAGTTTATATGAAAAGCTTGTGAATTAAATCATTGCTTTGTTTGATCATATGGCGAAATGAGTGAGTTGTCCAAGACCCTAACCTTTAAAATAAGTTATGCTAAATTCTTTTACACAGGAACAGTACGTATGCAATCAGGACAGTTGAAAATTGTGTAAATATTGCAAATTTTGAAAATCACCTAATTCTTTATTTAAAATGGAAACTTACACATTAATAAGGAATATATAGACCTTGGATAAATAATCATTTCAATCGAACACGTTGGAAAAACCGGGTCTCGTGCGTTCAGCGAAGTTAAGCGACCTCAGTTGTGGTCAGTTCTTGGATGGGTGACCCACCCATCGTCTACTGTTACTCTTTTTTTTTAGGTAGTGACATTTCTGTTTTGTTCTTATTAGCGAATTTTTATTTTAAAAAAATGATCTTTTTTTAAATCGCTAATAGAGAGGCGCGACTGCAAAAATGTTAAAAATAATTTTTCCGAAAAAAAAATTGTATCTCAAAAAAATAACCAAGTTATTTTGATGAAATTTGGTTGGTATGTTGCCCTCGTAAATACCTTACTCCACCAAAACTCAACTTTCTAGGTTTATGGAGAATTGAGTTATAAAAATTTGAAACATTTAATGAAAATTTTCTACAATAACGCACTTGCTGCGCCCAGACTTTTTTTAATTTTTGTATTTTATTCAATAGCTTTAATAATACTTTTTATTATTCTTAGTAGTCATGAAAACAATTGTCCACCTGAATTATTTATGAACGGTCAATATATGTTATTATAACTATTGTTGCATTTGGTTACCTACTTAGGTTGGTTAAAAAGTTTTGTATGTTTATTAATTAATTGAATTACTTTATAATTAATTAGTTGATATGATTTACGTGTTTGTAGAGGTCCAAAAAATTATCCTATTGCTCTCGAGAAAACTCGCAGCTCAGTAGTCATCGGATAGCAACATTATGTGAAACGTCACAATCATCTGCCAATCGAACCACCAGAAAATGTAAGTATCATACTTACCACATGGAATTACATCAATAGTTAGTTTTCGTGTGGCCTCCAGTGCAACCGATTTATTTAGATGCTAAGGACTTTTTTTGCTTTAAAGCTAGAGAGCTAAATTTGGTACATGGTAAGCAGCTTAGGTGACAAATTTGGTAAAAATATCTTAGCTATTTTCAAAGACATAAAAATGTTCCGAAAGAAACCCAAAATGTTCCCGCAAAAACTATTCGGATTTTCCTGGCTAACGAACTTCTCCAAGCTATTTACCAAAGACGCGGAGATCTATTGAAATTGGTTTTTATATTTTTTTCAGTTATCATGGTGACATATATATATATATATATATATATATATATATATATATATATATATATATATATATATATATATATATATATATATATATATATATATATATATATATACAGGGTGGCGCATTGAAAACTCAACTTTGTCACATCAACCCCTTAAGAGTGGTGATAACAAACCTTATATTTTAAATAGGGAACATGGGTCAAGTATTATATCATTTGAAAGCTCTTTCTTTTCTGAATTCAGTACAATAATTTTTTTGGAAGTTTTATCAACTCGTTTACAAATTATTCACAGTTGGAGTTGCAAGAACGTATGTTATTCATTGTGATAAGAAATGTGCTGATAAATGTGCTTGTAAACAAAAAATTGACTATCAGAACACTTCTTATCGGAATGAGAGAAATGCGGTTTATTATTTTAGTTTATCGGTCGGTTTGATACTTGATAGTACTACCGAAAATTAATTTCAAAATGGTGTATTCTGTAGAAGAAAGAGTTGAAATAATTACTCTTTTTTTCAAAAACGATGACTGTGCCAACCGTACCGCAAATTTGTTTAATGAACGACATCCGAACAGACATGTTAACAGAAAATACGTTTTGGAGTTAGTTGCAAAGTTTCGACAAAGTGGTTCAGTATCCAACAAAAAACGGGATCCTGAACGTGAATTTCCGGTTAGATATGAGACTACTGAGATTGAAGTTTTAGGACAAATTTGTGGTCACCTGGAAAGCATTATTCCTATGGAATATTTACAAAATAATGGGCTGATTTTAATAAGATTTAATAGGTGTCATTCTTTCGTACATAGCTCAAATCAGTTGGTTTTCCACCCCAATGGAAAATTGTTGTATCTCTAAAAATTATAGTGATTTTAATATACACAAGTCGTTTTTACAAAAATTACTCTGTGACCAGATAAAGATCTTGAATTAATCGAATTATTGAAATTTGAAATTTTTTGCTGCAGTGTGCACTTGCTGCGTCATGAAGTTAAGAGGTTTAGAAGTTATCTGCCTTACTAGTTGCCTAGTTAACTTTCGTACTAATTAGTCAATTTTTCGTTCAAAAAAAAACTGAAAAGCAAAACCAAACGTTCAAAAATGTTTATTCAGTTAAGTAAGTGTTCAAATTGTTGACCACCAGCTTCCATACAAAAGCACACATTTTGTTCAAAACGAGCTCTGACATTCTGGAGCATTAGTGAAGTTATTAGACGGCATTCTTCAACAATACGTCGTCGTAATTCTTTCAGAGACTCCGGTTCTGTTGCGTAAATTCTACTCTTTAAATGGCACCAGAGAAAGAAGTCCAAAGGAGTTAAATCTGGTGATCTAGGGGCCACTCAATAGCACCTCTACGCCCAATCCATTGTCCTGGAAACTCTCTGTTCAAAAACTTCCTAACACGTTGTGAAAAATGCGGAGGAGCTCCATCTTGTTGAAACACTAATTGTTTTTGTTGATAGCGATAATCATTTTTAACAACGTCAATTAATAGAGGGTAAACGATATCTTCTAGTAACTCCAAATACGTTTCGCCACTCAAATTGCCATCAATAAAAATTTGTCCGATTAAACGGTCTCCAAAAATGCCAGCCTAGACATTCAATTTCTGTGGAGTTTGAGTGTGGACTTCGTGAAAATTTCTTGGATTATTATCTGCCCAATAACGACAATTATGACGATTGACTGTAGAGTTTAAGAAAACGTACACTCGTCTGAAAAACAGATATTGAACAGAAAGTTCCCGTTATCAGCTATTCGTGCAGTCATAACTTCACAAAACTCCAGCCGCCGATCAAAATCATCTTCATTCAGTTGTTGTACAAGATGAATTTTATACAGGTGAAATTTATGATGCTTCAATATTCGCTGAATAGTTCTTCTTATGATGTTTGAAACAGTGGCCAATTTTCTCGTGCTCAAAGTTGGGTCTGCAGCAATTTGTCCTAAAACTTCAATCTCAGTAGTCTCATTTCTAACCGGAAATTTACGTTCAGGATCCCGTTTTTTGTTGGCTACTGAACCACTTTGTCGAAACTTTGCAACTAACTCCAAAATGTATTTTCTGTTAACATGTCTGTTCAGATGTCGTTCATTAAACAAATTTGAGGTACGGTTGGCACCGTCATCGTTTTTGAAAAAAAAAGAGTAATTATTTCAACTCTTTCTTCTACAGAATACACCATTGTGAAATTAATTTTCGGTATTACTATCAAGTATCAAACCGACCGATAAACTGAAATAATAAACCGCATTTTTCTCATTCCGATAAGAAATGTTCTGATAGCCAATTATTTGTTTACAAACCAACAAAACATTGATTATCAGCACATTTCTTATCGGAATGAGTGAAATGCGATTTTGCATCTTCAACTGTGAATAATTTTTAAACGAGTTGATAAAACTTCCAAAAAGTTTAGTGTGCTGAATTCAGAAAGGAATGAGCTTTCAAATGATGTAACACTAGACTCATGTTCCCTATTTAAAATATAAGGGTTGTTATCACCACCCTTAAGGGGCTGATGTGACAAAGTTGAGTTTTATGTCAAAACATGTCTCCCTCATTACTAAAATTGACGTGTTTCAGCGTTTCTTAAAAAAAATTATCTGGACGCCAATCGGACTGTTTCGTTTTCAATGCGCCACCCTATATATATATATATATATATATATATATATATATATATATATATATATATATATACTTACTATATATATATATATATATGTATATATATATATATATATATATATATATATATATATATATATATATATATATATACTTATGGACGAGCCTGTGATTGCCAAAATATTTTTATAAGAAGCAGCTTAAGACACCCTATAATTAACGTATACAATTTTTTCTCGTATCTTGTATAATAACAATTATATTGAACTTTACTGTAGAAATCCCTCACCCTATATATAAGTAAGCAGATAAAACCCGAAAGTAAACCAGAATATTATTTCTAGGGAGCCTAGTTTGCGCTCAGTTAAAAAAATATTTTTAAAATTCAAGAGTCGCGGTCTCCTCATTAACGATTTTTTTCTAGGAAAATTAGCTAAAAATTATAGACCATTAAACCATAAACTCAACTAAACCTAGAGCCGAAGCGTCAATTTAATAAACCTATAGCCAAAGCATCAGAGAAAGGGTCTATTTAAAATAAATTTTCTGTAAATATTTTAGTAAAATGAAGAACAATGACGGTTGGAGCTAAAACTTAAGGGTTTCCAGAACACTCTTCTTGCGACATTTTCCTTACATAATTCGTATTTATATCAGGTCCTTTGTCTCAATGTTGCTAATTTTGACGTCTCAAATCGCGACTTTGACGTCATGAGGAAACTCCAATTTTTTTAACTGCCGATAACTTTTTTGTCTTTAAACTTATGGACCTAAATTTTGGTACATGGTTCACTCTTTATAATATAAAGACGCCTTACTTTGTTATTTTCGGAGACATATATATATATATATATATATATATATATATATATATATATATATATATATATATATATATATATATATATATATATATATATATATGTATATGACACATAATTGGTTCTCTGGTTGAACCGCGTCTAGAATTTGTGAAAACTCGACGTTTCGGTTCCTGTTTTGGTGCCATTTTCAAGAGGTAAAGGACATATGTAAGGACACTCTAAAGCCTCAATCTGCCTACTCCTTAGAGTGGTGGACAAAGGTTGTTGTAGCTCGATTAAGGGGCCTCAATCTGCATACTCCCCAAATCTCGCCGGAAATCGTCTGTGAGGTCTCAGTGTGTTCTACCCTAGGCCTCAGAGAGATCTCACAGACTTCACAGACGATCTCCGGCGAGATTTGGGGAGTAGGCAGATTGAGGCCCCGTAATCGAGCTACAACAACCTTTGTCCACCACTCTAAGGAATAGGCAGATTGAGGCTTTAGAGTGTCCTTACATATTTCCTTTACCTCTTGAAAATGGCTCCAAAACAGGAGCCGAAACGTCGAGTTTTCACAAATTCTGGACGCGGTTCAACCCGAGCACCAATTATGTCTTACATTAAAGACCGCGGAAATCTTTCTGAATATATATATATATATATATATATATATATATATATATATATATATATATATATATATATATATATATATATATATATATATATATATATATATATATATATATAAACATATAAAAATTGAAACTGACCCCGGATATGTGTTTTAGGGGGCCTAGAAGAAATGTTTTCAAAATTCAAAAGTCGGGAAAATGCACTAAAATACAATAGCGTCGCATATCCAGCTGAGGCTAATATAACATTTTTGGGAAAAGTAATGGTGCTATAACTTAGCCCATTAGAACGATTGGATTCCTTCTAAAACACCCCGTATATAACAGCAAAGCAAAAGAAGCAATAACAGCATTCAGTGAGACTATTAGTGTCATTTTTATAAAAAATGACATCTTTTTACTGTTTTATTTAATTTTAGGTGGCATTCAGATCGTCTTTTATTAGCATCTCGAAGTTCAGGTTAGCCGCAGTTATAAAAAATTCAGAAAGCCGTAATCGAATTACTTTATAAAATTTCCCTGGATATTCTTTTGCGTCGAATATCCCTACTTCTTTGTATTTTTCATCATATAATTATGTTTAAAATTTAATTCTGAAATGTGTTTTCCCTGATAACTTCTTTATTTTAACTACAAAACAAATCATCAAACTTATATTATTGATGAAAAAGTTAACTAGGCAACTAGTAAAAGGTAAAGGTAAGATGCTTACTGGCAATTAGGCCATTGCTGACCCTTTTTGCTCATCTAAACTAACCTACCCTCCACCTTGAGCTAGATCTCAACGACGACAGTGATTTGAAAAATCATCCGCCGCCGGTGAGTCTCGAACCATCGTCCCCCGAGTCCATCTTGAAAAGTCCGAATCGACTTTCCCGCACGGCCACAGAGGCGCTAGGCAACTAGTAAGGCAGATAACTTCTAAACGTCTTAACTTCATGACGCAGCCAGTGCACTTAGCAGCAAATTTTCATAAAAAAATTCAAATTTCAATAATTCGATTAATTCAAGATCTTTGTCTGGTCACAGAGCAATTTTAGTAAAAACGACCTGTGTATATTAAACCAGCTATTATTTTCAGAGATACAACAATTTTCAATTGGGGTGGAAAACCAACTTATTTGAGCTATGTACGAAAGAATGACACCTATTAAATCTTATTAAAATCAGCCCATTATTTTATAATTATCCCATAGGAATATAGCTTTCCAGGTGACCAGAAATTTGTTTTCTAAGGTCTATCACTTAACTTTCAGACATCCTCACCAAATCACATCAAAATATAACTTTATTATTTTTACGATATAAAAATTTTCTAAACGAGAACTTAAATGTAGACGTTGGTCCCGTTTCCTTGCCAAGTTGGGCACGTTAAAGATCCCTACCCTCCTTACAAAAAGTCAGGGCTTCGACAAAATATCCAAGATGGTGAGGTGAAACTGCTCTCTGGCTTCAGTGATTGCCCATAGTCGCGGAAATTAACCGACGTTAAAAGAAAGAAAAAAATATTTACCTTTTTAATTTTGTAAAATAAAGTCCAGAGGTTAAATGAAAAATAGTTTAATGAACTTCTGCAAAATTAGAGCCTAACTGAAAAAAGTTTCAGGCGGGTTTATACCATCGTCTACTCCTCCTTTTAGCAGCGACTAAACGTGCGGTTTAATTTGTTTTTAGCAAATTATTCAGTCAGTTCTAGAGGTCGAATGGCAGCCAGATTTTCAATTTAGATTATATTTTAATTTTTATTATTTTCCTAATATATGTTTACATTTCAAATAATAGTATAATCTGTTAAAAAATTATAGGATTCTTATTTTTTACATGCTTATTTTTCCAAAGCAAATTTAAGTTAAAAAGTAAATATCTGTTTGCAAAAATTTGGTAGAGCTTGAAGGGAAGCATTGAATCGATCCAAGACTTTTTGTGGGTGAATTGAAATTTTTGTTTTATCCATTTGTTTAATCCACTAGATAACTGGAAAAAACAGGTTTGTCAGATTCTTGGTATTTCTCATATTTCTTAAGATACGTGTGTTTTCTTTAATTTGGGCATTTTAGTGAATTTTTATTTTAAAAAATTCACTAATAGAGAGGTATCGATGGTGAGACTTTGCAAAAATTTCTTCAAATGAGCGCGAATTTGGGCCTCTAAAACCCATATCCGGGGTCAGTTTCGATTTATATATATATATATATATATATATATATATATATATATATATATATATATATATATATATATATGTGTGTGTGTGTGTGTGTGTGTGTATGTATGTGTGTGTATGTATGTATCCAACCGATAACTCAAAAAATAATTAACCGATTTTGATGAAACTCGGCAAGTTCCTTTTTTTATTAATAGCTTGGATGAGTTCGTTATCCAGGAAAATGGGACAAGGTTTTCCAAAAAAATTTTGAGTTTTCTTTCTAAAAAAATTTTTTTCTCCGAAAATTACAAACATATTTTGATGAAATTGTGTACATATTGCTTTGGGAAAGACCTAACTATGCGCCAAAATTTTGCTTTCTAGGTTTACAGAAAATTGAGCTATTCAAATTTGAAACATTTATTTTTAATATCGCCGCGTTCGACTGTCAATCGTAAACCTGGCTTATATGAGATCTAGTATGTTGTTGCTAGGCGACGTAACATTTGGTATTATTGCGCAGGTCTGTTAGACGCTGTAACTGACATTTACCGTCTGATATGAGGTCGTTTATATGTTTATTTGTTTGAGTCGACGAATTATTTGTGTCATTTGGGAAATTTTTATATAAAAGTGCAAATTATTCCTTTATTAATGTTAGTGGGTGGATTAAACAATGTTTTTATGTTTTATCAACATATATAAAGGATCGAAGTTTTAGAAAAGGGCTGATATTATACAGGGTGACGCGTTTCTACGGTAAAGCTGAATATAATTATTATTATACAAGAGACGAGAAAAAATTGTATAAGTTAATTATAGGGTGTCTTGAGCTGCATCTTATAAGATTATTTTGACAATCACCGGCTGGCCTACAAGTCGATCGTTGGTGATCCCTACAATTATTTTTTTTCGAACAGCCTTATTTTATTGCATTTTTTATCGAAATATGTTTGTAAGAAAAAAAATCAAGACGCAGTAAGTGCGTTTTGGTAGCTAATTTTCATTAAATGCTTCAAATCTCAATAACTCAATTTGCTATTAACCTAAGATTTGTTGGTTAGAAAACCAACGTTTAAGGTGTATTGTCGGAAAATTTGTGTACATTTTCAAACAATCAGTTATTTTGAGAAAATAGGGCACATTGTTTCTACTATATAGGTTATACCTATACCGGTAACCAAATTGATGACTGATTGCATTAAAAAGACATATTTGATATTCAAAGCATTTTTTTAAAAATTCACTACCATAACGCACTTGCTGCGTCCAGAGTTTTTTATTTATTGGCTGGTAATCTTTAAACGACTCAACAAATTAATAACTTATTGCCATGGTCACATGTTTTATAAACGCCCATATTCCCTATAAACAGCAGGATATGGATTCATTACATCGAAAAAAAATTTGTTGTTGCTTTGTATAATCTTGAGATTTTTATTTAAAAGAAATAGTCTCAATATCAAATACCAAAACCAATACCTAATAACGGGTTGGTCCACCTTTGAGTTTTATTATGGCACGACACCTTCTTGGCGTGCTCTCAACCAGGCTATTGATTTGACTTTGGGTAACATTTTCCCATTTATCTTCGATAGCTTATACTAATTCGTCAAGGGTTTCAGACGGATTTTCTCTTAATTGTACCAAGAGCTTAATAGAAGACCAACCACGCTAAATGATGTTGAGGTCTGGATACTTAGCTGGCCAATACATTCACTCAACATTATTTTCCTCCAAAAAAATATTAGTTATAACTGCTTCGTGGAACCCGGCATTATCGTCAATTAAAGCCAAATTTGCGCCATAATTTTCTACAAATGGTACAACACGTTAAAAAAACGCTTTTCAAAAGTCTCGTTGAAAAGCAAAGAACAATTTTGGTTTCAAGTAAACTAGCTAAAAATTGTTTTGTAATTATATGTGACTAAACAGAAAAGCAGCTACAAACAGCTGCAAGGATTGCATATACCAAAATTGAAACCCCTAGCTCAAGACTTTCTACAATTATTTTTTTTTTTTTTTTTAATTTAATATTATTGGCTGCGGCATCTCAGGCCATTAGCACATTTTTCCCATCATTCTATATTTTTTAAAATTTTCCAGACAGAGTCAAATTGGCTCTCCCGGGAATCGAACCCGGGACCTCTCGCTTAGCAGGCTGGCACCTATACACCTGCGCCACGAGGGCGTCCTTTCTACAATTATTATGTCTAGAAAATCGTTCTAGATACAACACATTGGCAGCCATTTTAAAATACTTGAGTTATGAAAAAAGGGCAGGTCAGGTCAAGTCAGGACCACAAATTTAAGATGTGTTATCTTAAAAGTAGTTTTTGTCTTACAACGAGGGTCATTTTGTAAAACAAAAAGTAGGCTCCGTTCTGAAATAAGTTGTAAAACACAAGAGAAGTTATATTTAATTTTTCTTTTAATTGATTACAAAGCATATTCTACACGTACTCTTTTTTTTTACAAATAAAAGCAAAGCTCATTTATTTTCAAAAATTTTTCAAAACAATACAAAAAGCATCCCAAAGTTAACAAATCCGACTAATTTCTTAACCACTACATTGTACAGATACAAAGTTTGTAGATACCGAAACTGAAGTTATTAGCCCAAGACTTTCTGAAGTTACAAAATTTATAAAATCATTCTGTGTGTGTGTGTGTGTGTGTGTGTGTGTTGTGCATCATCGGGTATTACATCATCTGGTATTGCATCATCTGGTATTGTATAGGCATAATTAGGATAATTTTGCTCATAAAGTTAGTATGGACGGTTACTGATAAATACAACTTTGTTGTCGAAATACGTATCCAGCGCAAAACTGTCTATCATTATTTTTGTAGTTGTGGGTGATTTTCTGTTTTTTGTTCCAGTGTTCATATTAATGTAAATACGCCTAAAAATAAAAATTAATTATTTAAATTCTGTAAAAGTATCAGTCACCAAACTTTTTGACTTACTAGATGCATTTCATTTTAATTTTTAAACAAAAGCACCTTAGATAAAGTTTGTTATATATTTTACAACTTGCGAAATATTTATATGAAACTGATATTAAATTTACGAATATAAAGCAAAGTCTTGGGAAACTGAATTTATATGACATGCAGAACTTACCTGTGTTTTCTGAAAGTTTATGAAAATTTCTGTGTAGAATAAAATTTTTGTGTTAGGACTAGATTAGATTTTGTTGGTCTTATCCAGATGATCCGAAGTGAAGCGAATTTCCACGATGCTGAAAGGAGAAAACAACGTTTGTCAGGGATGGAAAGATGCTGGGGACGGCGAACTGCTGCGGCAGTGGTGGTATTAGCGCCAGTTCGTGCCGGGTCTCTGTTGTGGGTACATGTGCCCTTCTGCGGCACATCCCGTCTCGGCTCACGCACATACACCGAAAATGCAACTGTCAACTTAAAATTCAAATTGCCGGAAAATATCTCTCTACCACCATCATTAGCTTAAAATGGATGTCTTAATAGTCCTTTATGGGTTGTTATTTTTGATAGGTGTATGTGGAAATGGGCTCTTGGGGTCTCAATTATGTTGTGGAAGGGGCTCAAAGACAAGAAGTCCATTATTATTTGGACTTATAGCAGCTGATTTTGCGGTATCAGCTTGTACTTCTCCTATCATGGTCTGTCATTACATGGGTACCAAATGGGCTAAAGATTACCCCCCAATTATTCTTATTGCACAGGTAATTTATTTTTAGAGTTAATTAACTTTTATAACAACCAAATTTAGTTCGTATAGTGTTGGTATGGTTTTGGAATTCATATAAACCCCACCTTCATTCATCATTTTAACGGTGCTCAACTTTGGCACAAGATATGAATAATACGTATTCCATGAAATTTCGTCCTACATGGTCAGAATTTTAATGCATCTACTCTTAAACATTGTATCATAATTTCCGTCTTTTAAGTGCCATCAGCATTACTTGCATTTGTCATTTAGTGCTGTATTAAATTTTATCTGACCCCCCCATATAACTCTGTACCTGCATATTTTATTATAATAAAAAGGACATTTTTATTTTCAATAAACTAATTACTAATTAAACTAAAGCCAAAGAAACTTCCTTGTTTGAAAGCGCCATCGCCTGTGTCATTTAAATTGAAATAAGTTAGTTTACCCAAATATTAAGGAATGGAATAATTCAAACTATCAACAGCGATACCAAGTCAAAAATGGAGTTAACTTTTGCGCATCACAAAGTGTCTAAAACACTGTCAAAAAAGTGTAATGTTACTACAACTGTTACTAAATTGGAAAAAAATGTGACAAAAAGCCGTTGTTATTTCAGTTAAGCGTAACTTTTGTTAAAAAGAGTTGTCATTTTCTGCTAAGAAATGTTACACATATTAACCATTTGGAAGATCAGCTTAATTTATAATATTCCAAAAAATAGTAAAATAAAATTATTTGCAGGTTACCTGATTTTAGAAATTGCCAAAAAAGGAAGACATAGTGAAATATATAATATATTAAAAAGTATATTAATTATTTTAATTTTATTTACACTAATTAATAGTTTATAACAAAAACGCCCGGACAGAGCAAGTACGTTATGGTAGTGAATTCTCATTAAAACAAATCAATTGACGGAAAGTTTTTTCATTAAAAAAATTCGATAAAATATCATTTACAAAAAGTTTCTGAAAAAATTTTATTTGACCAAAAATTCATTAAAGCGTTATTTTTCACGAATTTAAGAGAAATGTCACAAATTCACTAAACACTCTTTCACACAAGATCGAAACAAAATTTTATTTCGATAATTTTGTGAACAATTTTCTCTCCAGAAAATTGGTTTAAAACTTTTTGTAAGACAATTTGTCACCACAAGAACATTTTGTACATAAAAATTGGCCAATAAATTAAATTTAAAATAATACAATCTGGACGAAATACAGACGTAGAGATGATTTTTTTTTGTATCTTCAGAAAGAAAATGTCCTTTTGCTTGACGATGCCACAAAAAGCGAAATCGGTTGCAGAGAAAAAGAAAGCACCTGTGAAGCCACATAACAATTTTTACGGCTGTATTCAGTATCGGGCGGATTCACCAAATCATGCAACAAGAAACAACTTGACTAAAATTTATAAAAAAAATCCAAATTGAAAGAAAGAAATGAAAGCTATTAACTTTGAGCTAAATGTCTTAAAAGTCATGATCTTATTAGAGACGAATTGTTTTTATATATATTCGCTGAAAAGTTCTTTAGAATTACATAATCTGATCAGGTAACGTTAAAATCAAATGAAAGCTTGAAACAAACTAAAAAGCCGTCATCACCGCGTTAGAAAATTGTGTGCTAATATAGATATATATATATATATATATATATATATATATATATATATATATATATATATATATATATATATATATATATAGTCTTTCCCACTGGGCCATGGAGTATACAGGGTGGCACATTGAAAACGACACAGACCGATTTGCGTCCAGAGAAATTTTTTTAAGAAACGCTGAAACACGTCAATTTTAATATTGAGGGGGACTCCTTAAAGGTGGTGATAACAACCCTCATATTTTAAATAGAGAACATTGGTCGAGTGTTACATCATTTGAAAGCCCTCTCTTTTCTGAATTCAACACACTAATTTTTTGGAAGTTTTATTAGCTCGTTTAAAAATTATTTACAGTCGTAGTTGCAACAACGTATTTCATTCATTGTGATAAGAAATGCACTAATTAGTCAATTTTTCGTAAAAAAACTAAAAAACAAAACCAAACGTTCAAAAATGTTTATTCAGTTAAGTAAGTGTTCAAATTGTTGACCACCAGCTTCCATACAAAAGTACAAATTTTGTTCAAAACGAGCTCTGACATTCTGGAGCATTTGTGGAGTTATTAGACGGCATTCTTCAACAATGCGTGGACGTAATTCTTCTAGAGACTCCGGTTCTGTTGCGTAAATTCTACTTTTTAAATGACCCCATAGAAAGAAGTCTGAATGATTTAAATTCGGTGATCTAGGGGGCCACTCAATAGCACCTCAAAGCCCAATCCATTGTACTGGAAACTCTCTGTTCAAAAACTCCCAGCACGTTGTGAAAAATACGGGGGAGCTCCATCTTGTTGAAACACTAATTGATTTTCTTGATAGCGATCATCATTTTCAACAATGTCAATTAGTAGAGGGTAAACGATATGTTCTAGTAACTCCAAATACGTTTCGCTACTCAAATTGCTATCAAGAAAAATTGGTCCGATTAAACGGTCTCCAAAAATGCCAGTTTAGACATTCAATTTCTGTGGAGTTTGAGTGTGGACTTCGTGAAAATTTCTTGGATTATTATCTGCCCAATAACGACAATTATGTCGATTGACTGTAGAGTTTAATAAAAACGTACACTCGTCTGAAAAACAGATATTGAACAGAAAGTTCCCGTTATCAGCTATTCGTGCAGTCATAATTTCACAAAACTCCAGCCGCCAATCAAAATCATCTTCATTCAGTTGTTGTACAAGATGAATTTTATACGGGTGAAACTTATGATGCTTCAATATTTGCTGAATAGTTCTTCTTTTGATGTTTGAAACAGTGGCCAATTTACTCGTGCTCAAAGTTAGGTCTGCAGCAATTTGTCCTAAAACTTCAATCTCAGTAGTCTCATTTCTAACCAGAAATTCACGTTTAGGATCCAGTTTTTTCTTGGCTACTGACACACTTTGTCGAAACTTTGCATTCTGTTAACATCTATGTTCGGATGTCGTTTATTAAACAAATTTGCGGTACGGTTGGTACAGTCATCGTTTTTGAAGAAAAAAAAAAGGAATTATTTCAACTCTTTCTTCTACAGAATACACCATTGTAAAATTAATTTTCGGTAGTACTATCAAGTATCAAACGGACCGATAAACTGAAATAATAAACCGCATTTTTCTCATTCCGATAAGAAATATTCTGATAGTCAATTTTTGTTTACAAACCAACAAAACATTGACTATCAGCAAATTTCTTATCGGAATGAGTGAAATGCGTTTTTGCATCTTCAACTGTGAATAAATTTTAAACGAGCTGATGAAACCTCCAAAAAAATTTACGTGATGAATTCAGAAAAGAAAGAGCTTTCAAATGACCCATGTCCCCTATTTGAAATATAAGGGTTGTTATCACCACCCTTAAGGGGTTGATGTGAAAAGTTGAGTTTTATGTCAAAACATGTCCCCTCAATATTAAAATTGACGTGTTTCAGCGTTTCTTAAAAAAAAGTGTCATTCTAGAAAGAGCTGACAAGAACCCAGTATCAGTACCTGCCGCTTAACACGTGACGTGATGATTCATAAAACTACTATACAAAATATTTTACAACAATTGTTGCATCCATATCACATCCAAAAGATTCAGGAACTTTTACCTGCCGTTCCTCTAATGTGCCTTACATTCTGTCAATTTATGTGTGTGTGTTTTGTTTCTTTAACGTCGGCCTATCTCCGCAAAGATGGCCAATCACCGACGCCAGGGAGCAGTTTCACCTCACTATCCTGGAAATATTGCCGAATCCGTGCCTTTATGTAAGGAGGGTAGGGATATTTAACGTGCCCAACATCGCATGGACACGGGACCGACGGCTTTACGCCCCCTCCGAAGGTCGGAACGTGCAGACATTCAACTTGATCAAATACAATGCCAGAACCTCGGTTGATGTTAATGTTACAGTTTGTACTGAAAAAGTAAAAGGAGAACCCTGAGATCAAACCCAGTACCCTTCGGTTCAGAGGCACATGTTCTTGCTCCTGAACCACCGAGGCTCTAATTTATTCGTTACCAAAGTATTAATAAGTACACTTGGAGAACCCAAATCACCACAAATCATGTTAAAGAACCTGACGATCGTTTCACTAACCAAGTTAGCGTCATCAGAAGATGAATAATTCTACATATGTTATATCCACAACTCTATTTATATTTATCTGCAGGTAGTCCGCTACTGACAATTTAGGGAGGTTCAACAACACAAAAATTAACATATTTCGTTTAGCGGAAATATCTTAATTATTTTATTATCCATCGGATGTGCTTCTGCCGGTATTTATTTTGTAAAGTGATCTATTAGAGCGGCGGAGCGAGATTCATACACTTTTTATTATATATATATATATATATATATATATATATATATATATATATATATATATATATATATATATATATATATATATATATATATATATATATATATACTCTCGAAGGCGTTTAGCTGTCCTGGCTTTCTAACATTTTTTAATCAATTTTAGATTCTCCTCATTAACGTGGTGATTATTATTTTAAATACGTCGGGCGACGGAAGACCTATATATATATATATATATATATATATATATATATATATATATAGTACCGTATCTTAATTGTGCTAAATGTTTTATGAATCTAATTCTAATAGATCTTTTTGTTTCTCCGACGTATTTAAGATTAGAATCTTTATTTATTATTTCATAAATTCCCGACATTTTGGCCGTACTGTCCTTCTCTTTTGGGTTACCTAGCGAGTTCTTTAAAGTATTTTTTGTGGTAAATATTAGCTGTACATTTTCTTTTTTAGACCCTTCGTGATTCGAGGTTCAAATGGTAAGCAAACAAAGTTTTTTCGGCTTGCTCTCTTCTAAAAGTGGTTGATTCCCCTAGGCAAGCAGTGTGTCCGTTATATTCGGCCACGTTCTTAATATACTTTAATTCTGTAGTATATATATATATATATATATATATATATATATATATATATATATATATATATATATATATATATATATATATATATATATATATATATATATATACTTTTACTTAAATTAATTAGCCTGTTTATTACAAAAGTCTGACTGGCCATTTTTCGTGCGTACGTATCATGTGATTCATTCGGAATGTAACTTAGAGTTGTAGCTTTCTTTCTATGGACATCGAATTCAAAAGTGTCTCTATTTTTGATAACTAGTACATCTAGAAAGGGTAATTTATTATTAATTTTTAACTCGTGGGTACTGTATCCAGCTAATGCACGAGACCCTCAATGTTCAGCTTTAGCCCCTACTTTGTTTCTTCTCCACATCAATGACCTCCTCTCTAGCACATCCAACCCAGTTCACAGTTACGTGGACGACAGTACCCTCCACTTAAATATACAATATTCGAAGCCTGTCTCTTTAGCCCAATTAGATGAGAATCGCAGACTCATGGAGGGTTGTGTCTCTGTGGATCTCCAAAAAATATTAGGCTGGGGAAGGAGAAATCTTGTACAATTCAACTCCACCAAATCTCAGTCTTGCTTTCTATATCATAAAATATACACCAGCCCTACACCCATCACAATGAACAACCAAGTTATTCAAAGTAATGAGTCCTTTTCACTTGTTGGCATTTCTGTGGATCGAAATCTCAATTGGCACCAACATGTCACATCAATTTCAGAAGCGGCTGTTAAGAAATTAGTTTTCCTCTTCCGGGCTCGCAAATTCTTTTCACCAGCTAATCTCTATGCCTTATATACTTCGCAAATAAGGCCAAACCTCGAATACTGCTCCCACATTTGAGGTGCCGCTCCCGCTCCTACACTCGCTATCCTGGACTCCATTCAGAAGACAGCTATACGTCTCATCGGTGTCCTTACCCTTACCCAAAGGCTGCCATCCCTTGCACACCGACGTGCCGTTGGTGACCTCTCTCTTTTTTATTGATATCTGCACGGGCACTGCTCAGAGGAGCTTTCTTCCATAGTTCCTCCACCTGCTGCCCCCAACAGATCTACTAGGGGAACAGAGCGAATGCACCCTCTTACTGTCCAGGTCACCAGACATAGAACATATTTTTATGCCTGCTCTTTTGTACCGAGGAATTCCAAGTTGTGGAATTCCTTGCCGGCACATGTTTTGCCTTCTCCTCCGAACCCTCAAGTCCAGAATTACCAAGTTGCCTCTTTCCTTCTTGTCGACACCCACGGTACGGTAGTATTTAGGCTGTAAGCCCTCGTGGGGTGTTGTTGAAAAAAAAATTAAGTGAAACAGATTATATAAATAGCAGCTATAAATAGTAGTTAGAATAAACCAAACTGTATCATATTAATCTTATGTGTTTTGCTTACGTAATATTAAAATTTAGTTTGCAACAAATTTAAATTCCCATGGTTTAGACACCGTAAAAATATTTGGGTCCAATGAATATTTTTTTCTATTGTTAGTGATTTTAGTTCCTTACTGAGTTAGAACTAAAATCTAACTATATATATATATATATATATATATATATATATATATATATATATATATATATATATATATATATATATATGCGTGTATGTGTGAGAGAGAGAGAGTGCGTGTGTGTTGAATGGGTTCTGGAGACTCCCTTTTGTCGAATATTTTTCTACGAAATTTCGCTAAAAGCTAAGACTTAATCCTTTCCATAAAGTGCAACAACATCATATTTAAAATGTGATATTGTCAGTTTCGAAAAATTATTTTTCTTTCCTGTTGCGAGTATATATATATTCTGATATCCAAAGCTGTTAAGGTTGGACATATACCAAAATTTATAGGGTTATAAACATTGCATATCGAACACCTGTAGAACTGTAGATACACAAGCCTGGCCTCTGCTTGCCAAAACCTGCTGTGAAATATTTGCTCTCGTGAAATATTGATCTAGATTTCGAAAACTGTACCATTAAAAGGTATATTACACGGTTTATTTCACAGGCTTTCTCTGTTAACAGAAAAGTCATTTGTAAATGTTAATCAGCAAAATTTAATGGTGTCTATTATCTACATCTCTATTTATAAAAGATATATGAGAGCCTCAACACATTTTCATTAGAAAAATTAAAGTTTAATTTCAGAGAAACAACAAATTCATTCATTATAAGTTAGCAGTTTAATTTTTTTTTAAACAACCTGTTATTATTTAGGTGTACTAAAACGAAAGAAATAGCCATATTGAATTCATAAAGGGCATCTAGTCTAGTGTATTTCACTCGTGAAGACCTTTCATTCAATACTCATATCAAGGGGGTGGTTGAAAAAGTTATATTCCATCATATAATTTTGAAAGCTCCACCTAGCCCACTATATTTTACTCTTAAAGCCTTTTCTTTTCATACCCATGTCACGGGGGTTGTGAATAGAATATATTCCGACGTCTTGCGTCGGCCGCCATCTTGAAGTTATGAAAGCGTAACCTATCCTACTTTACTTTGCTGGTGATACCCATCCAAGGGGGTTGTTGAGAAATATCTATCCCAACAACAAGCGAACAAACGAACCAACGAACAAACGAACAAGCGAACAAACTGACGAACAAACGAACAAACGAACAAACGAACAAACTAACAAACTAACAAAAGAACAAACGAACCAACGAACAAACGAACAAGCGAACAAACTGACGAACAAACGAACAAACGTACAAACGAACAAACGAACAAACCAACAAACCAGCAAATGAACAAACCAGCAAATGAACATACCAGCAAATGAACAAACCAGCAAATGAACACACGAACGCACGAACAAACGAACAGACGAACAAACGAACAGACGAACAAACTAACAGACGAACAAACTAACAGACGAACAAACGAACAAACATAATAATAATAACAGGTGGAGTTAGATAAAAGTTTTTAAAATGATTCGTTATACAAATATAATTTCTTGGTAAGAAATATCTATCCCAACAACAAGCGAACAAACGAACAAAGGAACAAAGGAACAAACGAACAAACGAACAAACTAACAAACTAACAAACTGGCAAACGAACAGACGAACAAACGAAAAACGAACAAACGAACAAACTAACAAACTAACAAAAGAACAAACCAACCAACGAACCAACGAACCAACGAACAAACGAACAAGCGAACAAACGGACGAACAAACGAACAAATGCACAAACGAACAAACGAACAAATGCATAAACGAACAAACGAACAAACGAACAAACGAACAAACGAACAAACGAACAAACGAACAAACGAACAAATGAACAAACGAACAAACGAACAAACGAACAAACGAACAAACGTACAAACGTACAAACGAACAAACCAGCAAATGAACAAACCAGCAAATGAACAAACCAGCAAATGAACACACGAACGCACGAACAAACGAACAGACGAACAAACTAACAGACGAACAAACGAACAAACATAATAATAATAACAGGTGGAGTTAGATAAAAGTTTTTAAAATGATTCGTTATACAAATATAATTCCTTGGTAATAATTTTCCTGAAATATTAAATCAAATCTATATTGATAATATGCTGTTTTAAATAAGGAATTGTTGATGTGCCCTTGAATAATTTGGAAACTTTAGAACTCTAGAATAGTCTTGGTGGGCATCAGGTCTGAGAGAAGTTATTTCCACAGATTCTTCGGCATGTCCACAGGGACACACCGATAACTCAAAAAAGAATAGGCCGATTTTGATAAAATTTGGCAAGTACCTTCATTTTGTAAGTGGCTTGGACAAGTGCGTTAGTCAGGAAAATCGGACGAGGTTTTCCAGGAAAATTTTGAGTTTTCATTCGAAAAAAAATTTTATCTCAAAAAAAAAGGCTATGACAACCAAATTTAGTAGGTAGGTTTACGATATAAAAGGTAAACTACACACAAAAATTTAGATTTCCATGTTGCAAGAAAAAAAAAGTTGTAATATAATATTTAGTGCCAGATCATTTCTATGAAAATTCACTACCATAACGCACTTGCTGCGTCTTCGCGTTTTTAAATCTCATTTCACTTTACCGTTATCTAATCAGATTGTTGTTATTGCGATGAATTTTTTAGCGATTTTTTGTATAAAAAATAATCTGATAAAAATGAGATGAAAGTTTTAAGACTTAATTCAATTTGAATAGCATATCTGGTTGTTTGTTCTTGCCCTAACTTAGTGAAACCGTTACATATTTAATACAGTCGTAGACTTTTCCCGTGGCTTCACAAGTGCCTGTTTTCATATTTCAGCTCATATTAATTTCAGGTTATGTGCCTAAATGTTGCCAATTTTGACGTTTCAAATCGCGACTTTTTACGTTTTGATGAAAACCCCAATTTTTTTTCTTTAAATGCCTCTAACTTTTTTGTCTTTAAACCTACAGACCTAAATTTTGGTAAATGGTTCACCGTTTATATATATATATATATATATATATATATATATATATATATATATATATATAATTGAAACTGACCCTGGATATGGGTTCTAGGGGGCTTAGTTCGCGCTCATTTCAAGAAATTGTTTCTAAATTTAAAAGTCCGGATCTCCTCATTAGTGATTTTTTAAAGAAGATTCACTAAAACAGGCACTTGTGAAGCCACGGGAAAAGTCTACGATTGTATTAAAGAACAGTTTCACTAAGTTAGGGCAAGAACAAACAACCAGATATGCTATTCAAATTGAATTAAGTCTTAAAACTTTTATCTCCTCTTTATCAGATTATTTTTATACAAAAACTCGCAAAAAAAACCATCGGAATGACAACAATCTGATTAGATAACGGTAATGTTAAATGAAATTAATAAAAATTGATAAAAGTAAAGTCACTAATAGGATTAGAACTCGTCATGTCGGAATTCGATGTAAACGGCTCACCCATATATGTACAAGCAGCTAGCAGGTATATCTCTCGTAATACATTTTAAGCGTCTAACGTTACTATTTACATAAAACAATTTTGATTTACAACGGATTTTTTGCTCATATTTTAACGAAATAAGCTTAGACACATTCCTAGGAGCTTGTTAGTCATTTCTTGTCGTATTTTACACTCATATTCGTATTCCTACCATAATTCTCAATTTTGACGTTTTATTAACATTCTTCAATCAGATTTATTTATTTAAAAATTAATTCACTTCTAACTTTTTGTCTTTTAATGTAGAGATCTAAATTTTGGTACATAGAATACTCCTTATGACAGAAACCAGCACACCAAATTTAGTTACCCATACTTTGTTATTTCCAGAGATATATTTTTTTTTGAAAGAAAACACAAAATTTCCCGGGAAAACATGTGCCGATTTTCCTGACTAACGAACATATAAAAATTGAAACTGACATAGAATATGGGTTCTAGGGAGCCTAGTTCGCGCTTATTTGAAGAAATTTTTTCAATATTTAAAAGTCGGAATCTCCTCATTAGTGAATTTTTAAAAAGAAAATTCACTAAAAAAGACACATTTGCTATTAAAAACATTTTATGAAAATTCACTACTATAACGCACTTGCTGCGTTCAGACTTATATTTCAGTATACTCGTATTTTACTTTGTTTACTAATTTGCTTCATTATTTATAAAGTGCAATTATTTCCATTGCGAAAACTCACAAGTATAACACACTTACTGCAACTGCTTTTATTGCTAATCATTACGTGTTATAAAATATAAAAGGTTTCTAAATTTGTTAAAAAATCAAATAAGTTAAATGTTTTAAATTAATTAATTGTCGAGTTGGAAAAATTCTTCCAATTAAGTTTCACCTTTATTTTATGAGGTTTCCAATTTGTATTTGACAAGTTGACTTTCAATGTTTTTTCCTTTGGCGTCAGATCCTTCAATAGAAATGTATTCATTGTTTTGAATTGCTAAATATCCTTTTGTTATCCTTCACTTATAAAATGGCGAACGCTGTTAGTAAGTGCCCTCCTTTTCCTTATGTTTTTATACTTGTCTTTAGAAATAAGGCCAGATAATATTTCATTTCGTCACTGTGTTCAGTGGAGGATGAAGATTTCAAATTTATTTAGGTACGATATTGGATTCGGAAAAGGGAGTTGTAGAAAATTCTTATGTTATAAGCTGTTCTAAAATGTCTATGATATTAAATCGTCAAGATGAGTTTTATTTCGGAGGAATTATTGATATCGTCATGGATATATTTGTGAAAAGTATCCATAAATCCCCAGAGAGGTATTGTTTTTACACACTAACAAAACAGATGGCTATTACTTGCATTTTATTATTACAAACCTATGACAACGGCTTCGCTAACGATGTTAGCTTCTTCAGATAGAAAGCCTGAGGTAGTAAGTACGTTATGGTAGCAAATTTTCCTAAAAGTTTGATGTGGAAAAAAATGTCTTTATATAACTCTGGACGCAGCAAGTGCGTTATGGAAGTGAATTTTCATAAAAATGTTTTTAATTACAAATACATCATCGCTCTAATGCAAGCAGGCATCAATTTGGTTACCGGTATAACCTATATAGTAAAAACAATGTACCATATTTTATCAAAATAATTATTTCAAAATGTACAAAAATTTTCCGAAAATAAACTTTAAATGTTTCCGAGAAAACTGGTCTCCTAGCCAATGAACCTTAGGTTAATAGCAAATTGAGTTATTGAAATTTGAAACATTTAGTCAAAATTCGCAACCAAAACGCCCTTGCTGCGTTCGTACAAAAATTTTCTGAAAATAAAGTTAAATGTTGGTTTCCTAACCAACAAAACTTATGTTAATAGCAAATTGAGTTATTGAAATTTAAAGCATTTAATAAAAACTTGCTACCAAAACGCACTTACTGCATCCAGATTTTCTTCTTACAAACATGCATCATATTTCGATAAAAAATGCTAAAATGTCGTAACGAATTTGTTCTACGAAAATTAGCTAAAAATTATAGACCGTTAAACCATAAACTTCACTAAACCTACAGCGAATTGTCTGTAAATATTTTAGTAAAATGAAGGGCAATGACGGTTGAATCTGAAACTTAAGGGTTCGCAGAACACTGTTATTGCAATATTTTCTTTTCACAATCCGTATTTGTTTCACGTTCTTTGCCTAAACATTGCCAATTTTGACGTTTTAAATTGTGACTTTGACGTTTTGAGGAAAACTCCAAAATTTGTTTCTTTAGCTGCCCGTAACTTTTTTGTGCTTAAACTTAGAGACCTAAATTTTGGTACATGCTTCACACTTTATAATATAAATACGGACAAATTTGCTGTTATTTCCGGAGATATGAATTTTTTTAGAAAGAAAACACAAAATTATCTGGGAAAACTTAGTCCCATTTTCCTGGATAACGAACATATCCAAGCCACTTGCAAAAGGAAGGTACTCAAGGTACTCACCAAATTTGATCAAGAGGGGTATATTATTTTTTGAGTTATCGGTACGACATATATATATATATATATATATATATATATATATATATATATATATATATATATATATATATATATATATATATATATATATATATATATATTAATTTCAACAACACACCACGAGGGCTTACAGCCTAAATACTATCGTACCGTGGGTGTTGACAAGAAGGAAAGAGGCAGCTTGTTAATTTGGGACTTGAAGGTTTGGAGGTTCGGAGGAGAAGGAAAAACATGTGCCGGCAAGGAATTCCACAACTTGGAAGTCCTCGGGACAAAAGAGCGGGCATAACAAGATGTTCTATGTCTGGTGACCTGGACAATAAAAGGGTGCATTCGCTTTGTTCCCCTGGTAGATCTGCTGGGGGCAGCAGGTGGGGGAACTATGGAGGAAAGCTCCTTTGAGCAGTGCCCGTGCAGATATCTATAAAAGAGAGAGAGAGGTCACCAACGGCACGTCGGTGGGCAAGGGATGGCAGCCTTTGGGTGAGGGTAGGGTCACCGATGAGACGTATAGCTCTCTTTTGAATGGAGTCCAGGATAGCGAGTGTAGAAGCGGCAGCGGCACCCCAGATGTGGGAGCAGTATTCGAGGTTTGGCCTTATTTGTGAAGTATATAAGGTATAGAGATTAGCTGGTGAAAAGTATTTGCGAGCCCGGAAGAGGAAACCTAATCTCTTAGCAGCCGCTTCTGCAATTGATGTGACATGTTGGTGCCAATTAAGATTTCGATCGACAGAAATGCCAACAAGAGAAAAGGACTGATTACTTTGAATAACTTGGTTGTTCATTGTGATGGGTCTAGGGCTGGTGTATCTCTTGTGAGAAAGAAAGCAAGACTTAGTTTTGGTGGGGTTGAATTGTACAAGATTTCTACTTCCCCAGTCTAATATTTTTTGGAGATCCACGGAGACAGAAGCCTCCATGAGTCTGCGATCCTCATCTAATTAGGCTAAAGAGACAGGCTTAGAATATCGTATATTTGAATGGAGGGTGCTGTCGTCCGCATAGCTGTGAACTGGGTTGAATGTGCTCGAGAGGAGGTCATTGATGTGGAGAAGAAACAAAGTAGGGGCTAAAGCTGAACCTTGAGAAACTCCTGCGTTAACTGGATACAGTTTACAGGAATGGGCATCCACAACAACAGATATGCTCCTGTTGGAGAGGAAATTTGCTGTCCACATACAGAGTTTTGGTGGTAGGCCATAGGCCGGAAGTTTATTAAGCAGCGCTGCGTGCCAGACTTGGTCGAATGCTTTGGATATGTCTAGAGCAACAATCTGGGATTCACCGTGTTGTTCCATAGACTTGTTCCAAGAATGGGTGACAAAGGAAAGGAGGTCGGCAGTCGATCTGCGCTGACGGAATCCATACTGCCTGTCGTGGATTAGACTGTGTTTTTCAAGAAATTTTAGTAATTCGGTGTTTATATACTTTTACATCACTTTAGAGACGACTGAAAGGAGAGAAATAGGCCTGTAGTTGCTAGGAAGCGCTTTGGATCCTTTCTTGGGGATGGGTTGTACTCGAGCAGTTTTCCAGTTACTAGGGAATATGCCTTTATTATAAGATATCTGAAACAGACGAGTCAGGACAGGAGCAAGCTCTGGTGCGCATTTTTAGAGAACAATTGCTGGGAACTCGTCAAGGCCAGAGGCTTTCCTGGTATTAAGAGAAGAGAGCATCTTTCGTAGCTTTTTAGTTTTGAAAATGATATCCGTCATTTTATGCGCAACATTGGGGACTATTGGTGGTTGAACATTTGGAGGTGGGTTGAGAGTAGAATTGCCGGCGAACAACGAAGCAAAAAGTTCAGCCTTGCCCAGGGCGGTAGAAACAATTTCATCCCCTGAGACAAGAGGTGGGAACGTGCTTTTGCAGAAATTATTCCCAATAGATTTAGCAAGAGTCTAGAAGGCTTTGCCGCTGTTGGAGCTTAAGAGGACTTTGTTTTTGATGTGGTTATTAAACGGTTTTTTTGCCTCAGAAAGAATGCGGACATAGCGGTTTCTTGCGTCGTTAAATGCTTGACAGTTTTCTTGACTGGGATTGTGTAGAAGCGTTTTGTGAGCCTTGACCTTTTCAAGTCTGGCCTTGTCACAGGATTTAGAGAACCAGGGCTTTTCAGTGGCTGAAGAGGTTTTCTGTGTACGTGGAATAAATAATTCCATGCCAGCTTGGATAATTTCGGTGACGTTTTGTGAGATATCAGAGGGGTCAGGATGAGAGAAGCAGACAGACGCCCATGGAAATGAGGAAAAGTAATCCCGCATTTCGTCCCAGTTTGCGGAGTTGTAGTGCCAAACGATACGTGGGTGTGATGACTGTGTGACCTCGGGTTGCATTGCGCAGGAAGCAGTGACCATGCCGTGGTCTGAGCGACCAAGGGGGGCGGTGACTGATATTTATAGCATTTAGGTTGTGTAGTAAGAAGGAGATCCAAGGGATTTGAGCTGTGTGTTGGGATACGAGGAAAGTAAGTAGGTTGCTGAACCATATTGGCTAAAGAATTGCTGACTGCAAAGGCCTCCGCTGCTCTCCCTTGTGGATCGGATTTTGAAGATCCTAGCCATTCCTTATTATGGACATTGAAGTCACCAAGAATAGTGACCTCGGAGGAAGGATATCCAGAAATCAGATAGTCGGTTTTTTCAGAAAGGTAGTCAAAGAGCTGGACAAAGTTGTTGTCAGAAGGTGACCGGTAAATGCAACAGATGAATTCAGTTGCAGCCCAGTCTTTTCTTCCAGCTTCTAAATTGGGGAGTCTGGTGCAGGGTAAATTGCTACGGACGTATGCGCACACGCCTCCATGCAATCTAAAGGAAGTAAGGAGCTCATACCCTGGGAAATTAAGGTGATTAGTGGCTGTTTTGGCACTGATTTGGGTTTCGGTGAGGAAGAGGAGTTGGGGCCTGTTAGCCTGGAGGAAATGGTGAACGGAGTTCAGGTTAGAATTTAGGCCACATATATTCGAAAAGGATATGTTAAATCTTGATGTTGGCGCCCCCTGTACACCCCTCTCCCGGAGATCGGAATGGAGGGGTATTTTGCCTCCGGAATATTTTGTACAAGGAGAGGCCATCATAATTTTTACTTATAAGGGAAACCGACTCATACACCAGAACTGGAAACGTCTGTTGGGACTTCACCGGCCCCTTGATGTATGGGGTAGTACCTCTTCGGGCGTGAAAAAATCCTTTACTATTACGTAAAGGAAAATTCCACTACCACCTGCTATGGATTGGATTGGATCAATATCTACCCCTTTAAAAATAAGATTAATAAAGGGACTGTCAATTGTCCAATAGTTATGCTTTTCGACATAGTAGGAGGATACAAAACATAATCATTTTGCATCCATGCCTATTGTCGGCTGATATATATATATATATATATATATATATATATATATATATATATATATATATATATATATATATATATATATAAACACGGATCTCCCCATTAGTGAATTTTTATAAGAAAATTCACTAAAAAAGAAAACTTGAATCACCAACGACTTATGGGCCATCCTGTAATTGTAGAAATATTTTTTAAGATGTAGCTCAAGACACCCTATAATTAATGTATACAATTGTTTTTCGTATCTTGCATAATAACGGATATATTGCGCTTTAAATATTTTTTACGAAAATTCGACAAAAATGATATACCATTAACCGATAAACTCTATAGCCAACATTACTGCCAAAGTGTTAGAGAAATGGTCTATTTGAAATGAATTTTCTGGAAATATTTTAGTAAAATGAAGGACAGTGACGATTGAAACTAATACTTCAGACTTTGTAAAACATTCTTCTTGAGACATTCTCCCTCCATAGTTCATATTATTTTCAGGTTCATTGCCTAAATATTACCAATTTTGACGTTTTAAATCACAACTTTGACGTTTTGAGGAAAACCCAAATTTATTTTTCTTTAAATGCCTGTAACTTTTTTGTCCTTTAATTTACAGAGTTACAGATTTTCGTACGTAACTTACCTATAATGATATAAACCCGCGTGCCAAATTTGGTTGCCCTTACTTTGTTAATTCCGGAGATATAATTTTTTTTCGAAAGAAAAAATAAAATTTTCCGGGAAAACCTCTGCGGATTTTTCTGGCTAACGAACTTATCCAAGCTACTTGCGAAAGGAAGGTACTCACCAAGTTTTATCAAAATCCTTCTATTATTTTTTAGTTATAGGTGTGACATATATATATATATATATATATATATATATATATATATATATATATATATATATATATATAAGGTTAAGGGCAAGGCCGCAAGGAGACAACCGCATACAAGCTAATAAGCTTGAAACACGTGTATGCGTTGTCTCCTTGCGGCCTTGCCCTTAACCTTTCTTCCTATATATATATATATATATATATATATATATATATATATATATATATATATATATATATATATATATATATATATATATATATATAAACATATAAAGTCTGAAACCGACCTCGGATTTGGGTTTCAGGGGTCCTAGATAGCGCTCATTTGAAGAAATTTTTTCAAAATTCAAAAGTCGAGATGTCCTCTTTTTTTAAGAAAATTCACTAAAATGAAACTACATGTAGTTATATGTCCAAAGTTATCGTGGCCAACAATTAATACTTATGTTTGCATTTTCAAGCTTCTAAAGCTTTGTAACACGATTTTAGTTGACTTAAAAGAAGAAGATAATGTTATGTGTACTCCTATCTCTTTTATAACGATTGGGAGATAAATATAAACTGAATATTGATCATGTTTATATCTTAACTATATGAAAGTTATTAAGTAGGTATGTACGATTATAGTCGTTCATTGCTCGTGCAATCTAAGTTCATTAGTTGTTCGTTCCAATGAATTAACTGGAAAGTGTAAGGCGCTTAAAATACTTCGAAAGAGATAAAATTTTACACATCAGATGTCTCACGCTTTTACGTTTATAGTAGCCATCAGCGTTCCACAATTCGCAAGTGTACATCGAAGCGATCACGCCCAAAATCGTCTAGATCATGCAACGTACGAAGCTAGGCATACGAGACAGACTCCTCATTCTGAAATACACTGATTTAATGCAATTGTTAGGTTGATAGCGTCGGTCAATTGCGAAAATCGTGAAAATAGGTAGGCACCAATTTAGTTTAAAATAATTAAATACTTGGGATGGTATGAAATTACATTCCTCGTTGAAAGCAATTGGTCATATGCTTATTAGTCCTCGTTAAACCCTGTCACTAGTAGGCGTGGTAATCTAGACTGCAGTGGGCGTTTCTATTCCGACTGGGTAGTGGTGGGAGTTATCGTTACTAACTGGGCGGAGTATGTTTCACACGCCCAGTTGATAAATGGGAGGGAGGTTCTCTCATTAGTAGAAGACTGGCTTTATAATTATTCATTGTTTTAAGTAAAATATAAAACTAGAATTACAATGTACATAAGATAGGCATAAAATATAGGTATATTTACAATAAATAAAAGTTACATATTAGCTGTGTCGAGATCATGAGATAAATATAATAAAAAGGCCAATGACTGATACAGTGGCGAAACAAATTAAATAGTTTGGAGAGCCTTCTTTATATGCTGCAAATTTATTATTTTTTAGTAGTTTAAGTTGTCTTAAAACTTCTATAATAAATTCTTCGGCTTCATATGGATTTATCTACAACTTGTATAACATCTAAACTAATTTAGGGGTTACTTTTAGAAACTTGCATAAAAGCCAATAGCCTTATCTTGTGCATGCTATTTAAATATTAACAAAATTATGAAATAAATTAGTTCGTTTTGCAAGTTCTGGTCAGAACATAGTATCGTATTATTTATCTAAATTAACAAATTTTGGGAAACATTTTTGGCGTCACATTGATTATCCATGATAAATATCTCATGCGGAAATGTAACACTGTATACTCAACTTCATCTGCGAATTTGGCCTTTCTTATATCTGTCATTTTTGGGCACTCTGGCAACATTGTGATGGTCATGGTTATGGTCGTAGTCATTCATAGCTATCACATGGTGGCAAATTCGGGCTATAGGGCGGATGTTCAAGTGTTTCTTATTGGATTGTTCCCAGTTTTGATTTTTCTAGGTGGGGCTTCTTCACGTTGCACCTGGTCAACAATGTGATGGTCATAGTTATGGTCATAGCCATTCATAGCTATCACATGGTTGCGAATTCGAGCTATAGGGCGGATTTTCAAGTGTTTGTTATTGGATTGTTCCCAGTTTTGATTTTTCTAGGTGGGGCTTCCTCAGGTTTTCTCCACTCTATGCTGACTTTCTTAGATTCGTGGGTGTAATTATGCACGCACGTCTCCTCGCAGATGGTAATGCGACCTAAACCATTACCTCTCTCTGTCCCATATTGCGTCAAGAGCCTTTCACAAGCGGCAAAACGGTTTGCTTTGTAATCTTCCATCAGGCGAAGGAACCTACCTTGCTGACATTTTTCGGTAACCCAGGTCATTCGAAATAATCGATTGTACACTTCTGTATAATATTCCGATTTCCGCAGCAATTTGTGATATTACAAGGTGCCGCACGGCTTCAATCAGATCACGGACTGCAGAAATGTTCGCCTCCCTGATACCTGTCCGGGGTCGTTCGTTTGCCACTGATTCTCTGTCACTTGAAAATGTGTTATGCCAGGTAGGCACTTGGGTCTTTGAAAAGGTTTTGTCACTAAACTATCCGGTCAACCCGTGTAAAATTTTAGCGGGTTTTACGCCCTCTCGCGACAAAAAATTAATAATAATGTGTTGCTTAAGGATGTGTGTACCTCTTGCTCTGACATGGTGCTGCTGACAGTTTTTCAGCCTTAGCGAGCTGCGCCTATAAATTCACCTCCTCTTCACGTCCTTACTTAATATATACCAAAACATCGCGGCACTGCTTTTATCTAACGAGCGGTGAAATAAAAATTCCGGTTTATATTTGATCCACCCTCGTATGTATCAATTAAATCTTGCAAGTCAATGTTGAACCAGTTTCGCTTATCAGATTGGACTGAAATTTTATACGCATATATGTCAGGTGACAATGCAACATGGGCGATATGTTAGTATTATAAATGTATTATGACGTACGTTCTTAGATGGCGGATTTTTTCTTCTCACAATCCCCCTGACATTGGTACCGAATTGAAGGGCTTTACAAGTGAAGTACAATAGGCTTATTATTTATTATCATATTGTTTAATTCACCCAAATAATAAAAATTGTTTTTAAAAGAATTTTCAACTACTAACCTATAATTATTTACTATAGTTACAAATATGAATAGTACATTGAATCAAGCTTGACTAACCATCTGATATATTTGTCAAGCCAGCAACTACCACAGAAAGGAAGCAGTGAATGTGTAAGGGGGGGGGGGGGGGGGTGGCGTCGCTCCGCCCCGGGTGCCAAGCACCAAGGGGTGACAACGTGGTGACAACTCACTCGCGAAGCTTTGTAGCCAGCCACTAGTGCAATTGCCCGAAAAGGACGGCGATAGCGGAAGGGCAAGTCATTTCGGCCCCTCTCTCCGACCGCGCCGTATCCGCTGCGCCGTGCCATGTGTCAATTAAAACAAACAATCACAGTCAGTAGAGATAAAAAATTCGGATCTTTTCGAAGAGTCATATCACTGGCTTCGGATATTTTTGAAGATCCGGATCCTTGAACCGATTCTTGAATCTCAATGAGTCTGTCTCGCATGACTGTGACTTATACATACTGCATTCAGTAAGATCGACCAAAACAAAAGAGGTGATCAAGAGCGAAAACATATTATACGGATTGAAATATATATCCCAGATTATATGAATGTGTTAAAAAAAGATTATGTCTCAACGGGTTTAATTCATGGTGGAAAGTAAATCCTACCATGTCAACACGAGAATTCTGAGAACCATCTCTCCTGTTTTAATAAATAGAAAATCTTAAAAAATGGATTAAGGCTGCAAAAAACTATCGACCATAAACATCAAGTGGTTTTAGACCAAGAAAAAAGAAGGGGCGTGACATTTTGAGTCGCCTTTTAGATGTTATTCTTTTTCTGGCACGTCGAAATCTTCCCCTTAGAGGCCATAGAGAGGGGGTTTCTTCAGACAAAAGAGAGACTTTTTTAGAACTAGTTAATCTATTGCTGAAATATGACCCAGTGCTAAAAGAACATATGCTAAGAATTGAAGATGCTATCGCCTGTACAAAAAGGAGACAGGTAGATTCCTATTTACCCAAAAACATTCAAAATGATTTCGTCAGCCGTTTGGGGAAAGAGGTGAAAAATAACATTTTGGACGACACGAGAAAAGCAAAATATTTCGTAATTCTTTTCGATAGCACTCCAGACATATCACTTGTTGATCAGATGAGTTATGTAATCAGATATGTTCATATTGAAGGCGATCAAGTTGAAGTAAAGGAATCATTTCTAGGTTTCTTCCTAATAGCTGGAAAGACTGCAATCGAACTTTCTGAAAATATCCTTACGCAGCTGGAGAGTGATAACTTGGATATACATCTATGTCGGGCTCAAGGATATGATCACTCTGCAACCATGGCAAGAGCTCATGGTGGTGTACAAGCAAAAATCAAAGGACACAATCCTAAAGCGTTGTTTATGCCTTGTGCTAATCATTCGCTAAATCTATGTGGAGTGCACTCTTTCGGAAGTGTTGGTTCAATTGTATATTTTTTCGGAACAGTAGAAAGAGTTTACATGTTCTTTTCGTCATCCACACATCGATGGGAAATTCTAATGAAAAGTGTAGGCGTATCGGTCAAAAGACTAGTAGAGGCAAGATGGAGTGCTCATCACGACTCTGTTAAACCACTGAAGAATAATTTTGAGAAACTTGTATCAATACTCGAAGACATGTGTGATCCCAGCAGCAGAAGCAGAGAAAACGCCGATACAAGAGAAGCAGCGTCCGCACTCTTACCAGCTTTGTGTGACTTCAGTTTTTTATGCTACCTTTCTTTTTGGTGTAAAGTCCTAGAACAAGTTAACCTGACACAAAATTATATACAAACATCTGGACTATCGCTGGTAAAATTGTGTCATTAAAATCAAAGCCCTAAAAATTTTTCTTCGGAACCAACGTATCCAAATAGTGGAAAGATATATTTCCTACGCAACTGAACAATGTGAGGGCTTGGATATTTCGATTGAAAGAAGAGGAAGGAGGAGATTTCGAAAACGTATGCCAGGAGAAATGGCCCAAGACGCTGCACTAACATTGCCAGAAGAGCTACAGAGAGCTATGTTAGAATGTCTTGATAGATTATACGGAGAACTATACCATCGCTACAAGGCAATGGCTGACATTCTTACAACATTTGGTGTTGTTGAGCCTAAAACTCTGCTTATGTCAACAGAAGAATAACTTCGTGATATAGTTCCAAATCTGACAAAAATCTACGATGAATTTTCTGCAGAGAGCATTATTTGGGAGATTTTACGACTAAGGCGCCACTTAGAAGCCGCCAGTATTTCTTTCCAAGAATTGGTCCAATTAACTACCTTGGAGCTTCTGAAATTTATTGTGCAATGGAACTATTCAGAGTCTGTTACGAGTCTAGCGCTGTGTCTAATATTTTTTAACCATTTGTGTTTCGGTGGCTTCTTGTGAAAGAAGTTTCTCAAAATTAAAATTGATAAATCTTACTTAAGATCTACAATGAGCCAAGCACCACTTACCAGTCTTTTCATATTGTTCATTGAAAATCACAGGAAAGTAAGTTTTGATAATGTGATCGAATATTTGAGCAAAATAAAGTCACGTAAGCACGTTTAGTATTTGACTTGTGGTTTTATTTTGGGGGTGCTCAATAGAAAACCGTCCTGGGTGACAACCTATGCTACGCCGCCACTGAGAGGAAGTAAGGGTATTTGTGTCTATGGAAAGCAGGTGTACTGCGATTGCTAACTGTCCTCCGTCGTCGATATTTAGCAAATTAAACGAGTTATTATGTAACCTGCATGAAGCGCAAACTTGCTCACAAACTTAACTAGGTTTGCTTACCTGATAACACGAACCAGGTCGTTGAATAGTTAGTTTGCTCCTCTTTCTTTGATTAGTATTTGTAGGAAGATACTGGATTGTGTACGTGTTAATGAAAATTTGTAACTCAATATTCGATGTATCATGTGCAGATATGATCAAAGATTATTTTATCAGCAAGAATATATTATCGTGGTAGGATTAAGGGATAAAGGAATAGACCGACGTTATTAAGCTCGTAGGGGCACAGAAATGAAGAACAGAATAGTGTTCTTTACATATTGTGTTCACTTTGCATTGTTCCGTCTAGTGTTTTAACAACATTAAAGTGCAGGTCTATCCCACTTTGCACATGATATCAAATCATGGACACTGAACTTGATAAAGCTCCAGATTAAACTTAGACACACCTGCTCGTTTATTTTAGACTTATATATACAAACTTAGCTAATTATTATTAATTATGGTTCGTTGTGATTTCAGTTTCGTTGTTCTTGGGTCTACAAAACACTACCAGCATCTCAAGGCGTCAAACTTTCAGACACTGCATGTCATCGTTTGCGTAATGAATCTTCTAAAGATTGTATAAAGTTGCAAGCTGTTTACATATTAGCAGAGCCGCTTGATTATATAGGTGATCCAAAGGTAGTGACTCGCACAACAGCAGTAGATTCTTGTCAGCAAAATATTACGACTGCGCCAAACTTAATTCAGTCCAGAAGTCAAAATTACTCGAATTTATGTCAAATTTTCTCTTGTTCTTGTAATGCTTTCTCTGTCCGGAACAAATCAGGCATTTAAAATTTTGACTAGTTCTAAGCCAAACATACCCCAGTCCAAAAGTTAAAATTAAAAAAAGTACGGAAAGTGAGAAATTTAATTTTGATTTTCCTTGATTACTAGAAAAGTTTGTACTGATTGTCTTAAATGTCAGTACAGATGGGTTTTTCATAGCGATAAAAAATAATTAATTTCCAATTTGCTTCTAGCAGATAGAAGGCGCTACTTGCGGTACACTTCAAATCGTAAAAATACTAACAATTTTGTCGACGTCGTTAGAAATTTAATGAAAAATGATTTAATTAGTATTCAGTTTCAATGTTTTTATACAGGCTGTTTAGTAAATTATGGGCCAAGCTTTACGCCGGCTCCACACATTGGGGTCAATGGTGGGGCCAACAGCGTTCGTCCTGTGTTGATGAACGAAATAATGTTGGCGCCAACGTTGGGGGACGTTGGCGTTCGCGTTGGGAGTAACCCGTCGGTTGTCGGTTTATTTAAAAAGATCAAAGGGATTTGCCTCGTCGTTCGTCTTGCCGACCACACATTGGTTTCGTATTCAGTTGTAGTAAAGACGTCAAGGCGTATAAACATATGAAGTGGAGCATTATTTAAAATGTCTTCGTGTTGGACAAATGAATTAGTTTTGAAATTTATAGAACTGTATCAAACGAAATCGGTTCTATGGAACCTTCGCAATTCTCAACACAAAAATAGGAATGCTGTGATAGACGCATGGTACCGTATACAAGTTGCCATGAACTGCCAATTTGCAATTGCCGAACTAAAAAAAAGAGAGTCATTGATCTCCACTTATAGACTACACAGCAGAAAAATAATAAAAAGCCTTACATAGAGCTTCGCAAACTTCAGGTACTATCAGAGATATAACTTGGCTTGAGATTTTAAAGAGAAAATGAAGGCTTCTAAAGCTATCTACTGTTGCAAGAAATCTTAGTGTAACTGCCAATCATACTTTTGGAGGGATAGCTTTTCTCCACAAAGTACCTTTTTTCTGTATTTCAGGTTCAATCAGTTGAAGAAGATATCTACTGAAGACAGACGGCAAAAATTGTTACATTCTCCCGAAGGTTCTTGATTTAAGTTATTTAACAAGTGCCGTCCGTCATATCTGAAACAAAATTGACATGAAAAAATAGCGCATATAATGGAGGAAAAAGGTTACAAGTATTTATCATTATATGTACGTCGTTATACTTACTGATTCCGTAATCTATGAAGAGTTGTAACCCACCATCTCCTTTTACGAGGACTCCTTTTTTGTAGAATTAAATTTAAAATATAATTGTTAGTACTCATTACGACAAATACACACAGCGCAATTATTTTTTTCACGCCAGGTATATTGACGTTGGCCCGGTACTCGATGGAATGAGCTTGGCGCCAATGTGTAGGCACTCTAATAAAACTCATCGCCAACATAGTCAAGTTGGTCCAAACGTTGGTCCCAACATTGGCCCCAATGTGTGGAGCTGGCGCTGGTTTTAGTTATCTTGGACGAAACTAAAGTGATTTAACTCAACTTACTTTAGTACAATTTTGCTTCCTTAAGAAGTTATAGGCCTGGCTAGGAAAAACATTTCATTTCATTTTTTCAGGATAATTCATTAATTTTTTTGGTAATTGACTTCCCATTTTGGTGAAAGAGGTTTCTTTTGGCGATCAACACGAATATCAGGTTATTTTTTGTGTTCTATGTACAGGGCGTTCTGAGCTCCAACACCACTATATTATTTTCTTCAGTTTTCGTAAGAATAGTGATTTGTAAAAAGTAATCAGTTTATTTGAAGCACCATTCCATTATCTCTAAAAAAGATATACTTGTTGCAACTTGCTAAAATGCACCATTTTAGAGAAAACTGACTTAAAGTTAGTTTCGAAAATGTATAGATTGCTGTATAATTTCTCAATTTGAGATTGTTTATTTAGTAAGTAGTAGTAGTTAATTATCAAATGTTGTGTCATTTCTAGCGTTAAAAGCATCACTTTAATGTACGATAAAATTTGCTACTCCTGTTCATACAATGCCGCGGCGTAACTTTTTCTCAAACACTGAAGTGACGGATATGATATCAGTTTACGCCCAACAAGGTTTTAAGTGACAGATATTTATCCCAGTCGTAGAGGGCCCAGCCGCAAGCTGTTTTCAAATTGTTTAAAACTGGAAGGTTTCGCTCAGACATTATTGACGACCTGTTGTTCGAACTGTTCAGCAGGAGAAAGCCCTATATTGTTGAAGATGGCCCAACAAATATCCGCCTTATGTCTACCAATGTTGGATCGAGTCAGGGTACTGTGTTTAACATTTTACGGGAACAACAATTATACCTGTAGCATTTTTCTTCAGTCCAAAACTGACTGCCAGGTGATATTTTAGCAAGATCAAATTTTTTGAGTTCACCGTAAATAAAAAATAGACATGATCAACCTTTTGTCAGTTACACTCTATTCACTGATGAGCCAAAATTTACGAGAAAAAAAAAATTCCTCTAGAAAATTTTCAAAAATTTTCTCCAGCATGATTTCTTGGATCTGCTAGATAATGTTTCTTTAAATATAAGGTTTCGTATGTAGTACTTACATTCCCATAGCTGTACAAAATTATTTGAGTAACGTATTCCCCCATCGATAGATCGAACGAGGAAGTGAACATTCATGGCCTCCACGCAGTCCAAATTGGAATCTTCTGGATTTTTAGTGAATTTTTATTTAAAAAATTCACTAATAGAGAGGTATCGATGGTGAGACTTTGCAAAAATTCTTTCAAATGAGCGCGAATTAGGACCCCTAGAACCCATATCCGGGGTCAGTTTGAATTTATATATATATATATATATATATATATATATATATATATATATATATATATATATATATATATATATATATATATATATATATATATATCCGTCTGATAACTCAAAAAATAATTAACCGATTTAGATGAAACTCGGCAAGTGCCTTTCTTTTATTAATGGCTTGGATGAGTTCGTTGGCCAGGAAAATCGGACGGGGTTTTCCGGGAAAATTTTGAGTTTTCTTTCAAAAAAAAATTTTTTTTCCGAAAATTTCGATAAAATTTGGTCTACATATTGCTTTGGGAAATACCTAACTATGTGCCAAAATTCAGCTTTCTAGGGTTACAGAAAATTGAGCTATTCAAATTTGAAACATTTATGTTTAAATCATAAGTATGTGGTTGCTGTTGGTTAGTCAATGCTTTTCTTATTGACTCATGAAATTCATTTGTAAGTTTCCGAGAAATGTCAATAATACTGAATTCACTGATTGTTAATCATTGGAAGCATTTACGATTATATATAACCCTATTGTAATTTATTATCATTTATCACCTCTGTAGTATAATTATTTTTGCCTTACAACTCGCAGCGTTTTTAGTCAATTGTTGTTATTAATAGTCAATAGTTTCTTTCCGAATACACACACCTTCCATTGACTTCTGCTTCTGCCGCTGTTACAGTCCTTTTATTTAGATGTAGAGTTGTAACCACTCATACAAACAGTGTTTTTTAACCACGTGGCTGGGCGACTGACCGAATTCATTCCCAGTTGCTGTTGATTTACTCATATTCTCTTAATATGTTTGAAGATGTGGTGTCTACTTCATTCCAAGTCACTATTAACCGACTATTTATGAAATCAAATAAGTAAATTAAATCGATTGTCATAAAATATGTAGTGTATTAAGACAAGGGAAAAAGAAATAAAACATATATAACTGTGCACATTTTGATTATATTTTAGGGTGCTTGAGAGAGGTATTGTCACAGCATAATATCTTATTAAAGTTCATTTGTAAATAGGTTTAATTTTTATATGTTATATATATATATATATATATATATATATATATATATATATATATATATATATATATATATATATATATATATATATATATATATATATATATATATATATATATATATATATATATATATATGATAACTCAAAAAATAATTAACCGATTTCGATGAAACTTGGCAAGTGCCTGTCTTTTATTAATGGCTTGGATGAGTTCGTTATCCAGAAAAATCAGACGGGGTTTTCCGGAAAAATTTTGAGTTTTCTTTCGAAAAAAATTTTTTTCTCCGAAAGTAACAAAGCAGTTTCAATGAAATTTACTATATATGTTGCCTCAACCTTACTACGTACCAAAATTCAACTTTTTATATCTGGGGATATATTAAAAGCCTCGTTTATTCTGGTCTTATTGTTAATACCAGAAATTAACTGTGGCAAAATATAGTGGCAGCGGCAAATGAAATCAGGCAAATCGATCACACATTCTTCGCAGTTAGAAGAAATTTCCTAGAAAGGTGAAGAAAATGCATTGAACCAAATGGCGAACATTTCGAAAATCAACTTTAAAATGAAGACTCCTTTTTTATATTGCTTTTAGGTTAAAATAGTGTTTTTTTTATTGTTATTTTCAAAAGTGATACATCTTTCATGCTGTTATATTTTTCGATGTTTAGTTTTTATGTCGTTTTCGTTTTCGGTTGTTATAAGAAGTTATTTTCCAAAGTTAAGAAATAGTTTGAACTCAGTTTTCTTTAAAATGGTGCATTTTAGCGACTTGCAACAAGTAAACCTTTTCTGAAGCAAACTGAATGCTGTTTCAAAATAATTCATTTTACAAAAATCACTATTCTTCTCAAAGAAGAAAATAATATAGTGGTGCAGAAGCTCAGAACGCCCTGTGCATTAAACACAACATATAACCAGATATTCGTGTTAACCGCCAAACGAAACCTCTTTCACAAAAATGTGAATTACCCAATAAATGAATTATCGTAGCAAAATGAAATAAAAAATGTTCTTCTTCTCAGGCCTGTAACTTCTTAAGGAAGCAAAATTCTACTTAGTTATGTTGGCTTAAATAACCTTATTTTCGTACAACGTAACTAAAACTAAAGTTTGGTCCATTATTTACTAAACACCTGTTTATATATATATATATATATATATATATATATATATATATATATATATATATATATATATATATATATATATATATATACAGTGTGGAACAGCCAAATGGAATAAATTCGATAACGGATAAATGAGGACGTGTTGGGAAAAACGCTTGGACACGTCGATTTGTATTTTTAACTGCGCATCTTTTTCAAGAAAAAAAAATTATATAGGGTGCGTCATGTGACAGTGGCCAATACCAACTTTCTTATTTTAAATACAAGCCCCTGTATATTATTAATTTTTTGGATTCTTCAGAAAATTCTAGACATAATTCATGTACAATGTCCTATACCTATCTTCAACTGTTTCGGAAATATTAAGTATTTTCAGATTTATTACAAAAATTAACATTAAAAATAGAAAATTATTTTATTTCACAAATTCTAATAAGAAATACTGATTATTTCTTAATAATTTAAAAAAACAAAAAAAAATTAATGTCAATGTAGTAAATGTTCAAAATGCTCGCCACGAACATCTTGGCAACATGCTAATCTGGTATAGAAATGTCTTCTAACATTACTCAACATCTCAGGCGTGACTGATCTAATCGCAAGCGTGATTCGTCTTTTTAAGTCATCTAAGTTGAGGGGCTTAGTTTTGTATACAATACTTTTGACATATCCCCACAAAAAGTAGTCTAATAGCGACAGATCAGGAGATCGTGCTGGCCATTCTATCGATCCGCGCCTCCCTATCCACCGATTTGGAAAAATTTGGTTCAGGTACTGCCGGACATTGATTTGGTAATGGGGCGGTGCTCCATCTTGCTGAAACCATATTTTATTGGCAGGAACTTGTGGGTTTGCTGGATCTGGATATAAGTTTGTCAAAGTTGGCACGACATTATTTTGGAGCAGTTCTAAATATTTATCCCCATTCAAGTTGCCATCAATGAAAAAGGGACCTACGATATGATTTCCAACAATTCCTGCCCAAACATTAACTTTTTCAGGATATTGCGTATGTTCCTCTCTCATCCAATGAGGATTCTCATTAGACCAATAGCGGCAATTTTGACGATTAACATGACCGTGAAGTGTAAATGTGCTCTCATCAGAAAACAAAACATCTTCTAATTGGATCACATTGTTATCTAACATTTCCATCATTTGTTCACAAAAATACGTTCTCCTATCGAAATCGTCCTCCATGAGCTCCTGAGTTGGTATCATTTTATAGGGATGCATTTTACTTTCCTTTAATGTTCGAAAAATTGCTGTGTGGCTAACGTTGAATAGTTGGGCTGCTTGTCGACCAGAAGTATGTGGGTTTTCTTGAAACTCAAGCGTAATATCCAATTTCGTATCATCACTTACTGCATTGGCAGCTACTTTTTTTATCTGTCTCACATGACCAAGCTCGCGAAACTGCTTTTCTATTTTGCTAATTGTTCCTTGGGATACAGGCGGCAAATTTGGAAATTTTTCGTGAAATAAGCGAGACACTTCCATCTGTGTCCGTGTGTTATCTCCATAACCAATCATTTGTAGAATGGTTATTTTGTGCATTTCTGTTAAATGAACCATTTTTCTGATATTATTACGTACAGTTAACGAAATTCAAACGACAGTAGCACTGACACTAATCACTACTGTCATGCAGGCAGACAACAAGTTGCTAAGGCTACGAGTTTTATACGAACAGAAAGAAAACTGTTTTTGTTTTTGTTTCATTTCATATCAGTAAAAAGAAACGCAGGAATGGTTTTTGTTTACTTTCTCATTATCAAGAGCTGAATGGGAAATAAGTATTGAATGCAATGTAGCGAATTTGTGAAATAAAATAATTTTCTATTTTTAATGTTAATTTTTGTAATAAATCTGAAAATACTTAATATTTCCGAAACAGTTGAAGATAGGTATAGAACATTGTACATGAATTATGTCTAGAATTTTCTGAAGAATCCAAAAAATTAATAATATACAGGGGCTTGTATTTAAAATAAGAAAGTTGGTATTGGCCACTGTCACATGACGCACCTTATATAATTTTTTTTTCTTGAAAAAGATGCGCAGTTAAAAATACAAATCGACGTGTCCAAGCGTTTTTCCCAACACGCCCTCATTTATCCGTTATCGAATTTATTCCATTTGGCTGTTCCACACTGTATATATATATATATATATATATATATATATATATATATATATATATATATATATATATATATATATATATATATATATATACATACAGGGTGGCGCGCATTGAAAAAGAAACAGACCGATTTGCGTCCAGAGATTTTTTTTTAAGATACGCTGAAACAGGTCAATATTAATATTGAGGGGGACATGTTCTGACATAAAACTCAACTTTGTCACATCAACCCATTAAGGGTGGTGATAACAATCCTTATATTTTAAATAGGGAACATGGGTCGAGTGTTACATCATTTGAAAGCTCTTTCTTTTCTGAATTCGGCACACTAATTTTTTTGGAAATTTTATCAACTCGTTTAAAATTATTCACAGTTGGAGTTGCAAAAACGTATTTCATTCATTGTGATAAGAAATGCACTAATTAGTCAATTTTTCGTTAAAAAAACTAAAAAACAAAACCAAACGTTCAAAAATGTTTATTCAGTTAAGTAAGTGTTCAAATTGTTGACCACCAGCTTCCATACAAAAGTACAAATTTTGTTCAAAACGAGCTTTGACATTCTGGAGCATTTGTGGAGTTATTAGACGGCATTATTCAACAATGCGTCGTCGTAATTCTTCCAGAGACTCCGGTTCTGTTGCGTAAATCCTACTCTTTAAATGGCCCTATAGAAGGAAGTCTAAAGGAGTTAAATCAGGTGATCTAGGGGGACACTCAATAGCACATCTACGCCCAATCCATTGCTCTGAAAACTCTCTGTTTAAAAACTCCCTAACACGTTGTGAAAGATGCGGAGAAGCTCCATCTTGTTGAAACACTAATTGGTTTTGTTGATAGCGATCATTTTTAACAATGTCAATTAGTAGAGGGTAACGATATCTTCTAGTAACTCCAAATACGTTTCGCCACTCAAATTGCCATCAAAAAAAAATTCGTCAGATTAAAGGGTCTCCAAAAATGCCAGTCCAGACATTCAATTTCTGTGGAGTTTGAGTGTGGACTTCGTGAAAATTTATTGGATTATTATCTGCCTAATAATGACAATTATGACGATTGACTGTAGAGTTTAATAAAAACGTACGCTTGTCTGAAAAACAGATATTGAACAGAAAGTTCCCGTTATCAGCTATTCGTGCAATCATGACTTCACAAAACTCCAGCCGCCGATCCAAATCATCTTCATTCAGTTGTTTTACAAGATGAATTATATACGGCTGAAATTTATGATGCTTCAATATTCGCTGAATAGTTCTTCTTTTGATGTTTGAAACAGTGGCCAATTTTCTCGTGCTCACAGTTGGGTCTGCAGCAATTTGTCCTAAAACTTCAATCTCAGTAGTCTCATTTCTAACGAGAAATTCACGTTCAGGATCTCGTTTTTTGTTGGCTACTGAACCACTTTGTCGAAACTTTGCAACATGTCTGTTCGGATGTCGTTCATTAAACAAATTTGCGGTACGGTTGGCACAGTCATCGTTTTTGAAAAAAAAGAGTAATTATTTCAACTCTTTCTCCTACAGAATACACCATTGTGAAATTAATTTTCAGTAGTACTATCAAGTATCAAACCGACCGATAAACTGAAATAATAAACCGCATTTCTCTCATTCCGATAAGAAATGTTCTGATAGTCAATTTTTTGTTTACAAACCAACAAAACATTGACTATCAGCACATTTCTCATCGGAATGAGTGAAATGCGTTTTTGCATCTTCAACTGTGAATAATTTTTAAACGAGTTGATAAAACTTCCAAAAAAATTAGTGTGCTAAATTCAAAAAAGAAAGAGCTTTCAGATGACGTAACACTTGACCCATGTTCCCTACTTAAAATATAAGGGTTGTTATTACCATCCTTAAGGGGTTGATGTGACAAAGTTGAGTTTTATGTCAAAACATGTCCCCCTCAATATTAAAATTGACGTGTTTCAGCATTTCTTAAAAAACAAATTCTCTGGACGCAAATCGATCTGTTTCGTTTTCAATGCGCCACCCTATTTATTTATATATATATATATATATATATATATATATATATATATATATATATATATATATATATATATATATATATATATATATATATATATATTCATTTCTATGAAAAGTCGCTATTATGACGCACTTCCTGCGCCCTAGACTTTTTATATTCTGTTTCCGCTGTAGAGTTTATTTTAAATAGTTTTTTTGTAAATATAGATTCAAATCCATAACAAAATTTTATTTTATTTTTACACACAATAAAGTTATGAAAATAGGCAACTTTTAGATTTAATTCCATTCATATTGCTACAAAAGGAACTTTTTCGGGTAAAACTATTTTTTATATTATTAGAATTGTGGAAGAAAGAAAAATCATATATGCAGAACCCAGGCTTAAAATTTGTGTTAGTTTATATATCTTTAAAACACTTTTATACACGTATTACATAAACTTTGCTCACTCTATATATATATATATATATATATATATATATATATATATATATATATATATATATATATATATATATATATATATATATATATATATCAACATAATAAATATGCTTATATGTAAATCAAAGCATTTGCACGATTTCTAGTAAAATTCACAGTACTGAATTTCACCACGACTTTCCTTCAATTTGCTTGGTGAAAATAGATACAATAAAATAAGAACATCGTAGTTTTACCAGCTACAAGAAGAAGAGCGCTTTATGAGATAATGTAAATTAGGAAAATAATTGGTTCATGTGCCCTTTACTGTGGTTTAGGAAGAATTTGTAACTTCTTTGGTGTGTGTAGGGACCTACGCAGTAGAAATAACGTTGTTTATAATGAAATTTAATCATGAGTCAAATATCGGATATTGTTATAATAACTTCGCCTATAATCGTAAGCGTTAAATTATGTTCAACAGTAAATTTATTGATCTTTTAAATTTAGTAGATAATTAAAAAAGCGGGCATCAAATTTGCCTAAATATTTTTTACACAAAATTCTGCTAAGAGCATACATAAAATTCAAACTATATATCTAATCTGTATTTAAAATTGAAAATAAAATAATTTATTTGCACGAAAATCCATTAAAACCTTATTTTCGACGAATTTCATTTAAAATGTTCCAGCAGCTGAATAATTTTTCATACAAAAATTCTCAAATGTTTCTTCGAAGAAAATTCATTAAATTCAGTTATAAGAAAATTCGCTATTAAAATACCATTTTTCACCAGAAAATTCGCTAATAAAAATAAATGAAAAAAAAAACTGGTCCGATTTTCCTGGACAACCAATCATTTCAAGTTATTTACCTACCTACCAAAATATTTTTCACATAAACTTTTTCAACGACATAACAAAAATTTCATGAAAATTTGCAAACAATTTTTCAAGAAAATCCCTAAAAAATTTTTTTATAATTACTTACTAAACCTTTATGATTAATTATCAAAATTTCACAAAAACATCATACAAAAAATGACTTCTAAACTTCCAAAAAAAAATTGCATGAAAATTTGCGAATATGTTTCACGAAAATCCGAAAACATTTTTTTTACAATAACTTATTAAACATTTAATATTAATTACCAAATTTAACAAAAATCTTATAAAAATTGATTTCTACGGCAACACAAACAAACTTCAGCGAAAACTGACAAAAATATGCGCATTTCAATGCGTCAAATTGTCAAAAACTTAAAAGATTTTAGAAAAAATGCAAAAATTAATATTAACTTTGCTAAATCACTGATTATGAATACTAGTGTGTTTTTTTAATTCTTTGAAGTGTACTAAAATTAATTTAACAATAATAAAACACAATTTGTTAGAAAAAAATTAGTTTTGTATTCATATAATTCATAAGATTATATATATATAACAGGTGGTTATTGTTACACGGGGTTGTGGATAGCTTTCACCGAAAACACAAGTACATATGGGTAACAAATATAATTACAAACTTTAACAAAACAAAGAAATAACAAGTAGTGTAAAAATGTCTGTAGCGGTCGCTTGGCGCTTCTTAACTGTCGCCCCTTTAACAGTCGACTCCCCTGTATTCCCGCACCCTGCCGGTTCGACGGGGATGAAACACATGGCCACGCCAAGGCATCGTGTTACACTCTCCCCCCTCTAAACTTCTGGAGGAGACGAGAGGAGTTTAGAAGATGGAGATTCCTTGGGCCGTCCTTTTCTCTTCCGAGTGGTAGAAGTAGATGATACATTCTTCTTGAGTCGACCTCTTCTTCTTTTAGGAGCTACTGGATTAGGAACACCTCCCACTGATCCCTGGAACAGCGTCAAGTCTCGAACATGAAATTTTCCAATTACTCGATTATCCTGGTAGCACCTCAGCTCGTAGGTAGTTGGAGTAACCACCTTTTCAATAATGTAGGGGCCATCTCTCTTAGGTGCAAACTTAGAAGTATATCCCCTTGCAGCGACGCTAAGAGGGTGAGTCTTTAGTAAAACCATGTCGCCCACGTTTAATTTAATATATCGCCTATTCGCATCAACTCTATCCTTCTGGTAGTCCTTCTTGCGTAGCATAACTTCATGAGCCTCACACGTCTTTGTGAGCTTTTTTAGATATGGTGTAATGCGTGGGACAAAATTTTCTGCTTCGACTACCTTTCTCAAGTCATAAATGGTATCATGAGGAGCTCGCATCTCTCGACCAAATGTTAAGAAGGCCGGAGTATGCTGTGTTGACTCGCAAGTAGTCGTGTTCATGGCAAATCTGATGCTGCTCAGATGCACATCCCACTCGTTGTGCTTGCCTTGGACTAGTATGGAAAGTTGAGTTTTCAGATCCCTGTTCTTCCTTTCCACCGGATTACTTTCCGGATGGTAGAGCGGAGTGAAGGGCATCTTGTCCAATTCTTCCCTAAGCAACTTCTTCTTGTGTTCGCTCATAGGGTACGGCGGAACACATACTGGTTGATGGTCACCGGTATCAATACGATGAACAGCAAACTCAGTCGGTGCTCCCCCCTTCCGGAAAATATCTCGACTTCGCGTCAAGAGTTCATTTAATGCGTCTCTCCGCTGCGAAGTCACTCTTGCTCCCTCTTCCGGGCGCAGGTACACACTGCCAAATTGCTCGATGTTTGCCTGATCGGGCGTGTAAAACTGAAATTGCTTACCTGGCGTTTCGGCGAAAAACCATTTGTCGTTTGGAACGTCTAAAACGATGTTGGCCTTTCTCAAGAAATCTACGCCTAGGAGAGTCCTGTTCTCCCGTAACTTGGGAAAAATCGTAAACGTCATCGGAAATTCTTTCCCATTAATAGTAAGCAAAACTTCCGCTTTTAGAACGTCCTCTTCCCGCCTGCGACCATCAGCGTAAGCTATCGCTATTCTCTGCTGCGAAAATGACTGCCCCGCCTCCTTGAGAAGTCGATATAGTTGGTAGCTAGCGATGTTCGTCGTTGCTCCCGAGTCAACGATTCCAACTCCCTTAAATGTGTTGACCTTGAAGTACAGAGTTGGCCGAGTGTCCAGTTCATTTTCCAGCGATTCGCAGAACTCAACGGAATTTGACTCTACTGCTTCCGAAGTCTGACTTCTGCATGTTGGGCATTTTGCTCTGATAACACCCACAGCGCCGCAACCATAACATACCACCCTCGGTCTTTCTTTTTCCTGCTGTTGGGCCGGGCTGATCTTAACACCTGAGGACTTTTCCCGTTTCTTAAGCTTGCGACATTCAGAGCGCTCGTGTCCCGTGTATTTGCAAAAAGTGCAGCGCTTATTGTTGCCAGAAACCCCGCTTTCTACTTTTTGCGTTGTACACTGAGGTTCTGCTAATGAAGACTCGATGCTCCTACTCTTCTTGGTCAGCTCTTGAAAGGTATGGAATTCAGCGCGTGGCATGCGTTTGCGCACCTTCCTATGCAGAAGGCCATAAACCATGTCCAACTGAACCTCTTCTGGAAGGGTGTATGGTAGCTGTGCGATCAACGATCGAATATGGCATATAAATAACTCTGTCGATTCGCATTCGGCTTGCTCTCGTGAAAATATCTCACGAAAAATTACCGGAGGGGGTAGTTTCTTGGAATATACTTCTGTGATTGTAGTCACGGCTTCCTCCCAGTTGGAAATAGTTCTTTTGACGCCTTGCCACCACGTAGCCGCATTGCCTTCCAATAACATGGAAAACCCGCGAAGTGCATTTTCATCGGTCACACACAGACAGTCTTTGTAGGTTAGCACTGAGTCCAAGAATGCATCGACATTGGCTGTGTCCGAGCCGTCAAAACGCGCGGTACAGTTCGCGAAACTTCCGGTAGCTGGCATGGGCGGTGTACTGTTAGAATCGGGTGTCTCCGTTCTACTTGGCAGATTGCTACCGATTCCCGAAATCTTCGCCAACAGCGCTTCGAACTGTTCGGTAGTCATTGTAACCGTCGTCGGTTGTGACATTTTGGCAAAGTCCGTCCCTACACCACTTCGCGTCAACACCATTCACCAGACTTTTTCTTTTTTTGAGAATCTACTAACTTAGGTTCGCACAAAGTTCGATCACAGAAATGTCTATACTTTTCTGAAAGCGTATTAGTACCCACGATAATGTTCAGAAATGCACATATACCTACACTATGTGGCTTATAATCGAAGCAATGTAAATGTCAATTAATAAAGTTCAGTCGTAATTACAGTCCGCACGAATTGTTCAGAAATGCACATACACCCGCACTATGTGGCTTACAAACGAGAATTTGCCGTATATACTGAACAGATAAGTGTATGACTAATAAGTAACTTAGCTCGACTTGATTGCATGCATATCTCTACTGCATGGCTGATAGGTGACGCAAACACCACCAACGTTTACGTAGTTAGCATAAACACAAGCGTCCAAAATATATATACCTAATCATACATAGTTTTCAAAATAAAGATAAATCGGTTCAAAAAGTGCATACATATAACAATATATGGCTTAAAATATATCCTGAAAACACTGACAGTTCACAGACAGTAAAAAAATAGTTAAGTTGTAACAGTTCCAAATGTATACATATACACACAAATGTATGGCTTAAAATGTTCAAAAAACTATTTGTTCTCAATGTCCAACTAATTACAATTAAAACACCCGCGGCTAAAGTTCAAAAATGCATATCCATTCTAAAAATATGGCTTATGTTTGATCCTTTTTGCTTTTATTCTAATTATTCCACAATACTTTATCCAGGTCTCTTTAGATATTGATGAACATTCAAACAATAACGTGTCTTACCTGAGTTTCCTTTTGTGTAATGATTTATTTTACACAAACCTTTCCAACTCAACACCTTGATCCCTAACGATTTGGCAACTGTGTGGCTCTAGTGTGGAGATGAGCGTGGGTACGCTTCAAATTGCGGGAATTCTGCTGCACAAACATACACTTGCACCATTAAAATTAACAATCGTGTAAGACTGAAACTTCACAAAAAGCCAGTACGTTACACTTACACTCACTATTGTCTCATTAATGCACTGAATCAGGAAAACGCGCGTAAAAACAAAGCACGATAAACCAATTTATCCAGTGATCTATAAGACGGCGTCTTATTATTTCCGTTTACTTCCGAATGTCCGAGATGCACTTGCTTTCGGTATGAAAGGCCTGTAGTTGGGCGTCAGATTGTATAACAGGTGGGTATTGTTACACGGGGTTGTGGATAGCTTTCACCGAAAACACAAGTACATATGGGTAACAAATATAATTACAAACTTTAACAAAACAAAGAAATAACAAGTAGTGTAAAAATGTCTGTAGCGGTCGCTTGGCGCTTCTTAACTGTCGCCCCTTTAACAGTCGACTCCCCTGTATTCCCGCACCCTGCCGGTTCGACGGGGATGAAACACATGGCCACGCCAAGGCATCGTGTTACATATATAATTTTTAAAAATGGAATAAAATGATTAACAAAACTATACGAAAGAGTATATTAAACATAAATCAAGTCTTACAATAATTATAAAAACAATTAATTACTAAGTATTTTTCTCAGTTTTACATGAATGCTAGACCCCTATGCAAATTTCATTTGAAACGTTGTTTCTCAAGACTTTTAGTTGGTAGCACAGTGTGCTCACTCTAGGTGCTAACAACTTTATAGGCGGCAAGCTAGTAACCAACAATAAGCTCCAAAATGTAACTGCTTCATTGCATTATATTAATATGTCTGGTTTATACTTTAAAATATCACTTTGTTAAGATGTTGAAAATGTCACTATATTAGTATTTTCTAGATTTAAGGTAAGTGAATTGTTTAAAAAGCAACTTTCTAAAGCGGTTAATGAAATGGTGATTCTTGTTTTCAGGTCTTTGACATTATTCAAGGATACAATTACCGAAATATCAGCCGCAAAAGACACGACTTCATCAATCTCGGCCGGCAGCTTTTTAATATAAACAAGCAACAGAAGCGGACCTAAAACTGATCCCTGAGGTGCTCCTCTAATAACTGATTCCCAGTCAGGGGTCAATATCCCTTCTGGAAATCTGTTGCTGTCTATTTTGTAAATATGAATACAGAAGCTGCCAAGGGACACCACAGACACCATTTCGAACAACCTCTCTTTTAGTGAGTTATGGTCGACTGCATCGTCTTTTACAAATTGAGATAAACGCATTTTACTTTTTGTTTCTTACTAACCCGCTCAATGAGTAGGATGTCATATGACCTCAACGCATAGCGAGCGCTACCGTGGGTAGGATGTCATATGACATATTTGCATATGACGTCCATATATTGAGTTATTGTTCTACTTAGATCAAGTCATTACTACACATACCCATGCTGTCACCTAGTGTGCGAAGACGAAATCATCAAAATTGATTTATTCTATGGTAAATAGGTAAAACTATGATTGAAGATGCCTTTACAGTGGCGCGCATAATAAAGTGACGTGCAGGTAAAGAAGGTGTCAGAAAAGAAGGCAACTTTACCATCATATTTATAATCTTTTCGGACATTTTATGATATAGAACTATACAAACATCTTGTAGAACTATAAACACAATAGAAAAAGTCTGGACGCAGCAAGTGCGTTATGGTAGCGAATTTTCTTTAAAATGTTTTTAATGGCAAATATGTCTTGTTTTTAAAAGAATGACATTTGGTTGGCAGTATAATCTATATAGTTCTAACAATGTACCATATTTCATTAAATAGCTTTGTTGTTTCAAAAAGTACAAAAATTTGCGGAAAATAAACTTAAAAAGTTCCAGCAAAAATTGATCCGATTTTCCTGGCCAACGAACTTCTTTCAGGTATTTACACACCTGTCAGTATATAATTATTCAAGAACAGCTTTGGGACCAAAATCTAAATATATATATATATATATATATATATATATATATATATATATATATATATATATATATATAAAAGATTTGCAAAAATTTCTTTTACAAAATTTTTTTTTTACAGAAATTGCCTTCACTAATGTTTCACTAAACTATATTTTTCACAAAAATTCGACAATTTTTTTTACAATAACTTACTAAAATAATTTAAAATAATTTCTACAGAAACACTAAAAACCTTTCTGCGAAAACTTATAAAATTCAGCCACTATTTGAGAGTGTCTGTATACGGCAGCTGGATTTATTCGACGAGTAATACAAATAAAAAGCTCTCTGAATGTGTCATTTTCATGGAGCTCCGCTATATATTGATAAAAACGCCGTATCACAATTTGTGATGTGTTTAAAATATGTGCCAAAAACGTGAAAAGTTGCAAAACAATTAAAATAACGCAAAAACGATGAACGATATCAATTTTTTCTTACAAACATGCATTATAATTTGATGGAAAACACAAAAATGCAATAACATAAGGGGGTATTCTATTAAAAAAAGAAAGTGGGTATCAGCAACTACTTATGAGCCAGCCTGTGATTGTCAAAATAGGTTTATAAGATCCAGCTCGAGATACCCTATAATTAACGTATAGACTTTTTTTTCATATCTTGTATAATAACGGATATATTGAGCTTTACCGTGGAAATGCGTAACCCTGTATATATGTAAACAGATAAAAACTGAAACTGACCCCGTATATGGGTTTTAGGGGTTCTAGTTTGCGCTCATTTGAAGAATTATTTTTTTTAATTCATAAGTCGCCGTCCTCTCAATAACGAATTTTTTCTACGAAAATTTGCTAAAATATAGACTATTAAACCATAAACTCTATAGAAACTACTGCGGAAGCATTAGAAAGGGGGTCTACTTAAAATGGATTTTCCGAAAAGATTTGAATGATGGTTGAAGCTGAAGCTTAAGGCTTTGTAAAACACACTTAGTACGACATATCTTCCACATAATCTATATCTGTTTCAAATTCGTTGTCTGAAAATTGCAAATCTTGACGTTTTAAATCACGACTTTGACGTTTTAAGAAGGAAAATGATAAAATTTTCAAAATATTTTTTCTGCTACTGCTTGACGTTTTTGCGTTAAGAAAACTTAACAGTTGTGTGTAATATTCAATTGGTTTTGTTAGCCACACAAAATATTTTATTCTTGTGCTTTCCTCTGATCACCAGTGGCACCCAACATTTTTTCTTTAAATGCCTATAACTTTTCCCCTTTTAACTTAGCGATGTGAATTTCGGCATATAGTGTAAGTTTGATAGTAGAAACGTATGTGCCAAATATGGTTGTCATAGCGTTATTATTTTTTGAGATACAAAGATTTTCCAAAAGAAATCCAACATTTCCCGGAAAAACCGGTGAGATTTTCCTGACTAACGAAGTTGTCTAAGCCACTTTCAAAACGAAGCCAGATACCAAATTTCATCAAAATTGACTCTTTATTTTTTGAGTGATCGATACGATATATATATATATATATATATATATATATATATATATATATATATATATATATATATATATATATATATATATATATATATATATATATAGATCTCCTAATTAGTTAATTTTTCGTTTCACGAAAAATTCCCTAAAAAGTAGTTTCCGAAGGCAATTGATTATTTGTAAAACTAAAAGATGAACCGACTTTTAATGCCACGCTACTGACTTCAAAAATGAAGCAACGTCCAAACAACAACAAAAATTATATCTAGGCTTTTTGTTGCATATTTAGTGTAATACTGGAAAAATATATATAATATGTGGACAAAAAATTGCCACTGTCTGTAAGAACTATTCAAATCTGCTCCCCATTTAACGGGTTAAGTAAATATATATATATATATATATATATATATATATATATATATATATATATATAAATATATATATATATATATATATATATATATATATATATATATATATATATATATATATATATATATATATATATAATTTAAAAATTGACAGTTGGCCCTTGCAGTGGATCGTCCTTTCATATAACCATTTTATCTAGGAGATTGTATTTCAAATCTCTGGAAAGTGTATATTAGTCTAATTGCTTTTATCTTTTCAAAAATTTAGATACACAGCTCAAAACAGCTATAGGTCTATAGTTTCACAGATCACTTCAAACTCCTAAAATAAAATTATTTTAGCTTTTGAGGCCCTAGAGGCTACCGAAAGGAATATATCCCTGGCTGGAGTAATAGATGCGAAACCCTATACCAAGAGTTTCTGGAGAGTGGTGACCGGGAAGTGGCGGACGAGCTTCTACATAGTCTGGACGTTGCAGACAAAAGTGGTCCGAAACAGTTGAGGCTATGGACTTCAAACAATCCAGCAGGAAGGCATGGTCCCTTCTACGTAAACTGGGGAGTGGTAGTGTGCCGATCCGCGACAACCCTGCCGTAACGCCAAATGCTATTGCCTCACATATTGTCTCTACTTCTAGGACTCCCAGAGACCGATAACACACCACCCAAGTTAATAGGAAGTTCAAGCGGCACAAAGGCACTGGAGGATGTTAAGACGGGTAAGGCTCCGGGATTATATGGCATACACCCGGAGTTTCTAATAAATCTAGGAAAAAACTCCCGTGACTGGTTGACCAGGCTCCTCACTGACATTCTAAATACAGGTATTAAAACAAACAAAGACAATAGCGATTCTAAAACAAGGAAAGCCAAACAACAGGTCTGAGAGCTATCGTCTCGTCACGCTCCTAAGTGCTAGTCACAAATTATTAAAACGGCTTTTGTACAACAGAACAATTACAAAGATCCTAGGAAACATACCAATTGAGTAGGCTGGGTTCAGGCCGGGGCGAAGCTGTATCGACCAGATCCTGTCACTTACAACCCATATAGAGGCCGGGTACCAGATGCAGCTAAAAACATCTGTCGCATTCATAGACCTAACTGCGGCATATGGCACTGTTTGGAAACAAGGTCTGCTCTACAAACTCCTTCGTCAAATACTCTGCAGAACAACTGTGGGACTAATCGATTACATGCTGAGCAATAGATTGTTCCGTGTCGTCATGGGAAATAATCTGAGCGATTGGAAGAAACTTAATAACGGTCTGCCTCAGGGCTCGGTTCTGGCTCCACTCCTGTTCAACTGTTACCTCGCCGATATGACCTCAACAAGATCCAGAAAATTCGGCTATGCTGATGACTGGGCAATAGCAACCAGAAGCAAATCAATTTAAGAAACAGAGAAAACGCTAACTGACGATTTAGACACCATAGAGAAATACTTCCGCAACTGGAGACTCCAACCTAATGCAGGCAAGACGGAGGTGGCATGCTTTCACCTAAAGAACCGCATGGCCAATAGAGAACTCAGCGTGTACTTCGGTGACAGGCTGCTTGGCCATAACCGATATCCTAAATACTTAGGATACACCTAACTAAGACTGCCCCAAAACTGAAAACAAGAAATAACATCATACAAAAACTATGCGGCACTTCATAGGGATCCTCCGCTGCCACACTTAGATGCTCCGCCTTGGGGCTCGTTTACTCCACGGCGAAGTATTGTGCTCCGGTCTGGCAAAACAGCCCAGAAGTTAAAATGATCGACGTCCAATTGAATCATACGATGCGCTTAATCTCGGGCACAGTTGGATCTACACTAGGTTACTGGCTAGCAGTTCTGAGCCACATTTCACCACCAGCGATACGGAGATCCACTGCACTTGTCAGAGAGTACAACAAGATTCTTCAAAACCCACAGCTAGCAATAAACAGATATCGATGACATAGAAAGGAATAGGCTACCATCAAGGAAACCCCCAATCAAAACAGCTGGAGACCTGATGGCCGGTGACTTCAGTCCAATAAACGAGTGGAGGCGGAATTTGACCGAGGCAGCCCAACCGGAGCTTCACAACATGCCGTGCATAACAACTACTCCAGCCGACTTCGAACTACCACGCAAGATATGGACAACACTTAACCGGATTAGAACCAACCATGGCAGGTGTGCCGATGCAGTCTACAAGTGGAACATAATACCCTCACTAAAGTGTGACTGCGGCGCTGAAAGGCAGACGATCCGCCACATCACGGAGCATTGCAACCTGGGGGCATATGGGGGTCATCCGGGTGATTTCCTGACAGCGACACCAGTCTCAATTGATTATATAAATAATTTGGACATTTAATTGTGAATTATGTTATATTCTTATGTTCCACATTGAGCTATATGATGTACCATTGACTTACAAGATATTGTTATGTGATGTGTGCCATACGATAAATAAATAAATATTGCTACTATACTGAGATTTGAAAATTTTCATCGGAAAGTTTTGGTCATATGCGTATTTTAAAACTGCTGCTCCCGGAGCATGTGCACTATTTATATTTACACATGACATAACATTGGACCAACCAACTAGGTCGCATACAACAGCTGGAGTCAGGAAATTCTTTGCATTCTAAAACAAACAATAGCTACTCGATTGAAAACCGGGATTAAGAAATGACTAATAATATAGGATCACACCCACGTATCGTTTGGCACTACAACTCCGCGAACTGGGACGAAATGCGAGATTACTTTTCCTCATTTCCATGGGCGTCTGTCTCCTTCTCTCATCCTGACCCCTCTGATATTTCACAAAACGTCACCGAAATTATCCAAGCTGGCATGGATATAATTTATTCCACGTACACAGAAAACCTCTGCAGTCATTCAAAAGCCCTGGTCCTCTAAATCCTGTGACAAGGCCAGACTTGAAAAGATCAAAGCGCACAAAAAGCTTCTACACAATTCCAGTCAAGAAAACCGTCAAGCATTTAACGACACAAGAAACCGCTATGTCTGCATTCTTTCTGAGACAAAAAACTAGTTTAATAATCACATCAAAAACAAAGTCCTCTTAAGCTCCAGCGGCAGCAAACCCTTCTGGACTCTTGCTAAATCTATTGGGAATAATTTCTGCAAGAGCACGTTCCCACCTCTTGTCTCAGGGGATGAAATTGTTTCTACCGCCCTGGGCAAGGCTGAACTTTGTGCCTCGTTGTTCGCCGGCAATTCTACTCTCAACCCACCTCCAAATGTTCAACCACCAACAATCCCCAATGTCGCGCATAAAATGACAGATATCATTTTCAAAACTAAATAGGTACGAAAGATGCTCTCTTCTCATACCAGGAAAGCCTCTGGCCTTGACGAGATTCCAGCAATTTTTCTCAAAAAATGCGCACCAGAACTTGCCCCTGTCCTGACTCGTCTGTTTTAGACATCCTACGTTAGAGTCATATTCTCTAGTAACTGGAAAACTGCTCGAGTACAACCCGTTACCAAGAAAGGATCCAAAGCGCTTCCTAGCAACTACATGCCTATTTCTCTCCTTTCAGTCATCTCTAAAGTGATGGAAAAGTATATAAACACCGAATTATTAAAATTTCTTGAAAAACGCAGTCTAATCCACGACAGGCAGTATGGATTCCGTCAGCGCAGATCAACTGCGAACCTCCTTTCCTTTGTCACCCATTCTTGGAACAAGTCTATGGAACTGCACGGTGAATCCCAGATTGTCGCTCTAGACATATCCAAAGCATTCGACCAGGTCTGGCACGCAGCGCTGCTTAATAAACTTCCGGCCTACCACCAAAACTCTGTACCTAGAGAGCAAACTTCCTCTCCAACCGGAGCATTTCTGTTGTCGTGAATGGCCATTCCTCTAAACTATATCCAATTAATGCAGGAGTTCCTCAAGGTTTAGCTTTAGCCCCTACTTTGTTTCTTCTCCACATCAATGACCTTTTGTCTACCACTTCCAACCCAGTTCACAGTTACGTGGACGACAGCACTCTCCACTCAAATACACAATATTCTAAGCCTGTCTCTTTGGCCCAATTAGATGAGGATCGCAGACTCATGGAGGGTTCTATCTCCGTGGATCCCAAAAAAATATTAGACTGGGGAAGTAGAAATCTTGTACAATTCAATCCCACCAAATCTCAGTCTTGCCTTCTTTCTCATAAGAGATACACCAGCCCTAGACCCATCACAATGAACAAGCAAGTTATTCAAAGTAATGAGTAATTTTCTCTTGTTGGCATTTCTGTGGATCGAAATCTTAATTGGCACCAACATGTCACATCAATTGCAGAAGCGGCTGCTAAGAAATTAGGTTTCCTCTTCCGGGCTCGCAAATACTTTTCACCAGCTAATCTCTATACCTTATATACTTCACAAATAAGGCCAAACCTCTAATACTGCTCCCACATCTGTGGTGCTGCTGCCGCTTCTACACTCGCTATCCTGGACTCCATTCAGAAGAGAGCTATACGTCTCATTGGTGACCCTACCCTCACCCAAAAGCTGCCATCCTTTGCCCACCGATGTGCCGTTGGTGACCTCTCTCTCTCTCTTTTATAGATATCTGCACGGGCAGTACTCAGAGGAGCTTTCTTCCATAGTTCCTCCACCTGCTGCCCCCAACATATCTACCAGGGGAACAGAGCGAATGCACTCTTTTACTGTCGAGGTCACCAGACATAGGACATCTTGTTATGCCCGCTCTTTTGTCCCGAGGACTTCCAAGTTGTGGAATTCCTTGCCGGTGCATGTTTTTCCTTCTCCTCCGAACCTCCAAACTTTCAAGACCAGAATTAACAAGTTGCCTCTTTCCTCCTTGTCGACACCCACGGTGCGATAGTATTTAGGCTGTAAGCCCTCGTGGTGTGTTGTTGAAATATTGTTCATGTTTGGACATAATATATGTGGTTAACAAAATCCATTGGATATTACAGACAAAGATTAAGTTTTTTTATTGCAAGAAGGGGAGGAGTACGAAAAAGTTTGATGGCTTCCTCTTGAAAACATCAAAGTGACGATTTGAAACGGCCAAATCGGTTATTTTAAACAAATATTATGAAATTGATCCATTTTGTTATGGACAAGAAATGCTCCAAGAAGTGTGTTCAACAATGCCTTGGATTTTTGTTTCAAGAACTATTGTTCTTTGTTTAACTAAAATGTTAGCAGAAATTTTATTTGAAATGGCATTACCCACTTGTTATGGCCAGACTTTTTTATTTTTAGCGAATTTTTTTAAAAAAAATTCGCTAATGAGGAGATCTGTGTTTATATATATATATATATATATATATATATATATATATATATATATATATATATATATATATATATATATATATATATATATATATATATATATATATATATATATATATATATATATATATATATATATATATATATATATATATATATATATATATATATATATTACCGATAACTCAAAAAATAATTGCCCGATCTTGATCAAATTTGGTGAGTACCTTCCTTTTGCAAGTAGCTTGGATAAGTTCGTTAGTTAAGAAAATCGGACCAGGTTTTCGTGGAAAATGTTGTGTTTTCTTTCTAAAAAATTCATATCTCCGTAAATAACAAAGTAAGGGCAACCAAATTTACGTGTGTTTGTATTATAAAGAGTGAACTCTGTACCAAAATTTAGGTATCTAGCTTTAAAGACAACGAAGTTATGGGCAGCTAAAGAAACAAATTTTGGAGTTTTCCTCAAAACGTCAAACTCGCAATTTTAAAAGTCAAAATTGGGAATGTTTAGGTAAAGAACGTGAAACAAATACCGATTGTGAGAAGAAAATGTTGCAAGAGGAGTGTTCTGCAAACCCTTAAGTTTCATATTCAACCGTCATTGCCCTTCATTTTACTAAAATATTTACAAAACATTCATTTCAAAGAGACCCTTTCTCTGATGCTTTGGCTGTCTGTTTAGTTAAGTTGATGCTTTTTTGGATATTTATTTGTAGAATTAGTGAAGTTTATGGTTTAACGGTCTATAATTTTTTTAGCAAATTTCCGTAGAACAAATTCGTTAATGCATTTTTGCATTTTTTATCGAAATATGATGCGTTTATAAGAAAAAATCTGGACGCAGTAAGTGCGTTTTGGTAGCGAATTTTCGGTAAATTTGCAGTTTAGCTCCCGAACGCTTTTTAAAAAACTGTTTTCAGAAACTTGCCCAGACCCCCGACCCTGGATCCACAAACCTCAAGAAAAATTTCTTGTTCACACTCGCGAAGGAAGTTACGGGACCAGGAGTGAGTAGGGGTGTATATTTTTTTTTAGATAATTTTCGTAGAACAAATTCGTTAATGCATTTTTGCATTTTTTATCAACATATTATGCGTTTGTAAGAAAAAAATCTGGACGCAGTAAGTGCGTTTTGGTATCGAATTTTCGGTAAATTTGCAGTTTAGATCCCGAGCGCTTTTCAAAAAACTGTTTTCAGAAACTTGCATGGGCCCCCCCTGGATCCACAAACTCCAAGAAAAATGTCTTATTCACACCCTCCAAGGAAGTTACGGGACCAGGAATGAGTAGGGGTGTATAATTTTTTTTAGCTAATTTTCGTAGAACAAATTTGTTAATGCATTTTTGCATTTTTTATCGAAATATGATGCATTTGTAAGAAAAAAATCTGGACGCAGTAAGTGCGTTTTGGTAGCGAATTTTCGGTAAATTTGCAGTTTAGCTCCCGAACGCTTTTCAGAAAACTATTTTCAGAAACTTGCCCAGACCCCCATCCTCGATGCACAAATCCCAAAAAAAATCTTGTTCACACCCCCCAAGGAAGTTACGGGGCCAGGAGTGAATAGGGGTGCTGGGTGGGGTGGATAGTAAAAAAGAAATATGAGCATAAAATGCGAATAAAACGGGCTTGAAAGTTGTCTTTTTCACATCTTGAAGCCATATGCCCCTTAAACCCTGCCCACCCCGCACAGCACCCCTATTCCCCCAGGTGCCCTAACTTCCTTGGCGGGTATGAACAAGAAATTTTTCTTGTGATTTATGCAACGAGGGTGGTTGTATGCACGCGAGGGGGGAAGGAAAATCCCGACGACAAAGCAGGCACCCCCCAACCCTACCACAAGTCAAAGCGGGGGGGGTCTGCTTCGTCCTAGGCATTTTCCTTCCCCCCTCGTGTGCATACAACCACCCTCGTTGCATAAACCACAAGAAAAACTTCTTGTTCATAAACACACACACCCCCCCAAGGAAGTTACGTGACCTGGGTGCGAATAGGGGTGCTGTGCGGGGTAGGCGGGGTTTAATGGGGATATGGCTTCAAATAGACAGCTTTCAAGCAGTTTTCTTCGCTTTTTCTGTTCATATTTCCTTTTTACTACCTGCCCCGCCCAGCACCCATATTCACTCCCAGTCCCGTAACTTCCTTGGGGGGTGTGAACCAGAATTTTTTCTTGTGGTTTGTGTATCCAGGTGGGGTCCTAGTAATATTTCTGAAAACAATTTTTTGAAAAGCGTTCGGGAGCTAATCTGCAAATTTACCGAATTTTCATTAAATCCTTCAAATTTCAATAACTCAATTTGGTATTAACGTAAGCTTTGTTGGTTAGGAAACCAACATTTAAGTTTATTTTTGGGAAATTTTTGTATATTTTCAAACCATAAGTAATTTTGATAAAATATAGTACATTGTTTCTACTACATAGGCCATACCGATAATCAGATTGATGCCTGCTCGCATTTGCTGTTAAAAACATTTTTATGGAAATTCACTTCCATAACACAGACTTTAAAAAAATTATTTTCAAACAATAAATTAATTTGGATGAAATATGATACATTGTTTCTACTATATAGGCAACCAAGTTTGATGCCTGCTTTCATCAAAGAAAGACATTTGCTATAAAATATATTTTAAAGAAAATTCGCTACCATAACGCACTTGCTGCGTCCAGAGATTTTTATTTTTGTAGGTTGTATTTACTAAATATTTACTTATGCCATTAAAAATGTCAGGAAAATTCGACTTTATAATGCATTTATTGCGACCGCTTGGGTAAGCTCAGGTTTCATATACGTTAGATTCACTGAAATAATTGTATATCACAATCTTTTGACTGCAGGCGTAAGGCTTATATTTCTCATCTATCTTTTAATCTCATTCTATCCAACGAAGAAGTCTACTGGTAATTAAATAAATAAAGTGGGCGCTTAACCACATGACACTTAATGTAACCTCTTTAAATCCTGTCTGTATAAAAACCGGCTCTTTTGACACGAGTTTCGCTAATCCAAAATACAATTTTTGTCAATAGCCGGGGCTTTTTCTAAGCATTGATTGAGTAAGTTGTGGCTGTTGGTTAATTGACGATTTTTCTGGAGTTGCGGATTTGTAGGAATTAAGGGGAATTAGTGAGGTATTGTATCGATTTGCCATATTCCACTGCCCTAACCGATATATTGTGAGCTTTCACTTGCTCAGAACCGAGATCTGTGAACTGAGAACTTCCAAGATCTGTTACATAGCTCCTCGCTTTGAATGGGACGAATTATCAAGATTTTCATTACAATTATATCTTTAGATAACGGTCTTGCTACACAGTGGCTTTTTAAAATACTGCGTGGAAATTACATCTATCTACATCTATGGGTTCAAGTCTAATTTCATTTGATAAGAGAATTGAAATAAGCGTAACATATCTCTGGAAAAATTTAGTTCATGTAATTCCAGGGTTGCAAGAGGGACACGATTGAAATTATTTTTATCCAGGATGGAGCACCTCCTCACATTTGCACACCTGTAAAAGAATTATTAACTGCTGTTTTTAAGATTCGTGTTTTTAGCAGAGATTTTCTAGATGTATGCTGGCCAAGGTCACTTAATCTTAAGCCAACGGATTACTGCAGGATAATTTTAAGAGTCGGGACGCAGCAAGTGCGTTATGGTAGTGAATTTTCATTAAAATGTTTTAAATGGCAAATATGTCTGTTTTTAACGAAAGAAGGCAAATTTGGCTAAATATTTTTTACACAAAGTTTTGCTAAAAGAATACATAAAATTCAAATTATATATCTAATCTGTAATTAAAATTGTAAATAGAATAATGTGTTGGCATGAAAATCCATTAAAACCTTATTCCTGACAAATTTTGTTTAAAAAGTGTTCCATCAATTGAATAATTCTTCATACAAAAATTCGCAACAAATGTTTCTTCAAAGAAAATTCATTAAATTAATTAATAAAAAATTCGCTATTAAGAGAACTTCTTGTACAAGAAAATTAGCTAACAGAAATAAATTAAATACATTAAAAAATATTAAAAATCTGATCTGAATACAGAACTAGCTACTTTTTCTGTGGCTTTGCGGAGAAAATTATTTTGCGTGTGGATGCAGTAAAAATTGAATCCGGTGTAGAGAAGAAAACAACCTCTTCTGATGTCACCAATCTCTACATCTGTGTTAACTGTGGAACTGTTTTACCAACTAAGGACAAAAACACTGCTATTAAATTTGAGCTAAAAGTCATAAAAGTGCTTATCTTTTATTTTCAACAAAAAGTCGCTAAAAATATTGAAACTACACAATCTGATCAGATAACGTTAAAATTGAATCCAAAACGAAAAAAAAGTAAAAAAGAACTTCAAAGAGAAATTCAGTCAGCATGAGATTTGAACCGGCGTCAATTCGTTCATCAACAATGCATCTAACAATTACACCACTGTAAGCCTTCTATCAAACTCTGCAATGAAAGGTAGATAATCGATAATGGTCTTAAGTTATTTATTTATAATATCTAAGGTTTTAGTGTTCTTTAACAAATAAGAAGTGTACCATGAATCCAAAGCATTCTAGTATACATTTTATGCAATATTTATCATTTATAAACCACAATACTTATACTAATTGTCTTGTTTCAAATCTCCAGTTTGACATTTACAGGAGAAAAATTATAAAAATTTCTGTCAGAGATAAAACATAGGAAAAAGAAGCGAAAACCCTGGATTACAAATGGATTGATAGAGTGCACAATCAGAAAGGAACACTTGTGTAAAATGGTGCTTATAAATCTTGATAACGATACGTATCTGACACAATATAAAGAATATAGGGATAACTTAAAACATATTATATAGATAACCAAGCAAACGTATTTTACGAATTATTGAAGGACAGAACCCTAGAAAATTTTGGTAGACTGTTGGAACTTTGGTGGGCAATATAACATCTTCAGGAAATATTGCCAAATTACACGTATGTGAGAAGATTATTAAAATTGATGAGGAGAGTGCAAACGAGTTAAGTAAACATTTTGTTAAGATAGGAAAAGTTTCACACAAAGCAGCACAAAGAGGACACAGTTTTAACAGAAGACGAAATGTGTCTCGATATACCATTTTCTTTACGCCACCAGATAGATATAAAGTCGAAAAATATCTAAAATTAAAGGTTGGAAAAGCAGTGGGACATTATGATCTAAACTCTGATTTGCTTAAAACCATAGCGATGTGTATTGCAGAGCCACTAGCCTACCTGGTCAACTAAATTTTGATGACAGAAATATTTCTGTCACATTTCAAATTCACAATTGTTAGAGCAATTCATGAGTTAGACTCTCCTTTGGACCCGAATAACTATCGACTGATTTCTCTAATTTCGAATATGGCCAAAATTTTTGAAAAGATAATAAAGGTTAAAATGTCACAATATTTGCAGAAACGTCAACTATTTTCAGAAAAGCAATATGGTTTCAGAGAGGGAATTTCGGCGGAGGGTGCAATATGTCGTGTTGCGGATCAAATTTATAGAGCACTTGATCAGGGTGAATGTGTGTGATAGGAGTCTTTTTAGATGTAGCTAAAGCATTTGATAGCGTCAACCACGACAGGCTACTGCCGATCCTGGAAGACATGGGTTTCAGGGGTACTGCATTCTCTCTGATGAGGAGCTACTTGACGGATAGGGTACAGATAACTAAGGTGGGGAATAAATACAATTTACCACAAATTACTCACTGTGGTGTACCTCAGGGTACTGCACTTGACCCCATTCTTTTCACTATTTACCTAAATAAGTTACTTCTGCTGCCATCGGTAGGAAATGTGGTGGCCTTCGCAAATGATACTGCCATAATTTACAAATCAAACTCATGGGATATTCTACGGCAGGAAATCGAGAATGACTTGTTGCTGATTACATGCTGGTTTGATGAAAATTTTCTGAACATAAATTTGAAGAAAACAAAGTTTGTTCCGTTCTCTGGTAGTGTATCCACGTTGCCTGCATTTGATAAATTGATCATTGGAAGACCAGACACTGAAATTGAGTCAGTCAGTAGTATAAAATATTTGGGAATAAAAATGGACTCACATTTAAGATGGCATAGTCAAATAAAGGAATTGGTCTCGCGCAGTTTATTGTTTATGTTTAGACAATTAAAGTGAATGTTTGATTCGAGTGTCATGAAAAATCTGTACTATACGCTGATTGAGTCTCTTATACAGTATGGTATTGTGAGGTGGAGCTCTGAATTCACAGATGAAAAACCTAGGAAATACCCAAAAGAGATTCTTTAAGATAATATATAATAAACCATTTAATTATCCAACTGATCTATTGTACAGAGAAAGTGGAATAATGGATTTACGTCAACTCTATGCAAAAATATCTTGTTATGACTACATAAGAATCCACAAATTATGACAGATATTGAGCATAAGTACTGCACGAGATATAGCGAAAGGATGACATTTAAAGTCGCAAGGCTCAAAAAACTCTCGGACAGAGATGTGCAAGCTTTATAGCTCATAGGTTATATGGTCATTTATCTCATGATATCAGGTCATTGGTTTTTAGCAGAATTAAAGTCAAGTTGAAAAGATGGTTAATTGATTATCCAAGGATGAAATTGCATGAGTTAATTAGTTTAAAGGTGTAGTGATGAAAAACAGTGGATAAAAAAACCTTCTGGGACAGATAGACGTATGCCATTTTTAAGGGGGAAGTAAAAATGTGGTTACTTTGGTGCGGCTTCTATATCGTTTTTCTGCGATCCAGTAAATATACATTGTGACCTTGGATGGATGTGTATGTGTGAAAGGTGAAGAGAGAGATGGGGGGAGAGGGGGAAAGAGAGAAGGAAGGGGCAAGAGAAAATGGAAATGCGAGAGGGGAATAAAGAGAAAAGGGATAAATGCTTGAAGAATGGATGGAGTGAGTGTTTTTGATTTTAGTATGCATGTGTTGTTTCTAATATGGAGTTTTTGGTTTATGTGTAATGTATTGATTTTTTGTGTGACTTTTTTCGCAGCTGAGTTGCAGATAACAATAAAGATGTTGGTGGAAAATGTATTGAGATCTCACGTACAGGTGATAGTACCCCTGCGAGAGGGATTTTCTGGTTACCATGGATTATATTGTTTAATTAAGTCATATTATTATACTTTATAAAGTGATTGATAAGTAAATTTATTATTATTATTATTACTATCTCGATTGGTTATAATGTTGCTCTGATTTTCATGTCTGTCGATTTATTTATTTCTTTACATTGTCAACTTTGAAAGTATTTTGAAAGGCTAAGAGCAGTTCAATATTTTCAACTTACTATTAAATAGTTTTGATAATCTTGTGTGTAATTTAAAATCAATTACACCAATGCAGAGATGGCGGACATGCATTTTGTGAATGGCAATTCATTAAACGCTAGACGACTCTTGCGTACATTGCGACGCATTCTATATGACTATGGAAGTTACAAAAAGTTATTAAGATGACACATTTAATGCAAAAATAAAGTATACAAAATGGTATCATATGTTAGTAAATATAAATGCAACTAGCATAAAAATAACAAGCACACAAATGAAAAATTGATAAAAATTACACATAAAATAGGCAATACATATAACAAGTAAAACAAAAAACAAAATAAGCACACTACAAACACACAGAAAAATTAGTGCAGCACAAGAGAGTTTAACGATCTTTGGAATGCCGCAAACATCCTAAAAATAAAGTCCTGCTGTAAGTAGCACCACAGTGCCATTAGGAGCCCTTTGATTTTGCTTTTGAATATTTTCAATTGTATTGTATAATTATATTCAGACTGTAGTAAATTAAATAACTTAGTTTCCAGACAAGACCTTATGGTTAGGGCTTTAAAAGGCAAGTGCAAATTGTTTTAGTGTTGAATGCAATGGGAATGTATATATTTCACTGGGGATACATCATTTGAATATGTGAACTAAAACTTCTAAAATATATTGACTTGGAAGTTGAAGAATTTAAAACTTTTTAAACAGATTCCGACAGGTCAGGTCAGGTCCGGTCAAAAACCCAAACGCTATAGTGGAAAGTCACCACAAATATTAAATATCTCTTAACATATGGATAAGTATTATTCTTGATGATTTACTATCTATCATAAATAGTGACTTAATTCTCCTTACACCAAGGGGCGTGTCCGGCATTATTGGAGGATGGATATAGAAAACAGAATCTTTTCTTAAAATTTTGTTTTCATCTGATAAGGCCAAGCATGTAGGCGTTACAATCACTAGGGCTTAAAGATATTGTGGTGAACTAGATCCTCCAAAGCGCACTAATCACATGTTCTAACTTTACTTTAATTTTATAAAGTGCTAAGACGCAGTAAAATATCGATTATTTCGCTTGATATTAGAAAACTCTAGAGTAGAACACATGCTTTAAGCGTTCAACTGACATCATCAAAATTACAAGTTTCAGAGATGAGTTTTTATAGTGTTCGTCCCATTTTCGATGTAATTCGGTTGGAATGGAGCCGCTGGAGCAAAGACAAGATATTTTGTTACATGCATTGATCGCATTCCAGTTTTATAGAGTGAGAAACTTCCATGTATTGGATTTTATTTTCGTGGAAATGGGTTTTATGATCAAGGTAATACATAATCGTCGAAGGCGAAAAAAACATAACAAGGCGTTGTTTAATATGTCACATTCTAGGTAAAACTATTTACATATGCATACTTTTGTTGTAGTGGTTTGATAACAATACTAGAGTTTTAAATAATCTTAAAAATTGTTTTTTTATTTTTATTTTTTTATTTCAACAGCACACCACGAGGGCTAACAGCCTAAATACTATCGTACCGTGGGTGTTGACAAGGACGAAAGAGGCAACTTGTTAATTCTAGACTTGAAGGTTTGGAGGTTCGGAGGAGAAGGAAAAACATGTGCCGGCAAGGAATTCCGCAACTTGGAAGTCCTCGGGACAAAAGAGAGGGCATAACAAGATGTTCTATGTCTGGTGACCTGGACAGTAAAAGGGTGCATTCGCTCTGTTCCCCTGGTAGATCTGTTGGAGGCAGCAGGTGGAGGAACTATGGAAGAGAGCTCCTCTGAGCAGTGCCCGTGTAGATATCTATAAAAGAGATAGAGAGGTCACCAACGGCACGTCGGTGGTCAAGGGATGGCAGCCTTTGGGTGAGGATAGGGTCACCGATGACACGTATAGCTCTCTTTTGAATGGAGTCCAGGATAGCGAGTGTAGAAGCGGCAGCTGCACCCCAGATGTGGGAGCAGTATTCGAGATTTTGCCTTATTTGTGAAGTATATAAGGTATAGAGATTAGCGGCGAAAAGTATTTGCGAGCCGGAAAGAGAAAACCTAATTTCTTAGCAGCCGCTTCTGCGATTGATGTGACATGTTGATGCCAATTGAGATGCCGATCCACAGAAATGCCAACAAGAGAAAAGGACTCATTACTTGAATAACTTGGTTGTTCATTGTGATGGGTCTAGGGCTGGTGTATCTCTTATGAGAAAGAAAGCAAGATTGATATTTGGTGGGGTTGAATTGTACAAGATTTCTACTTCCCCAGTCTAATATTTTTTTGGAGATCCACAGAGACAGAACCCTCCATGAGCCTGCGATCCTCATCTAATTGCGCTAGAGAGACAGGCTTAGAATATTGTCTATTTGAGTGGAGGGTACTGTCGTCCGCGTAGCTGTGGACTGAGTTGGATGTGCTAGAGAGGAGGTCATTGATGTGGAGAAGAAACAAAGTAGGGGCTAAAGCTGAACCTTGAGGAACTCTTGCATTAATTGTATACAGTTTAGAGGAATGGCCATCCACGACAACAGAAATGCTTCGGTTGGAGAGAAAATTGGCTCTCCAGGTACAGAGTTTTGGTGGTAGGCCATAGGCCGGAAGTTTATTAAGCAGCGCTGCGTGCCAGACCTGGTCGAATGCTTTGGATATGTCTAGAGCGACAATCTGGGATTCACCGTGTAGTTCCATAGACTTGTTCCAAGAATGGGTGACAAAGAAAAGGAGGTCGGCAGTCGATCTGCGCTGACGGAATCCATAGTGCCTGTCGTGGATTAGACTGTGTTTTTCAAGAAATTTTAGTAATTCGGTGTTTATATACTTTTCCATCACTTTAGAGACGACTGAAAGGAGAGAAATAGGCCTGTAGTTTCTAAGAAGCGCTTTGGATCCTTTCTTGGGGATGGATTGTACTCGAACAGTTTTCCAGTTACTAGGGAATATGCCTCTATTGTAAGATATCTGAAACAGACGAGTCAGGACAGGAGCAAGTTCTAGTGCGCATTTTTTGAGAACAATTGCTGGGATCTCGTAAAGGCCAGAGGCTTTCCTGGTATTAAGAGAAGAGAGCATCTTTCGTACCTTTTTAGTTTTGAAAATGACATCCGTCATTTTATGCGCGACATTGGGGACTGTTGGTGGTTGAACATTTGGAGATGGGTTGAGAGTAGAATTGCCGGCGAACAACGAAGCAAAAACTTCAGCCTTGCCCAGGGCGGTAGAAACAGTTTGATCCCCTGAGACAATAGGTGGGAACGTGCTCTTGCAGAAATTATTCCCAATAGATTTAGCAAGAGTCCAGAAGCATTTGCCGCCGTTGAAGCTTAAGAGGACTTTGTTTTTGATGTGGTTATTAAACGAGTTTTTTGTCTTAGAAAGAATGCGGACATATCGGTTTCTTGCGTCGTTAAATGCTTGACGGTTTTCTTGACTGGGATTGTGTAGAAGCGTTTTGTGAGCCTTGACCTTTTCAAGTCTGGCCCTGTCACAGGATTTAGAGAACTAGGGCTTTTCAGTGGCTGAAGAGGTTTTCTGTGTACGTGAAATAAATAATTTCATGCCAGCTTGGATAATTTCGGTGACGTTTTGTGAGATATCAGAGGGGTCAGGATGAGAGAAGCAGACAGACGCCCATGGAAATGAGGAAAAGTAATCCCGCATTTTTCCCAGTTTGTGGAGTTGTAGTGCCAAACGATACGTGGGTGTGATGACTGTGTGACCTCGGGTTGCATTGCGCAGGAAGCAGTGACCATGCCGTGGTCTGAGCGACCAAGGGAGGCGGTGACTGATATCTTATAGCATTCAGGTTTTGTAGTAAGAAGGAGATCCAAGGGATTTGAGTTGTGTGTTGGGATGCGAGGAAAGTAAGTAGGTTGCTGAACCATATTGGCTAAAGAATTGCTGACTGCAAAGGCCTCCGCTGCTCTCCCTTGTGGATCGGTTTTGGAAGATCCTAGCCATTCATTATTATGGGCATTGAAGTCACCAAGAATAGTGATCTCGGAGGAAGGATATTCAGAAATCAGATCGGTTTTTTCAGAAAGGTAATCAAAGAGCTGGACAAAGTTGTTGTCAGAAGGTGACCGGTAAATGCAACAGATGAATTTAGTTGCAGCCCTGAGAGAGAGTTTTATCCATATTATGTCTTTTCTTCCAGCTTCTAAATTAGGGAGTCTGGTGCAGGGTAGATTGCTACGGACGTATGCGCACACGCCTCCATGCAATCCAAAGGAAGTAAGGAGCTCATACCCCGGAAAATTAAGGTGATTAGTGGCTGTTTGGGCACTGGTTTGGGTTTCGGTGAGGAAGAGGATTTGGGGCCTGTTAGCCTGGAGGAAATGGTGGACGGGGTTCAGGTTAGAATTTAGGCCACATATATTCGAAAAGGATATGGTAAATCTTGATGTTGGCGCCCCCTGTACACCCCTCTCCCGGAGATCCGAATGGAGGGATATTTTATCTCCGGAATATTTTGTACAAGGAAGAGCCAACATCATTTTTGTTTATAAGGGAAATCGACTCATACACCAGAACCGGAAACGTCCGTTGGGACTTCACCGGCCCCTTTATGTATGGGGTGGTACCTCATCGGTGAAAAAAATCCTTTACTATCACGTATAGGAAAATGCCACTACCACCTGCTAAGGATTGGATTGGATCAATGTCTACCCCTTAAAAAATAAGAGTAATAAAGGGACTATCAATTGTCCAATAGTTATGCTTTTCGACATAGTAGGAGGATACAAAACATTATGACTTTGCATCCACGCCTATGTCGTAACAAAAATATCACTCATATTTATTCAAGTATGAACTAAAACTATTATATCGTCACATAAAAACCCATTTCTTTAAATACATTCATTTTGAACCGACTAAAATCATATTATGTTTATAAAATATACGTAGAAGCAAAGGAAGTAGCTTTAAACATGAAAAAAGTAAATCGGTGTTCCTCAGGGATTCGCTTTAAGTTCAGAGCTGAAAAGTTAACTTAGGTGTTCCTTAAGGATCAGTTTTAAGACCACATATATGTCTTGTTTATATTAAGAACCTGTCTGTGCATTTATGAGGATGATTTCTCAAAGCGTCTATTTTAAAACGAACATTATATGTCAAAATAATTCTTCGTGAATCCTAATATTAAACATGAATTCGTTAGGTAGCAGCTAACGACTATTTTTCTTGGATTTTCCTGGAATAAATCATATTTAATTGTGCTTTAATAACTATGGAACAGCTTAAAAATAAAATAAGTGTTGTAGCACAACGGATAGTTTCTAAAATCGATAAGGATATTGCCTTTCTGTTGTTACTTGTTAACTTTGCTATAAAGGCCTGTGTGTGTAATGAACAGTCGCTTATAAAGAACAAAAATAAAAGTTCAGAACTTATGTACCAAATAAACGCGTTCTTAAGCGTTTATAACGAAATCGCTTATAACGAACACTTTGCTATAACAGTCTGACTTTTTGACACGAGACGTCTCCATTTATCAGCTATAATTTATTTATTTATTTATTTATTTATTTATTTATTTATTTATTTATTTATTTATTTATTTATTTATTTATTTATTTATTTATTTATTGAATACATGCCCAACAGGATAATCTCAGCAATAGGGCACCATACAAAAAGAACAATATGTAATAATATGAACAAAAAATACTTCTAAAAAAAACTAAACTAAATTAAACTAAACTACAAAACTAAAATACTGTGCAAAACATCGCAAGGCAGAAATTCCACAAAACAGTACATATAATGGTTCTAATAACCGACAAAGTAAGATATAGCCACCCTACGAATAACCGCAGCCTTATCCGAATAGAAGTCGCACAAATTTGCAATGTTATTAAAGTCAGAGCTCATTGTATAAACAGGTGATTTCATATACAAGTTAGTCCTTGGCATTGGAGGCTTAAACACTCTCACCACTCTAGATGCAGCCCGTGAAACTGAGAAATTTAGTTGCATCAATAAGTCTGGACAATCAATTTTACCATGAAACAAGTTATGCAGGAACATCACAGATGCAACTTTTCTACGCGAATACAAACTGGGTATGCCAGCTTGCATCAGCAATTGGCCATGATCACATCCTCTTTGTGGGTAGGTACCAGATGCCCTATATACAAGGTGTTTTAAAACTTACGCTGAACATCTTCCAGAGCACCAATATGAACACTATAAAAGGGATCAAAAACCAAGCTACAATACTCAAGCCTCGATCGAATGTAGGCAAAATAGAGAATTTTCAAGCTATACAAATTAGAAAATGATCTCCTATTCCTCACAATGAAACTCATCAACTTCAAACAGGATGCTGTAATTGTTTGAATATGTCTAGTGAAACTTAAATGTTTATCATATACAATGCCAAGATCCCTGTGCGTTTCAGTGCTAGCCAATGGTATACCACCCACTTTGTAAGGAAAAGCTATACGGCTGGTTTTTCTAGTGTATGTCATCACTTTGCACTTCGAGACATTTAATTCAAGTCTGTTCTCAACACACCACAGCTGCAAGTTGTCAAAGTCCACCTGGAGTCTTGAACAGTCACCTATATCGTGAACACTGGAGTATAACTTGAGATCATCAGCAAATAATAGATGATTACCAGAAATTACAGAGCTTATGTCGTTAAAAAATAACAAAAAGAGGAGTGGGCCAAGATTGGAACCCTGTGGAACGCCGAAGCTAGCAGTGAAGGGTTCAGACTTAAATCCATTATAAAAAATATATTGCACACGGTTAGTCAAGTAGGATCCAAAGAATGCTATCAGCCGTCCATCAAGCCCCGCCAAATGGAGCTTGTGCAGAAGTGTTGAGTGGTCAATACGATCGAACGCTTTGGAAAAGTCTGTATAAATGACATCCACCTGACCCCGTCCATCCAAAGCTTCACTTACATACTGTGTGAACAGGGATAAATTCGTCAGTGTTGAGCGCCCCTCCATAAACCCATGCTGGTATTGTGACACGCGACACTTCACGGCAGGATAAATACGAGCATACACAACTGCCTCAAAAATTTTAGCAAAATTACATAGGATAGCTATAGGCCTGTAGTTGCTGAACCTCGAACGGTCCCCAGGCTTAAAAACAGGACAAATCCGAGCACCCTTCCAAACCACAGGGAAGCAATGTGTGCGCAGCGACAAGTTAAATAGGGGTCTAAGGGGTTTGAGAGGAGCATGCGCACAGTCCTTAGTCAAGAAGGATGGCACCAAATCTGGTCCAGCAGTAAACTTGTTCCTGAGCTTCCTGATGGCTTTAAGAATTTCCTTATCACCAATCACTGTCACACTGACTGCCATATGCGATGGTCCAGGGGTGTCCACCGGTTCAGTGATGTATTGAGGACGGTACACACTTTTAAAATAGTTTCCAAAACAGTTAACAATTGTTTGGGGCTTATTATAAACCATGCCATTTACGTCAGACACAGTACTTGGAATGTTGCTTGCTCGCCTTCTTTCCTGTATGTGAGACCAAAATCTAGAGGGATCAATCTTAAGAGACTCTTCAGTTCCACGGACATACTCAGTATATGCCTCTCGTAGCTTGTTTTTAACTATAGATCTAAGAATACTATATGCTGCATGATCACTATCACGTTTATGCCTCCTATATCTTGCATAGCACCTCTCCTTATTTTTTATATCATTTATTATTTCATTAGTAAACCAGGGAGGAAATTTTCTAGATGACCTCCTGCACTGAGGAACATGTTGTTCAAAGATACTGTAAAGTCTGCGATAAAAGTAAGTACAAGCCTCATCAGCGGAAGTAAAGGACTCCAGTTGAGACCAATCTTCATCAAGTATTGCAGCATACAGTGCAGGGTAATTGGCCTCTCGAAAGTTGTAAGAGACCTGATTGTTATATGGAAAGTATTTAGGACCATTGTAATTTTTCCTGAATTAAGGAAATATGCCTAAAGCCGGGTGATATGCATCTTCGGGCACTAGTGGATTCATATCATGGAGAACCGAGCAATTACAACTGGCAAACACAAGGTCAAGCAGCCTATTGTTTCTATTGGAAATATTATTAAACTCTGACAGATTTAAAAAAATTGAAAAATCATGGATAGCTTTGGTTTTAGGATCAGTAATTTGTCCATAAATAAACTGAGGTGCATTAACATCAACTATAATAACCAAATTTTCCAACAGCGGAATGACAGACTGTTCCAGCACATTAAGGAAAAGTTCAAGCTGCGCTGCTGACACATATGGTGGTATATATATATATATATATATATATATATATATATATATATATATATATATATATATATATATATATATATATATATATATATATATATATATATATATATATATATATATATATATATATTACAAACCACATGAAATACAATCTGATCCAAAGTGCACCTGCACGCAACAACATCAATAACTGGTACTCCCTCTAGAATAGCAGATACATTCAATTGAGGCACCTGAACATCACAATGAACTGCCAATGAACTATAGAGGAAGCAACCGTGACTAAACTTATATTTGTACCAATCGAAATTTAATCTTCTGTCAGTGCTGTTGGTGGTGTGATGTGTGATTATTGATCATAAACATACCGAGAGGTATAGGTTTGCACGTGCTAGTGTCGGCATTCGTTCGATCCTACCTAGAGATGAATAATTCAGAGTCGACAAAAATCAAAAGAAAAGCCATACACTTGAGCGAAAAATCCATTTTATATCCAAATTAGAGATGTGCTGTAAATGGTGCCACTTTTCGAGAATATAAATTGTCAAAATCGACTGTTCCGGCAGTATGGAGAAACCGAAAAATATATAGAAGTGACCAAAATGTAACTTCACTATCTAGGCAGAAACTACGCAGATCGTAAAAGCCTGATATAGACAAGTCTTTGCTTAGGTAGCTTTCCTTGAAACAAAGCACAAACAATAAAAATTCAGGTTCAATTTTTCAACATACTTTGAAAAAACATCCAAAGAAACCCCACTACAAGAATTTGTGGCAGGAACTTCAACAGCAGCAGAAACTGTAGAACTAGAATGTTCTCGAGCTTGGATTGATAAATTTAAACGTAGATATTATATGTGGAAAGTTACATGCAAAAGGGACTAGTATATCAACGGAAGTTACCAGTAAATGGACCAAATCGGTTTGGCCATCTCTAAAGCGAATATACAATAAGCGTCACATATTTAACGGCGGTGAAACTGAGCTTTTATATAAAATGGCACCAAATATTAAGTTACAATTTGAAGGAGATAAATCACTATGTGAAGATTGGAACCTGTGATGAGCACTGATAAGTACACTTGGAGAACCCAAATCACCACCACACATCTTTTCAAAGACCCAGCGATCGTTTTGCTAACAACGTTAGCTTCATCAGAGGATGAAAGAATTGTCAGAATTTCTCAGAATTTTTTCATCCTCTGATGAAGCTAGGTCACTAGGTCTTTGAAAACATGTGCTGCGGTGATTTGGGTTCTCCAAGTGTAGTTATAAGGAGATAAAGGTTCTGGAGGAAAACTATCCAAGGAATGTTTAACTGTGCTCGTTTGTGTCAACATGAATGGATCTGAGGTAAAACCTTCTGATTGCCAAGTCAGCTCATTACAGATGTTTCAAAAGCCTCACTTAGCTCCTGGTTACATATTATGCCATGAAAGGGGCATATGTTACGTTTGAGATTTTTTTAAAGATTTTAAGAGATTGGGAAACAAGTAAATCACAAAAACAGGAAAACATCACTTTTAATTGGCAACTGCCCAGCCCACCCTAAAATTGCTAATTTAAGGTTCATTGAAGTAGTCTTTTCACCTCCTAATGCCACTGCAGTACTTCAGCTCATGGACCAAAGTGTAATAATGTGTTTGAAAGCACTTTACCGAACACCATTTATCGTATAGATAATTACGGCATTACATTTTACATATATAAAACCTATAATAAGAAAGTTTTTAAATTACTTGTACGATTTAAAAATCAAATAAAACATAGTGTTCCATAAAAAATATCAAATTTGTACCATCCTGCTTTTTCGCACACTTTACACAATCCAAAATAATATTAAAATGCCAACACTTAAGTAACGATTATGTAAGCATTTAACGACACAAGAAGCCGCTATGTACGCATTCTTGAGGTAAAAATCTCCTTTAATAACCACATCAAAAACAAAGTCCTCTCAAGCTCCAACGGCAGCAAACCCTTCTGGACTCTTGCTAAATCTATTCGAAATATTTCTGCAAGAGCACGTTGCCAGCTCTTGTTGCAGGGGATGACATTGTTTCTACCGCCCTGGGCAAGACTGAACTTTTTGCCTCGTTGTTCGCCGGCAATTCTACTCTCAACCCACCTACAAATGTTCAAGCACCAACAGTCCCCAATGTCGCGCATAAAATGACCGATATCATTTTCAAAACTAAAAAGTTACGAAAGATGCTCTCTGCTCTTAATACCAGGAAAGACTCTGGCCTTGACGAGATCCCAGCAATTGTTCTCAAAAAATTCGCACCAGAACTTGCTCCTGTCCTGACTCGTCTGTTTCAGACATCTTACAATAGAGGCATATTCTCAGTAACTGGAAAACTGCTCCAGTACAACCCGTCCCCAAGAAACCTTGCAACTGCAGGCCCATTTATCTCCTTTCAGTCGTCTCTAAAGTGATGGAAAAGTATGTAAACACCGAATTACTAAAATCTCTTGAAAAACACACTCCACGACAGGCAGTATGGATTCCGTCAGCGCAGATCAACTGCCGACCTCCTTTCCTTTGTCACCCATTCTTGGAACAAGTCTATGGAACTACACGGTGAATCCCAGATTGTCGCTCTAGACATATCCAAAGCATTCGACCAGGTCTGGCACGCAGCGCTGCTTAATAAATTGCTGGCCTATGGCCTACCACCAAAACTCTGTACCTGGCCCGCAAATTTCCTCTCCAACCGGAGCATTTCTGCTGCCGTCGATGGTCATTCCCCTAAACTGTATCCAATTAATGTAGGAGTCCCTAAACGTTCAGCTTTAGCAGCTACGTTGTTTCTTCTCAATATCAATGACCTCCTCTCTAGCACATCCAACCAAGTTCACAGTTACGCGGATGACAGCACCCGCCACTCAGATATACAATATTCCAAGCCTGTCTCTTTAGCCCAATTAGATGAGGATCGAAGACTCATAGAGGGTTCTGTCTCTGTGGATCTCCAAAAAATATTAGACTGGGGAAGTAGAAATCTTGTACAATTCAACTACACCAAATCTCAGTCTTGCTTTCTATCTCAGAAGCGATACACCAGCTCTAGACCTATCACAATGAGCAACCAAGTTATTCAAAGTAATGAGTCATTTTTACTTGTTGGCATTTCTGAGGATCGAAATCTCAATTGGCACCAACATGTTACATCAATTGCAGAAGCGGCTGCTAAGAAATTAGGTTTTCTCTTCCGGGCTCGCAAATATTATTCACCAGCTAATCTCTATACTTTATATACTTTACAAATAAGGCCAAGCCTGGAATACTGCTCCCACATCTGGGGTGCCGCTGCCGCTTCTACACTCGCTATCCTGGACTCCATTCAGAAGAGAGATATACGTCTCATCGGTGTCCCTACCCTCACCCAAAGGCTGCCATCCCTTGCCCACCGACGTGCCGTTGGTGACCTCTCTCTCTTTTATAGATATTTGCACGGGCATTGCTCAGAGGATCTTTCTTCCATAGTTCCTCCACCTGCTGCCCCCAACAGATCTACCAGGGGAACAGAGCGAATGCACCCTTTTACTGCCTAGGTCATCAGACATAGAACATCTTGTTATGCCCGCTCTTTTGTCCCGAGGACTTCCAACTTGTGGAATTCCTTGCCGGCACATGTTTTTCCTTCTCCTCCGAACCCCCAAACCTTCAAGTCCAGAGTTAACAAGTTGCCTCTTTCCTCCTTGTCGACACCCACGGTATGATACTATTTAGACTGTGAGCCCTTGTGGTGTGTTGTTGAAATATATAAAAAAACATAGTTCATTCAATAGTTGACTCACCCTGTATAGTTGTAGTTCAATAATTAATAATAAATGATTTAAGTAATACTATAAGTTTAGTACTTGTTGGAACTGCTGTCACTTGACGAAGCATGATCATAGGTACTTTGGACTTTCGGAACGATGGCGCTTTCTTTAAGACCTTTAAAATGAGGTACCATACGATATAGGGGTGTTTTAAAAATATTTGCACCGTAGAAACCAATTCTTGAAGATCGGCAAAAATCTAGGTGAGTTTAAAAGTAGACTTGCTTGTTAGTAAAATTATAGCGACAAATTAATTTTTATAAAGCTACCAACATTAAAGATATTTGTCCATACTAGGACTTTTGAAACCCATGTATGTTTGTATATGCCATATATATTTTTTGTGTATATATTATTATCACGCCAGTCAAATATATTATTATCATTAGATAAATGCATAAAATAACAGATTCTGAATAACATATGCCACTTCAGCGAGTGTCACATATGTCTGCCAATGGATATAGCAAATAAAATGAGGCAATAAAAATGTATATGTATGTAACATGCGATAAAGTATTAGACGCTTTGAATCCTTTTTACAAAGAACAACTGGAAAAACGGAATTATTGTTCTGAAAAGAAAAATGTGGAGAGCTTTATCTGGACTACCTGAATTATATGAAAAATAACGTATTATATAACTGAAAAAGAAAGAAAAAGCTTTGTGGCCAAAGGACGAACACTTTTCTTATATACCCTCTTACATCCAGGCCAAAAGATCTTCCACTATTTCGTTTACACCATGCGGGTTCCTACACACATGCTATATAGAATTACGAGACTTTTCAGATACCTTATACATGGACTACTCACTTAATTCTATTAAATATTAAAGGTTGTGTAATTTAATAAAAATTATTTCTGCTTTAAATAATTTTTTAATCACAACCAAGCATATTCTCACAACTAATAAGGTACAGCAACTACATCTGAAATATTATTACAATGTCTAAGATGGCACCTCAAATACTTTACTATCATTATAGGAATCAATTCAGAAACCAACTGTTCGTCTGATACAAAGAAATATCTTTCTACCATCGATTAGTTTCATAGTTTTTCTATCATGACATACAGTTTGGTATTACTGTCTCTTTCAATAATGGTCTCATTAACCTTGCTCATAAACAAAAATTGAAAAAAGAATCTTCAATTTATCCATTTGTGGTCTTTATAAAAAACACGCTTCATTCAACAACTACTACTGATTTCTTTGCGTCCAAATTAGGACCTTTCTTTTGGGAAAACTTATAAATTGTTATACAATGATGTCGCTTAAAAAAAAGATGTGCCAACATTAATAAAATTCTGCGGAAAATACATAAAGTGTATTCGGTCAGATATGTAACATGTCTCATTTTATTTAGTACTTTTTAGTTTATGTTTCTATACAAAATTGTTTGGTCCAATATTTTTTATTGTTCAATACATCTACTTATCGGTTGATTAAACTTTAACAACAGGAAATTTTTATTTTACTTATAACAAATTAAGTTATGGATAAATTCGTACTCTTTTATTATTTGTGGAAATTCAATCAAGCAGTTTCGTTACCCGTTTTTTTTAGTTTTATGAAATATTTGAAATTTACGCTATATCTCTTAAAAAAATATAATAATTTGACTATTTTGTTTAGGATATATATATATATATATATATATATATATATATATATATATATATATATATATATATATATATATATATATATATATATATATATATATATATATATATATTAAATTTTTGCACCAGTCTCGTTGAATAGATCTTTGTCTTGCTTTTCTTAGTCTTGATCTTGGTCTTGGTCTCGCGCTCCTAGTCTTGGTTTTGGTTTTGCAATGATAGCAGAGTCATCTCGCGCTTTTGGTCTTCATCTTGGTTTTGCAACCTTAACAGTAATTTGGTCTTGCTCTTGCAAAATACCAATGTCACTAACTCTGGCTTTCCAAGTGGCTAAAAAAATATTTTAAATGCCGATTACTCATTTTTTCTCAATCAAGAAACCTAATTTCTGGTAGGTTGTTTAGTTTTGAGAAAGTTTATATTACTAAGTAAAGATTGGAACGTGTGGTGAGTACTGAAAAACTCATTCACCACAACATATTTTTAAAGACCTGAAGATCGTTTCACTAACAAAGGTAGCATCATCAGAGGATGAAAAATCCTAAACTCGATTTTTTCATCGTCTGGTGGCACTAATTTTGTCAGTAAAACGATCGTCGGGTTTTAAAAAATGTGTTGTGGTTACTTTTGCATAAAATTTGATGAAAGTTGCTTCGATATTATCTATTAAAGACAAAAATATTTTAGGAAAAGACTTCAAATTTTTGGGGAAAACTGTTTTTAGGGGTATCCAACTCAATCATCCAAGTTATTCTCTAGAGGAAAGCACATGCCAAGTTCCGATAAAAACGGTTAATAAATATTTAGGTTATCGCACCTATGTATACATGTGAGAAGTTCTCACACAGCAAGTAGGTTATGGTAGTGAATTACTGATAGCTTGATTTTTCATTAACGTAAAAGCTTTATACTTAGTACATGGTATAATATTTATAACGGCAACTTTTATGCCGATTTGATGGAAATGCCTTTTTTAACTTTCAGGTTGAAAGAAAAAAAAAATTTAAGTGAACTTCAATTTTCTCAGAAAAACTGGTCTAATTAAGCTGGGTAACAGCTTTATCAAAGTTGTGTAAACATATAAAATTTTATACTTACTCCAAATATTCAAAATATTCTTCCCAGTAGTCCTAAAAAAAAGCACAAACAAAAAGCAGAATCACTCCAAAAACCACAAAAATAATAATAGAGGGTTAAGCGCTAAATATATATTTCGATAACAAATTTGCCTTCATCAGTAGCTGTCGCTAAACTAGTATCCCTAGTTCTAGCTAGTGATCACCACATTTTGGATTTTTTACGAAGCTTACATACAAATCAATACAATATTTGGATGTATATTTTAGATGCTTTAGTGTGTACCAATTTGAAGATTATTTTTTTTAAACCGTCATCTAAAAAAGATACTTTTCACAAAAGTTTACTAAGGAAAACATGCAAAAATAAATACATTAATTGCTCCTCGTATTATTTTTATATAAGTTAAACTTTTAGGTGCTTGAGAATTCATTCGAAAATGCATACTATTTACAATATGAACACAGCATCAATAGAGCTGTGCCTAATGGGCAAACAGGACAAATTGTAAATTGAAATGCTAGAGCTGAAGTAGAATTGAACAACAACTTAAGTGCTTAGTTTCATTGCAGAGTTTTCGCTTTGTAGAATGCTTTAGAGGAGTCACTTTCCGACAAAAATAATGTTCTCCAATACTTGCTTAAAAACTCAAGAGACTTGTACACCACTAGTAATACTACTTCAATTTGTAGATACATTTTCTATGGCATAAACAACCAACCACCCTAGAGAAAAGTATTTCATAAACAATATGTTTTAAGTTCGTTTTGTATGAATTGATTTTGCACTTGTACAGGTGAGCATAAAAAAATGGTAGCGACATTATTCAACATCAATCTTGAAATTTTATCCCTTCACCTCTTTTATCTACCATAAAATAATATACAAGGTTTTTCAACGAAAACTTGATACTTCCCCATCCCATTATTAAGCACTATATGCAAGTTGTTGTCGTTGTTAATTTAACAAATAAATTTGAAAGCCATGAGGATGTTCCACGGGCTTGAGTTTTGACTCCCAAAATTTTCTGAAATGACCTTCTGTTATCAACTAACAATCCGATCTGCAGCTTCACTGATAATGGTGCTCTTCACAGTACGTTCTCATCGACGTGCCCAATTTCTGCTGAAGTAGAACACAGTAGGCTAGGTAACGCTTACCTTATTCAAAATGATGGCCGATATAAGATGGTGGAATATATATTTCTCAACAACCCGCATCAAATAAACGTGCTTCACAAGTGAAATACAGTGTCCCAATTCAATTTCTTTGGCACACCACTATGGATTCGCTCCTGCAAAAAGCGTGGACGCAGGATGTAAAAGTCATAACCTATGCGGATGATGTAACCATTCCGATTCATGCTGATAATAGGGAATATTTGGAATGTTAAGCTTAGTGCATTCAAATATTGTCAGATTGGACTCATGAAGATAGGCTGAATAAAAGACTGGGGTTGGACACTGTGCCTGGAAACTAAAACAAAAAGCAGAATCACCCCAAAACCACAAAATTAATAACAGAAAATTATGCGCTAGGCACGTATTTCGACAACGAAGTTGTCTTTATCAGTAGCTGCCGCTAAACTAACTGTATGGGCAAAATTATCCTATTTATATACCTAAACTGTACACCAAAAATTATGTAATCACGATGATCCAATACCGGATGATGATGCATTACCGGATGATGCAATACCGGATGATGATGCAATACCGGATGATCCAATACCGGATGATGAAATACCGGGTGATATAACACCGTATAATGCAATATCAGATTCCTCAGCACGGGATGATGTAACACCGGATGACGTGACACCGGGTGACGTAATTTAAGGATTATTGTTGTGTCAGTGGATTCACCCAACCGGTTGAAAGCAACCATGGATTATTTCGTCCCATTTCAAAAAGTACTGAATTGACCGGATCCATGTCTGAATTGATCAAATTCTGTGGATCCGCCTTGCGTATTTCCAAACTTTCCAAAGCATTTAACTTGCGATAATACGTGATTGCCTTCAACAACTTAAGATTACTAACGCCTATCTTATGTCCCGACTCAATCATATGTTGGGCAAAACTAGACTTTTTTGCTCTATTGAATCTAAAACGAGCTATGTGCTCTTTGAATCTTGTTGTTTATGTGCAATTGTGTGTGTTAGTGTCCCTATGTACTCTTTGAATTTCGTTGTTGGTGTCCAACCTCAGTCTTTTATCCAATAGCTTCCTGGTCCACGAACTTTATTTGCTATTTTAAACTTGTGGGCAAGATTAAGCTTATTTCTTTATACTTAGGTTTTCTTAAATTTTGTAAGAGTCGTTCTCTCTTTCCGAAGCACAATGAGTTTGAAAGTTTCAGCAACTTTCAGCGACGAATGGTTGAGGTTATTGCTGCAACATTTCAGAACAAATTAAATACCTTAAACCTTAAAAATAAATTATTAGAAGCAAAAACCTCTAGCGTCGCCAGTTCCTGAAACCATAGAGAATCTTTCTTCCTCCAATTTTACTAGAAAGGAGTTGGATTTGCTCAGCAACAGCTTGAAATATTCTCCCCCACTCGTTACCTCACCAGACACAGACATCGTTGTCAGAGTTCAGAGCTCAATCAGGTTTCTTGGCGAGCAAACTAATATGTCAATTGTCCAAAAGTTGCCTTTCAAACCAGCTCTCAAAATTGAGAAATTAACAAATAGCGAAATGCGAACTGCAAGAGATTTGAGGAGGACAGATTGTTTATATTTAAAAGCAGATAAAGCAACAAAATTGTTATTCTTGATAAGGTCGAATACTTTGATAGAGTAGAAAATCTCATCAAAACCCGTCCATATCGGAAAGTAACAAAAGTCCCTGTTCCTGATATGGCAACTCAGTTTAAAAGTACAGTCAAAAGTTGCATTAATTTAATAGATGAGAATATCAGGAGGAGGGTCACCTTATCCAATCCAATTGTACCTTGCATGTATTGCCTCCCGAAGGTCCATAAGCTGGGGAATTAAATGAGACCAATAGTCTCCGGTATCGGATCCCCGACTTATGAACTTTCCAAATGGTTATCGAAAGAGCTGAATGCATTGAAAATTCAACCTCCTTGTTTTTTCTGAAAAATTCCATTGAATTAATTAATAGAATCAAATATATGAAGTAAAAAAACCAAATGAAGTACATATCTCTTTTGATGTCAAGTTGTTCTCCCCCAGCATCCCTATCGATATAGCTCTCCAATATCTTCGGGACATGCTTCATGATAGTCAGGTATCGGACATGGAGGTGGAGGAATATATTAAGTTAACTTCACTATAAATGTCTGAGAGTTTTTTTCGAGTCGATGGGAAGTTTTATCGGTAGACGGAGGGAACCACAATGGGAAACCCATTGTCTACCTGCGTTGCAGAACTCTTCATGAGCCGATTTGAGAGTAACTTTGCTGGGGCGGTGAAGTATTTTCCGAGGGTATAGTTGATATATGTCGATGATATTTATTCCATGTCAGACCTCAGTAAAGAAAACATCAATAACTTTGTTAATAAGTTGAACAATAGATTCTTTTTAATCAAGTTTACTTACGAAATGGAGAACAACGACTAATTTTCCTTTCTCGACACTCTTGTCAGCAAAAATATAGATAGGTTAGAATTTAATATTTATAGAAAAGAAACTTCTACAAATCGCTTCATACCATCCGATTCAAATCATCCTTTCGGTCACAAAATCTCGAGCTTGAGCTTTCTTGCTCGGCGGTTATTCAGTTTTCTTTTGAGCAGTAGGCGACACAATTCGGGGATGAACAAAATTATAGATAGTGCGATTTGTAATGGTTTCTCTTTATCCTTTTCTTACAAAAGGGTTAGAGAAAATATTTAAAGATAACAACTCGACAGTTGTTTATAAAGTTGATAATTTGAAGCACCTTTTGGGTGGGCCAAAGGATATTATTGACTTCCGACAAAAATCGGGCATTTATCAGATATCTTGTGATAATTACGAGAAAATATATATTGGGAAAACGCGGAGATCAATAACAACAAGATTCAAAAAGCGCATAGCTAATTTCAGATTCAATAGAGCAGAAAAAGCGTTGCCCAACATATGATTGACTCGGGACATAAGGTAGGCGATAGTAATCTTAAGTTGTTGAAGGCAACCACGGATTATCGCAAAATAGAACTTCGTTGTCTAAATACGTATCTAACGCATAACTCTGCGTTATTATTTTTATGATTTTTGGGGTGATTCTGCTTTTTATTTCAATACTATAAATGACAAGAAGAATGGACCAATTCGAGAAGGACGAGTACTCATTTGAACTAATACCAAATATCAACTACTGGGTAGAATGCGGTCTGATAAAGATAGAGAGTAACAACACTCTTTGTAACGATTACGTTTCGTTACTGCTTTAATTATTCAAAATAAACCCGTAAGAGACTTAATGAAGAGCCGACAATCCAATATCCGTAAGGCAATTCCTGTTTTAATTTCAAAATTATTTTCATGAAGAGTCGCTAAATCTTCAAGTACCATAAACCCCTTTACTGCATTTCTAATTTGTACGTTAAAATTCATTATATGTTTCCTATGGAAAACCACTTCGCATTATTACTGAGCAAATATTTCCGGGAACGAAATAAGCATTGGAAATATACGTTAGGAATGTTCGAGAACAAAATATTGTTTATGTTGGAATTTTCCGTAATCGGTGATGTCACCCAACGACGGTTTGAAAACGTTGCAGAGAATTGCCGGCACGGGAGGTGAGTCGACGTGACTTCAGCACCGATTGGAGGTCTCGTTTTATCTCATTCGAAGAATGGAGGCTTGAAAGAGCTCGCACACAGCGACCAACCGTCACAGTAAAAAATTTTGCGTGCAGCGACTAAGCAATTGCGGAAGCCAATACATTAGCAGGGACTCTCTGCTGAGCGTTCATAGAGTGAACACCCGTCAGTTCTCGGTGGCTATTAAACTATCTTAAAACGGGGTTGTAATATTCTTTCTGTTATCTGTAATACTAGTAATTATTGTCAGTGATTGTTCGGAGTAATATAAGTGATTTTTGAGTTTAATTAAACATCGTGTTCAGCATAAAAACGCGAGCTAACTCGTGGCTCTTTGTTCCGAGCTGTTGACTTCTTGCCGTAATCACAAATAATTCCTGATTATTATCGAACCTTAAGGCAATTGGTAGTGAATTTTTCGGAAGCAAATTCACGTTTAATTGCGATTCGCAAAGTTTCCATCGAGCGAATTCAGAATGTCGGCATAGGTGTCAAAATGTCTTGTAGTGTTGGAGATATCATCCACCGGCCCAATAATCTCTGATGAGAAGTCCTAGTCGTTTTTCCCTAAGTTTTTCCGCACTTATTGGAGTCGGGAATCTATGTCAGGCACTCATAATTGATCCCACTTGGAAAGCTTCTTCATAGGGTCATCGGGTAACTTAATACCGGAAGACTGTTGAGTCTAAACAAATCTTTTCTTTGAATCAGCAGAATTTTCATGCCGAAATTTAACATCTGAAGTTTTGATAACCTGAACTTTCAAAATCACGTAATCAAGTTTGAGCTTCAATAATGTCAGAGAGGTGCTGTCAACACAACTATATATTTCCTGTTTAACCTCTAAGATTTTGTCAATTTTGTAAATTTAAATACATATTTTTTATTTTGTAATTAGCAAATTTTGTCTGTAAAATATCTAACCTATACATTCTCTTTGATATCTCTTGGTTTTCATAATTAATATAGAAATTTCACGTGGGGAAATACTAATAGATTTTCTTTCTTTGGAGCCTTACTCAAGAACTGGCCAGTTAGTTCACTAGAAAACCTAGTAATTTATTGACAGACTTCAAGTAACTTACCTAATCATTTGTGTTTGCTTCTGAGCGATACCTAAGTAATTAGTAGTACAATTTTAGTAATATGCAACTATCTTTATCTTATTGTTATGGTTCATGTATGTAAATTAATAATTTCTTGCTCTTGAGATTCTTGCTATTTATCTGGTTGTTATTTGTGTGCAATTAATGTTTATCTGAGATTTACCAACCACTTTTATTTCATTTTGTTTGCTATTCCAAATGTAATTTATACAAATAAATTTATATATTTTGTTATATTAAAATATCTGTTTAATTGAAGAGAAACTTCTCCCCAACTTCTCCTTTCTTTTGGTATTAGCGCAAATAATTATTTCTTACTAACTATTATCTAGATATCTAAATTTCTATGTAACCGGGCACTAGTCTGGAGAGCCCATAAATATAAGACTCTGGGCAGTGCGAAGTAAAGAAAGGAAGAGAACGTGAGTATCAAACTATATCAAGATCTATCAACCTCCTAAAAAGTGCTGCTAATCTTAATAAATTTGATAATCTGATAGATAGCTACTTTAGAGTAGGGTGTTATAGGCAATTGTAACCTCACCATTGAGCAGATCTATATCCACCTGAGGTTAATCACCATATACCACGGTTCTTGTTCGCAAAGCTTTTTGTTTGAAGGAGGTGACATCTGCTCCTGGGCAGCCAAGGTAACTTGGGTATGCATCTGCAACGTATCGGTAGAGGCGATTCAATGTGTAATATTTGCAGCATAATAGACACTCCTGCTCACAGGATTTTGAACTGCACAAATTTCATCACTCAAAGGAGTCAAATCAGTAATATGTTGTCCATCTTAGCAATCACCGTGTCACGGGTAATATTGGACTTGTAAAATAATGTTTACTTACTGCAACACTTGGTTTTAGAGGAGGCCTAAGTGTTTTGATACATATTATATAGACTCAAAAATTTTGGAATATACATTGTTATTTTAGAACACCCATTATTAGAATTAAAGTATGTTACTTTTGCGTTTTTCTAATAACATGATGCTAGTATATGCACCTGGAATACAAGGGTAAAGATAAGGGTGCCTTGTTACTAATAACAGAAACATTTGGGACCCCTTCCTTTGAAATGTGCGTAATGTTGGGTAATTTATAAGCAACTTTTGTATGGTGTTAAGTTTATAATGATTTTTTCAATTGTTCAAAAGTTTTTGTTATCTTTTTCCGTTAAAATGGCAGGGATTCTATGCTGTTATGAGTGAATTTTCTTTAAAAAATTCACTAATGAGGAGATCCCGACTTTTGAATATTGAATAAATTTCTTCAAATGAGCGCAACTAGGCCCCCAGAACCCATATCCAGGGTCAGTTTCAACGGAAGATTTTGTGCTTCCTTTCGAAAAAAATGTATATCTCTCGAAATAACAAAGCACAAAGATTATTCTATGTACCAAAATTCAGATCTCTACGTTGAGAGACAAAAAAAATTAGGGGTAAATTAATTTTTAAATAATTAAATCTGATTAAAGAAAGTTAAAACGTCAAAATTGAGAATTATGGTAGGAAAACGAATATGAGTGAAAAATACGACAAGAAATGACCAACAAGCTCCTATGTATGTGTTTAAGTTTATTTCGTTAAAATATGAGCAAAAAATCCATTGTAAATAAAAATTGTTTAATGTAAATAGTAACGTTAGACGCTTAACATGTATTACGAGAGATATATCTACTAGCTGCTTGTACATATATGTCCGGCATAGCCCAGTTGAGTGAGCCGTGTACATCGGATAGTCGACTCCTACATGACGAATTCTAATCCGAGTTAGTGACTTTACTTTTTATCATTTTTTTTTTAAATCTCATTTCACTTTACCGTTATCTAATCAGATTGTTGTTATTCCGATGGAATTTTAATATTTTTTTGTATAAAAAATAATCTGATAAAGAGGAGATGAAAGTTTAAAGACTCAAGTCAATTTGAATAGCATATATGGTTGTTTGTTATTGTCCTAACTTAGTGAAACTGTTTCATATTTAATACAATCGTAGACTTTTCCCGTGGCTTCACAAGTGCCTGTTTTAGTGATTTTTCTTTTAAAAAATCACTAATGAGGAGATTCCGACTTTTAAATTTAGAAAAAATATCTTGGAATGAGTGCGAACTAGGCCCCCCAGAACCCACATCCATGGTCATTTTCAATTATATATATATATATATATATATATATATATATATATATATATATATATATATATATATATATATATATATATATATATATATATAAAGGGTGAACCATTTACCAAAATTTAGGTCTGTAGGTTTAAAGACTCAGACCTTCTAGACTGGAGGGTGTCATTTATGTGGTGTCATTTAATAAGGCATATCCTAACCGATCTACCCTATCCTGGACGAAAGATGACCAGGGTCGCAGACTCTGGAGGTGATGCCCAGCAGACGGTACATACTGGAAAGGGGTCTGCCTCTTCCTCTTTCCCTTTTTCTTTAGTACGCTAGGTGATGGTTACACAATTTTAATATGGCGGCTGACGCAAGATGGCGGAATAAATTGTTATGTACACCACCTTGACTTGGGTATCAAAAGAAAGGGCTTCACCAGGAAAATACAGTGGGCTAAGTGGAGCTTTCATACATTTACAATGCCGACCAACGTAATATGATGGAATAGTTATTTCACAACAACCTCCTGTATATGAGTATTAAAAAAAACGTCTTCACGAGGGAAATACAGTGGTGCTTTCATAAATTTAATATGTCTGCGTTTCACTGAGTAAAAATTGGAACCTGTGATAAGCACACGATTGTCAGATCTTTAGAAATGTGTTGTGGTGATTTGGGTTCTCCAAGTATACTTATGTCAATTTTTTTCGTTTTAGTATACCTAAATAATAATAGCTTGTTTCAGAAACAACTTTCAAGTACTTACTTATTTGTTTAGAAAATACAAGATGTCATAACCGAAAACACTGTCGGTAGTTTTAGAATATTCAGATATGTCAAATGTCATTTGTCACACAAGTCAAGTTGTAACGGAACAGAACAGGTCTCCCGTTTCCGCTAATTTAAGTACTCATGTTTTGGGGAGCTGTATCTTTCATCATCCTAGTTATTACTAAAGAATACTGTTTTATGTTGTATTTTTAAAAACAAATAAAGGTAAGTAAAGTTATTCGTGTCGTTACTGCAATGCATTATGCAACCCACAACACAAGACAATACTATTTATTTTTAAATCAAAAGTTTCCTAGCAACGGTAACAAAAAGTGTGTGTGAATTGTTAAGGCTTCAAGAGTACCGCAAGCATCGCTCTCTATCCGTTAGGGCTAGCTAAATTGTGAATACATTTTATTTCATTACGATAAAACAACTTATGTGCGCCAATATTCCAGAAAATATGTCAAACACTTTTCTATACAGGTGGCGCATTGAAAACGAAACAGACCGATTTGCGTCCAGAGAATTTTTTTTTAAGAAACGCTAAAACACGGCAATTTTAATATTGAGGGGGACATGTTTTGACATAAAACTCAACTTTGTCACATCAACTCCTAAAGGGTGGTGATAACAACCCTTATATTTTAAATCGGGAACATGGGTCGAGTGTTACATCATTTGAAAGCTCTTTCTTTTCTGAATTCAGCACACTAACTTTTTTTGAAGTTTTATTAACTCGTTTAAAAATTATTCACAGTTGGAGTTGCAAGAACGTATTTAATTCATTGTGATAAGAAATGCATTAATTAGTCATTTTTTCGTTAAAAAAAACTAACAAACAAAACCAAACATTCAAAAATGTTTATTCAGTTAAGTAAGTGTTCAAATTGTTGACCACCAGCTTCCATACAAAAGTACCAATTTTGTTCAAAACGAGCTCTTGCATTCTAGAGCATTTGTGGAGTTATTAGATGGCATTCTTCAACAATGCGTCGTCGTAATTCTTCTAGAGACTCCGGTTCTGTTGCGTAAATTCTACTCTTTAAATAGCCCCATAGAAAGAAGTCTAAAGGAGTTAAATTCGGTGATCTAGGGGGCCACTCAATAGCATCTCTACGCCCAATCCATTGCTCTGGAAACTCCCTGTTCAAAAACTCACTAACACGTTGTGAAAAATGCGGAGGAGCTCCATTTTGTTGAAACACTAATAGATTTTCTTGATAGCGATCATCATTTTCAACAATGTCAATTAGTAGAGGGTAAACAATATATTCTAGTAACTCCAAATACGTTTCGCCACTCAAATTGCCATCAAGAAAAATTGGTCCGATTAAACGGTTTCCAAAAATGCCAGTCCAGACATTCAATTTCTGTGGAGTTTCAGTGTGGACTTCGTGAAAAATTCTTGGATTATTATCTGCCCAATAACGACAATTATGGCGATTGACTGTAGAGTTTAATAAAAACGTACACTCGTCTGAAAAACAGATATTGAACAGAAAGTTCACGTTATCAGCTATTCGTTCAGTCATAACTTTACAAAACTCCAGCCGCCGATCAAAATTATCTTCATTCAGTTGTACAAGATAAATTTTATACGGGTGAATATTATGATGCTTCAATATTCGCTGAATAGTTCTTCTTTTGATGTTTGAAACAGTGGCCAATTTTCTTGTGCTCAAAGTTGGGTCTGCAGCAATTTGTCCTAAAACTTCAATCTCAGTAGTCTCATTTCTAACCGGAAATTCACGTTCAGGATCCCGTTTTTTGTTGGCTACTGAACCACTTTGTCGAAACTTTGCAACTAACTCCAAAATGTATTTTCTGTTAACATGTCTGTTCGGATGTCGTTCATTAAAGAAATTTGCGGTACGGTTGGCGCAGTCATCGTTTTTGAAAAAAATAGTAATTATTTCAACTCTTTCTTCTACAGAATACACTATTGTGAAATTAATTTTCGGTAGTACTATCAAGTATCAAACCGACCGATAAATTGAAATAATAAACCGCATCTCTCATTCCGATAAGAAATGTTCTGATAGTCAATTTTTTTGTTTACAAACCAACAAAAATTGACTATCAGCACAGTTCTTATCGGAATGATGGAGATGCATTTTGCATCTTCAACTTTGAATATTTTTTAAACGAGTTGATAAAACTCCCAAAAAAATTAATGGGCTGAATTCAGAAAAGAAGGAGCTTTCAAATGATGTAACACTCGACCCATGTTCCCTATTTAAAATATAAGGGTTGTTATCACCACCCTTAAGGGACTGATGTGACAAAGTTAAATATAATGTCAAAACATATCCCCCTCAATATTAAAATTGACGTATTTCAGCGTTTCTTAAAAAAATATAGCTGGACGCAAATCGGTCTGTTTCGTTTTCAATGTGCCAGCCCATATATCAAGGAACATCGTAATTAAATTTTCACTTTAACAACCTATATATGTATTATTTTTGACTTCTGGACTGATGCAAGTTTGGCTAGATCATAATATTTTGATACCAAGAATCTACTGCTCTCTGTGTCATATCTTTTGGACCAGTCTGTATATCAGAAGTAGAAATAACAGTGAAAAGCGATAATAGGATAAATAACACTATCTACATTTTAACAGCCAAGGTTGAAATTTTCGGCTATTCTTCCATCGTTTCGTTTATTTCCCATTTTATTTCACCTTATTTTAAAATAAATCAATACCAAGCAAACAGATCCTTGTGTGGGAGGCGGAAAAAAAGAGATACTTTAAATAAAAGCCGTTGAAAAACGCATTTTAAGTTATACGTACTTTAATCAAAGTCTGACAGGAATCCTACTAACTTCGTATCTCCCTAATCAAAAGTAAACATGTAGATTTTTTTCTATCACCGTTTTTCTGACAAAGTTTTCCTCCAGTTCATTTATTGATAAGATTAACTTTAAATTAATTTCATCTGTGTTTTTATTCTGAATTTCTGAAAGGTGAAAATGTCGGCCTAAGTGCAAAATATAAGTTGAAGGTTGTAATTTTATCGCTTGATGGAAAGCCTTTGCTGCAACCTTTTAAGCATGAATTTTCTCACTAATGTAATACAACGACTTTTCAAACTGCTTACTCAATTATTTCCTACACAATTTGTAACAGAAAACTTTTTTTATTATTTTCGGTTTTGTGATGCAGGTCGGTGCTAAACCAGTTTATTGTTTTGCATAATTACTATTATACAGGCTGTTCTAAAAGTAATGCAACACAGGACAGAAATGAATTATTGACATCAGAATATTAGGATTTAACCAAACTTACCTCAATCCAAAGGTCAAAATTTAAAAATAGATACAGGGTGCTAAAATGAGAAATTAATTTCCACTGTCCTTGTTACCTAGAAAAATATTAAGTATTGTCTCAAAAATTGGTACACATGAGTTGTTCGTAGTGATAAAAACCGTTTCTGAAATATTTGCGATTTTATAAATGGCTCCTATACTTTCTCTGTAATATACTTACGGCATAGTATGCGACTGTCATAAACAAATTTATGAATCTATTCTTGTCAAAATCGCGTCTTGGTGCCTTTAGTTGTGTAACGTGTATCAGGTTTCACTAAACTATTTGAGTTTATCCTGCTCGAATTTTATTCGTCTCTTTATCATAGACAATTTTGTTCGTGGCAAGGTTTATTTTTTTTCCTCTTTGATGCCACAGAGCTTGTCTAATTTGTCGCAGGCTCTTATTGTTGGAAGTAGTGTCCCTTTTCTTATCAGATGATACCGATAGAGATATTTGTTTTTTTCGTTGAAAAAATGCTTAATATGCTTTAGTCATTTTTGGATTCCTATTTGTAAGCGTAGTAGGCTATGGAAAAATCGAATCCGAAATATTACATACCAGGATGTGGAGCTTTTGAAGTACTTTATTATTATTATTTTTTTGGACAATCGGCCGACCCGTTACGAAATAATGAATTGTCGCCACTCAAGTGAAACACACACTATATGTATGTATATATATATATATATATATATATATATATATATATATATATATATATATATATATATATATATATATATATATATATATACATTCATTATTCAGCAAAAAATGTTTTTTTTTGCGGAAAAGGCTGAGACACGTGAAGTTTAATTTGTCGAACATTATCTTACAATCATAGTTAAAAAAATTAAACTCCCACCACTTTACCTTTTTTTAAATAGCAACCCTACATGTTTTCATCACAATTGGATGGATCACATTTTTCTGAGTGCAAAGATACCCCATATGTATGGTCTAATATTACAGTTTTCAATTTCTTATCTTGTCCTTTATCTAAAACGTACTTGGTATCATTAATCGTTTGTTATTAACTACCAAATTTTGCAGTGTGAAAGATGAGATTTAACAGTTCTGTTTTATTTTGTGGTGCATTGTGTTTAAAGCACGGTCTCCTAATAAATTAGTCGTAATTGTGTTCCGATAATTTCAATTAATTTATGGTCTAATAATGCGATACCTAACTAAACCCTGTGAGTAGAAATAATAATGATGATTGGGTGTGCTGATATATGAAGAACACAGGCACTAGTTGTTAACCTATTCAATGAAAAATATCCAGATTTACCCCTCACTAACCCAGGGAACTGTGTCTAAGATACATTCACAGTTTCGTGATTATGGACACGTTAAACCACTGCCTAGGAAACCCAAGTTTGTTGAAGAAGAGGTAAAACTCAATATTTTATTAGCTTTTCAAGAAGAACCAACAACTTGTACCCGTCAAGTTGCACGTGAAAATGATGTTAGTCAATCAATAGTTTTAAGGTGTCTTAAAAACGAAAAAAATGCATCCCTATAAACTACAACACGTTCAAGAGTTGATTGACGGTGATTCTGATAGAAGACTGCAATTTTGTGAACAACTGCTGGACATGCTACATAGAAATGTTATATTTTTATTATAAGGATATGGTTTCAACAAGACGGTGCACCACCCCACTTTTCTCTTCAGGTACGTGTGTATTTACACGAAGATTTTCCACAAAGATGGATTGGACAAAGAGGTTTCGTAGAATGGCCCGGTAGATCACAGATCTTACACCTCTTGATTTCTTTTTATGGGGATACCTTAAAAACAGAGTGTATAAAACGCAACCTGCTGATTTAGATGGTTTGAAAATGAAAATAACAACAGAAATTAGGAACGTAACTCCTGACGTGTTGGACAGAGCTAGGGAAGAATTTCAGAGCAGATTATTTCGTTGTGTGCAAGTGAGTGGAGAATATTTTGAACATTTATCCATATAATTTTAGAGGCTAGGTCCTTCTGGATTAGAGACTGGCTAGTAAACCACTGGTAGTCTCTGAAAGTCTGAGTCAGTCAAATGGTGAATAATATGATATCTACATGGGTGATATTTTTGCTTTCTCAATATCTTCAACGCAGCTCATTACGATATTCCGCGTTGGCTGAATATTTAAGAGACGTTTTTATTAAGTTTGTTTTCGTAAATTGAATTTCAGGGTAAACTGTTTAGTTTCAATATTCCTGTATTAAGTTTTCGCCCTGTATTGAAAACTGTAATATTAGACCATACATATGGGGCATCTCCGCATTGAGAAAAATGTGTTCCATCGGATTGTGATGAAAAAATGTAGAGTTGCTATTTTTTTTAAGTGGATAAAGTGGTGGGGTTAAAATGGTGGTAGTTTAATGTTTTTAAGTATGATTATAAGATAATGTTTGACAAATTAAACTTCACATGTCTCAGCGTTTTCCACAAAAACTATTTTTGCTGAATAATGAATTTTATTCCATAAGTGTGTTTCACACTATATATATATATATATATATATATATATATATATATATATATATATATATATATATATATATATATATATATATATATAGATATGTATGTATGTATCCCAGCGATAACTCAAAAAGTACTCAACTAATTTGAGCGAAACTTAGCACATATTTTCATTGTGTTAAGACCACGAATAGGTTCGCAAATCAACTGAAACGGACATTTTTTCGCCCAAAAATATACAAACATATTTTTCAATACGCTATTTTTTTGAAAGTATTAGAGTAGCTGGAATGAGACTTTTCATGTATCTGGAAATGGTGTAAATGAACCTCTGTTGTGAATTTTAAGTAATTTGGTTCCGAATTTTTTTTTTGGTAAAGGCGAATGCCTGAAAGACAGGGTAGTTAACTGCCATGCGTGGATAGATTCATACAACAGGCATAAATCATACATCAACGATAACCAAACGATACAAATGACACGCATAAAACATAGTACCCGAACTAACAACCGGGAAATCTCAGTTACAAAGATCCCAAGAGACGCTTAAATCGTTTGTCAGCAATTAAATATCTTTCAAGTCACAATTCAATTAATTCTGTAACTGGGTGTTAGTTTATTATTAATATAAAATAAAGTTTCCCAGGGCGCGCAGTCAAGGTCAAAAACCCATCAGGTACACAAATGTTGTGTCACTGCGTATTTGGTTTAGTGGTATAATCCTTGGCTCGTAAGGTTATAGGACTTTTACATATTACTTATATTGTAGCAAAAATATGTATATGTATATATTTTTGTAAATAAATTTCATAATGTAAATAGAAGTTTTGTTGGTTGATCGATTGATTGTCTCGTACGCAGACGGCTGGGGGTCGATTCCCACTCGGTACATGTAACATTTTGTTTTGTTTCACTTTAATATATTTGGTAGAAACAATAGTGTATCAATTTCGTAGGCTTGAAACAAGATCTCGTTTTTGTTTAAGACGCCCGGATAACTTTATCACCCTTGAGTTTAAAATTTTAATTTTCAGCAGACTTTTTTTGTTGGCATTATTTAATTTTTATTATAAAAATTCACTAATAGAGATTTTGTTTTAAAAAAACTGTTTAGTTGCGGGAAAAAACGATTTGATTATGTTGACTAAAACGAAATCATCCAGGCGATTAATAAGGAAAACCAACTGCTACGTTTATCATTTGGCAGATACTTTACTTTTCTAAACATAAATTATGTTTTTTTTCTGGAAAGCTTTTGTAACTTTAATGAAATTTGTAATACAAGTTTCTTTTACAGAGACTGGCACTATCTAGATATACCAAATTTCAATTTCGTAGCTTCATAAAAATTTGAGTTGTGAGCTAGAACACAAGTTTTTTTGATAATCGAGAGATATCGACTTTCGAAAAAGTTATTCAAATGATCGCGAGTTAACACATAGCTTCCCACAATATGTCACGTAGATGATATCAAGTTACATTCACATTCAGCAGTTCCCATTAGCAGATTCCACGTATTATACAAACCGTTGAAGATACTGTCAGCAGTACGAGTTCAGAAGAAGCTAGATCAGCATCTTCTCGTGAGAACCTGCAACGAACACTTGTCTGATTACTATATAAAGCCATTGTTTTGTATAATATTTGTTCAGTTATATTTTAAGCAGTAACTATGTTAGTTGGTTGTTAAGTAGTAATAAATAGTTTAATAAAGCTCTTGTCGCATGTATATTGTTCGACTAAGTTCCATGATGACACTTAGTACTGGAGCATTCATGTTGTCCCGGATAAGTTTAGTTGTTGTGCTTCCTCAGACAGACCATACCTCTTGGGGTTGCATCTATGCTCATAAAAGTTACATCACGCCTCTGAGGCGATAGCATACCGTTGGAGCTAAATAATGCTTAAGGAAGTACATCATAACACTCAGCAGTTAACATGCCTTGAATCCTTTCAAAGTAGCACATACCTCTGGGACAAGACCCTAGGAAGGAAGCACAAGTATCGATCACGAGTATAAGCTGAAGGGCCTCCATCCCAAATAACACCTGTACTCATGTCAGCATGTCTATCTACGACTACCAATTACTTACAAGATGAATGTCAGCTATTACAGAGACTAAAAAATGCCTCGCATCATTCTCTTTGTTAATCTAAGTTTAAAAACTCTTTATTATTTAATTTTGTTTTATCTAATCTAAATTCGGTCGCTCAGACCACGGCATGGTCACTGCTTCCTGCACAATGCAACCCGGGGTCACACAGTCATCACACCCACGTATCGATTGGCACTACAACTCCGTGAACTGGGACGAAATGTGAGATTACTTTTCCTCATTTCCATGGGCGTCTGTCTGCTTTTCTCATCCTGACCCCTCTGATATCTCACAAAACGTCAGGGAAATTATCCAAGCTGGCATGAAATTATTTATTCCACGTACACACAAAACCTTTGCAGCCACTCAAGAGCCATGGTTCTCTAAATCCTGTGACAAGGCCAGACTTATAAAGGTCAAAGCTCACAAAAAGCTTCTACACAATCCCAGTCAAGAAAACCGTCAAGAATTTAACGATGCAAGAAACCGCTATGTCCACATTCTTTCTGAGGCAAAAAACTCGTTTAATAACCACATCAGATACAAAGTCCTCTTAAACTCCAGCGACAGCAAACCTTTCTGGACTCTTGCTAAATCTATTGGGAATAATTTCTGCAAGAGCACGTTCCCATTTCTTGTCTCAGGGGATGAAATTGTTTCTACCGCCCTGGGCAAGGCTGAACTTTTTGCTTCGTTGTTCGCCGGCAATTTTACTGTCAACCCACCTCCAAATGTTCAACCACCAACAGTCCCCAATGTCTCGCATAAAATGACGGATATCATTTTCAAAACTAAAAAGGTACGAAAGATGCTCTCTTCTCTTAATACCAGGAAAGCCTCTGGCCTTGACGAGATCCCAGCAATTGTTCTCAAAATATGCGCACCAGAACTTGCTCCTGTCCTGACTCGTCTGTTTCAGACATCTTACAATAGTGGTATATTCGCCAGTAACTGGAAAACTGCTCGAGTACAACCCGTCCCAAAGAAAGGATCCAAAGCGCTTCCTAGCAGCTAGAGGCCTACTTCTCTCCTTTCAGTCGTCTCTAAAGTGATGGAAAAGTATATAAACACCGAATTACTAAAATTTCTTGACAAACACAGTCTAACCCACGACAGGCAGTATAGATTCCGTCCGCGCAGATCAACTGCCGACCTCCTTTCCCTTGTCACCCATTCTTGGAACAATTCTATGGAACTACACGGTGAATGTCAGATTGACGCTCTAGACATATCCAAAGCATTCAACAACGTCTAGCACGTAGCGCTGCTTAATAAACTACCGGCCTATGGCCTACCACCAAAACTCTGTACGTGGACAGCAAATTTCCTCTCCAACCGAAGCATTTCTGTTGTTGTGGATTGCCATTCCTCTAAGCTGTATCAATTAATGCAGGTGTTCCTCAAGGTTCAGCTCTAGCACATCCAACCCAGTTCATAGGTACGCGGACGACAGCACCCTCCACTAAAATATACAATATTCTTAGCCTGTCTCTTTAGCCCAATTAGATGAGGATCGCAGACTCATGGAGGGTTCTCTTTCCGTGGATCTCTAAAAAATATTAGACTGAGGAAGTAGAAATCTTGTACAATTCAACCCCACCAAATCACAGTCTTGCTTTCTTTCTCATAAGAGATACACCAACCCTAGACCCATCACAATAAACAACCAAGTTATTCAAAGTAATGAGTCATTTTCACTTGTTGGCATTTCTGTCGATCGAAATCTCAATTGGCACCAACATGTCACATTAATTGCAGAAGCGGCTGCTAAGAAATTAGGTTTCCTCTTCCGGGCTCGCAAATACTTTTCAGCAGCTAATCTCTATACCTTATATACTTTACAAATAAGACCAAACCTCGAATACCTCTCCCACATCTGGGGTGCTGCTGCCGCTTCTACACTCGCTATCCTGGACTCCATTCAGAAGAGAGCTATACGTCTCATCGGTGACCTTACCCTTACCCAAAGGCTGCCATCCGTTGCCCACCGACGTGCCGTTGGTGACCTCTCTCTCTTTTATAGGTATCTGCACGGGCACTGCTCAGAGGAGCTTTCTTCCATAGTTCCTCCACCTACTGCCCCCAACCGATCTACCAGGGGAACAGAGCGACTGTACCCTTTAAGTGTCCAGGTCACCAGACATAGAACATCTTGTTATGCGCGCTCTTTTGTCCCGAGGACTTCCAAGTTGTGGAATTCCTTGCCGGCACATGTTTTTCCTTCTCCTCCGAACCTCCAAACCTTCCAGTCCAGAATTAACAAGTTGCCTCTTTCCTCCTTGTCGACACTCACGTTACGATAGTATTTAGGCTGTAAGCCCTCGTGATGTGTTGTATTTTAGTGTGAAGTAGTTTTATTGTTAATAAACTGTTCGAATCGATAAGCGCGTTATTGGTTCCCTAATTGTGTGATTTGTATAAATAATTAATGTCTTAAAGTCTACCCATGCCTGAGGTCTATTGTTCAGCCGATGACTTCTCTGAGCGTAAGCCCTGATTTGTTTTTAAAGGTAATTAGGTACGTTGCAGTTATTTTGATAATCTTCTGTACAGGTTGCCTAAAGTTTGCTCCGACATAATTGTTTTTCTGGTTTGATTTTACGCGTAAGCAGATTTTAATGTGCGTAAAGGAGGCAACCGGAAAACAGAATGTTTAAAGATGTTTACTACAGATTAGGTGAAACTCCTTTGTTTAATTCAGAACAAGATAATTTGGGCCGCCCAAAAAATATCGCTTCTAAACAAGAAGGGTGTTTTTTTGAATACTTTTCAGCAAAGTTTAATTTTCCTTCACTCCCAAACAAGCCATCGTTAAACTCACTGGAGAGCTCAGTCATGGCTCGGGAGCGGTTTCTATTGATACCACTTGTAGCTACGGCTAATTGCGAAGCTCGTGCCTTTATTCGGTTTTCTACGCAAATAGCGTTACACCTATCAAAATTCATCTCTGATTAACGGAAGTGAATTTAGACTCCTCTATGGATGCCAAAAACGTTCGCAAGTAGTGTAGGTAGTTTACAACTAGTCGCAATGAAATTTACGACGAAGTAAGGAACGGAAGATGGTAAATTTCTGACAAGACAGTCGCGAAATTTGAACAAAAATGCGTTAAGATCGGATAATCGATGATCTCTGCATTTTTCTTCCTGAAGTATCGCGAAGTACCATTCATAGAACTTTGTAAAAAATATTGGAATATCGAAAGGTACGCGCAATATGGGTCCCACGAGTGCTCACAGAACACTATCAACAGCAATAAGTTGACTCCTCCTGCGAATTTCTTCGACGCTATGCAGATGAAAAGCAAAATTTCTTTAACTGTGTTGTCACGGGTGACGAAACCTAGGCGTTTTACTTCACACCTGAGACCAAACAGCAACCGCGTGAGTGGCGACATTCTTCTTCCCCCAAGTCACGAAAATTCAAGCAAACACAGTCTGTTGGCAAAGTTAAGGCAAATGTGTTTTAGGATCAAAAAGGAGTATTTTTGGTCGACTTCGTGGCTACGGGGATCGCAATAAAAGCTGGATGATTCAGAACCGGAAAAGATTAATGTTGAGCAAGTATACAAGCCCTATCCACGATAACGCTCGCTAGTAAAACCGTCGTTGTCACGCAGCAGTTTGAATGTGACATCATCACCTGCCCACATAGACTGGACTTGTCACCCAGTGACTACAACTTGTTTCCTACGTTGAAACATTATTTACCCGCGAGGCGCTTCCATGTCTTTGACGAGGTGAATGATGAGGTCCAACGCTTCCTAAACGACATGGTTGCAAACCGGTATGACATGAACATACAAAACTGAAGCTGTGCCTACAAAATTATACCGACGGAAATGACGATTATGTAAAAAATAGAGGAGGGTTCAAGCTTTAAAAGGATGTATCAACTGCTGGACATAAACGTTTCTTTCTATTTATAAAAAAATAGGAGGCCCTGCTTTTGGGAACATTCTCGTATACTCATATAAAAATATTTGCAAAAATCTGCAGATACCTTGTTGTAAATGTCGACTGACTGATGCAGTAGAATCTCAACTTTCATTGCTTATTCACACATTTTTGTAGACTATGTATATATGTATCTAGGTGAGTTTTTCGAGGTCCAAATTAACTAAATATTTACTTAGGATTCTATTTCTTGAAACTAGAAAAATTACCATGAAGAATCTACGAGAATATCCTAGATGATTTACGTAAATATCACGTATATATTGACTAACGTTGATTGAGGAGCCAAAGGGCCTTTGTAAATGTACGTGATTCGGCAGAATCAATATTAAAACAAGTTAAATTGATAGAACAAACTGCTGTACATCATCAATACTCCTTGCTTTCATTTTAACAAGAACTTTAGGTAGAAATCTTTCTCAAAATGATAAATGTAACATACTATATAATAAAAGGGGCTATGTGATCTTATCATCTCAACCATGAATCTATCTGGAATGTTTGCTGTTTACACAAATTTGATTTTTTAATATCATTGAATATTTTAAAGCAAATTTAAACTAATTTTGTTTCTTCTCTAATAAAATAGTTCATAAAAAGAGACACCCGTGTGTTTTAAAGACATCGTAAGCTTTATATTTATTACGACTATTACTACTACAACCAGCACCCGTCACGCCAATTCCATAAAGAGGTAGGCACGCCACAAAGCCTACGCTAGTTCGTAACAAAATTTCTTCAAGCACTTCCGCCCTGACATGATATTTTCGCTTCTTCCACATTCATACACCTTCTCATACTATATTACAGAAACTCCTGATATATTTCTTCTTTAATATACCGCCGAGAACATCCGACCCAGTTTTCCTGGGTGTTCCACGGCCTCTCTTGTCGTTCGCATTTAAACTAGAGGTCTTGCTGATGCTGCCAGCGCTTCCAGTCTGCATCAGAAAGGAGACTGTGGCGTCGCATCTCAGAATACGAGACTCTGGAAACTGATGCGGTGAGGGAGCAATAACAGGACATGCAAAAATTGCCAAGGAGGTGGAAAAGGAAATTCCAATTTCCACCAACAAGGTACGAAATGCAGAGGATTATATTAGGCTGACTAGAACATATACCCTCAGAATCCCCAGCAAGGATCAATGAAGGGAAAATGAGGTTGCTTCCTAGCCTGCTAGCCTAGTCTGTTTTACTGATGGATCATGGATTGACAGCTGTACTCCTCCGGGACATGAATATACATCGATAGCTTGGAGATGCACGAGAGCTATACTCTGAGCGCATATACCACGGTATTCGACACGGAGGTATACGCTATTATGTCTGTAGTTGCTCGATAGGATATGAGGATGAGCCCTGATGAATGTGAATACATTTTCTTGGATGGTCAGGCGGCCCTCCCGGTAGTCTGAGAGCCTAGAATTAGGTCAGTGCTGGTTCGGGAGTGCTTTAATGCTCTTTCGGGACTGTCCAGGACAAAGGAGATACACTGTGACGTGGCGGAGAATGAAGTCGCGAATGACCTCACAAGACTTAGTTCCCAGCGACCGTCTGTGGCCCGGAGCCTGCTATAGGCATAAGTAGGAAGGTCTCCAAAGCCCTAGATAAGTGGACTTGGGAGGCCATGGAGGAGCACTGGAGGTTGTTCAGTGGCTATAGACCGGCGAGGGACTTCGTGGTGAGACCGGGTAGAAACAAGATTGCCTGGGCTCTTGGTAGGAGTCGTTCTGCGCTTCGCCGCATCATTGAGGTGCTAACAGGCTAGCGCACTCTCAGAATATACATTATAATGGTAGATGTCGAGAGGAAGCTCATTTACCAGGATGCCACGAGACTGAGGAAAACTGAGAATGTTAGGCTTTTGGGAGCCTTCGAGGTTCGAGGAGTCTACAGAGGATCAATGTAATTTCCTTTAATAGATTACCGTCATGGCCTTTATTTTGAGGTCGAGGTGGTTTGGTGACGGGACCGAGGAGGAGCAGAGCATGCTTGTTGGGCGCCGGGGTTGGAAAAAACGGCCCAATGTGGCCCACTTGCTTGGCGTTAGCCCCCCCACCACTGCTACTATCCCTACAGGATCTATCATACATTGATCGAGTAATCTAAAATTTATAGCCACATGACATTACTAAATAAAATACGGATTGCTGGTTGTTGATATTATATCATTTATATGCAAAATAAAAACTGTGGGAGCCAAAATGGGACCCTGTGAAACACCCGCATTAATTTTTTATTCATCTGATCAAATTCCATCGACAACAGTAGACATTCATAGTTTCAAAGGCACTCCGCACGCTAGAAGTTTATTGAGAAGTGCTGCATGCGAAACCCGATCTAATGCTTTAGAAATATCAAATGAAATTTCATGACCTCAAGGTTTTGAAAGCAGAAATCAAAAGATTAGTGACATATGTCAAAATATCCCCACTAGATTGGTTTTGACGAAAGCGGCATTGGCGATCACTCAGAATGTTTGATTTGTCAAGGTATTTTATAAGCTCCATATTGACCACTTTTTCCATAACTTAAGATAAAATTGATAGAATGTAAATTCGACGATAGTTTCCCACATCCGATTTGTCTCCCTTTTACGGGACAGGCTAAACTCTAGCTTGGTTCCAAGAAGATGGAAATATTTGTAGTACATCTAACAGGCGACATAAAATTCAAGTTAGTTCAGGAGCACACATTTTAAGAACTTTTGCAAGAATTCCATTGAGTCCTGACGCTTTTTAAATGTCTAAATTTTCCAATATGTGTTTCACAGTACGATGCCTGAAAAATATTTTTCCCATCTATGACTTTACAGCTGGAATAGTTGGTGAGCTCTTTCCATGCGGATCAAGCGTGGGATTGGAAGCAAATACACGGGTGAATATCGACCTTTTCTTTTGACGATACAGCGGATATTCGGTAATTTAAAGCCAGGGGAAGAAATGAGCTGGTGGTGAAATTTCTACCTCTGATTTTTGCCATAGACCAGAAACGTCTGGTATTGTTTGGACAAGAGACGACTTAGTCCCTTAATGATTAGTGGAAGTTTTTTTTTCACTTGATCGATTGTCTGTTTGCGCCTGTTACTTGCTGATAAAAAGGCGGCGTGAGTTTCTTCGTTCGGGTTTTTGCGCCAAAGATTGCAAGTAGAATTTTTAGTAACTGCTGCTTTTCGATAAGCTTTCTTTAACAAGGGTTTTGAATGTCGTATGGATGACCACCAAAGAAATTATAACAGTCGAATTGTGGTCGTTTTACTGATATCAGTCTGTACGCAGTTCTTTAAAGGTTTATTTTCTGAAATTGTATGATCCGGGCGAGAGTGCATTTTTGATTATTGATGGTAAAAACTATTCTTCGACCATCTGAAAAACATTTATTTTGACACAACACACCACAACAAAATAACTTAACAATTGCTAAGAGAACGCTTTTCTTTGTTAGCTTCTTATCAATATTTGGGGTTTGTTTCAAAATTAGGCCATGATGCTGTCCATTTCCGTGCGATCCAAAAGAATGCTCTATTATTTTACACTTTTTCCTAAGTTACGTACACTATTTTTAAGACGATTTGAACCCCACTACAAAGCTATTATAGCAAATAAGCCAGATATGATAAATGTATATTACACAAGCAAATGCACTTTTTACTTTTGTAAAGACCATCTAATTTGAATATTTCTCTATTTCAAAGGCAAAAATGACTGGATATAATTTAACAAGATTTTCTTTTTAGGTATGGCCATCATCTGCAAGTTGCATATTGATGATGGCAGTATCGATGGATCGTGTGTTGACAGTAAAAAACTATCGCCCTGCCGGAGAGGAAGCACAGAGACGGCAAATGTTATACTTTACGGTCGGACTTCTTTGGTTTGTAGCCGGTGGACTGGCTCTCACACCCCTCATCCCAGTCCCCTTTTGGAGGAAAGGTGTCGTTATCGTAAGAATACTGTTAGTTCATGTGATATCCACTTTAGCCAACCTGATGTGTCACTTGGAAGTATATTCCAAACTCACAGCCCTGTCTTTGACAGCAAGAGCTAAACATGGAGAACTGCCTCTTCCAATACCACTCCTTAGAAAGCCAACACATGTTATCATTGTCGCTGGGATGACCCAGGTAGGAACATATTTATTTACTAGCAAATCTGTTAGCTTTTAGAAACAATGACGCAAAACAAAATGTCTTAACTTTCATATGCTGTATAATTTCAAAATTATTTTTAACTTGACATATTGCTGGCTTCCTTCTAATATAAATAGTTTTGTATATCGCCTAAATATTAAACTAAAATTGTGGTACTAAAATATAAAACTTTTCTTAAAGGTAAGCCTTTCTTATAACTACAAGATACGCCTTCAAAGGGCCACAAGTACAAATGTATAATCGACTTACTGCTGAACACGATGTCGCTATAGCCCAATTTTTCCTCAATCTATAATGGAAATTTTATTTCCGCGAAAGACTAGTGAGTTTAGTTAAGATGAGCTGGTAAAAATAAAGATTACTTAAGACTTTAGGTAGCAAGTAATTAATTTAGCTTTCCTAGAATTTCCTTTATTTTAGTTCGATATTTGCGACCTAAAATTGTGGTAACCATTATTTGTAGAATCTGGTAGGCCAATTATTTTATTTGCCACGTTAGTTTACCTTACTGAATACCGACCGACATCCTGAAGCGACCAATTCTCTGTGGTCGACTCCTGGCGCCTTCATCAGTCTTATTGACTTAGATACAACGCAGAGTTGTGGCCTTAAACTGAATCAACCCTGAGAAGTTCTCATGCAAGAAGTTATCTCAGTACGCCGCTATTCAATTAAGTAATTAGGAATTCGAAATTTTGATGCTCTTGACTACTTTCTACTGACAGCTCCGTATTTTTTATTTTTAGTAAAGTAAGGTTAGGTTAAATTGTGGGTGGGCCATAACGGTAACTCCACTGTGCCCAGCTTGGCTATCTGAATATATTTTTATCGATTTGTGTATGCAATGGTTTTGTATAATTTCCCTTGCACACATCTCGATGGCATACACTTCTGCCTGGTGTATGGTTGCATACTTCCCGAGGCTAGATAATATTCTTGCATCGGTGTTGCTCCCATATATGTCGGCTCCTGCGCCTTGATCGGTTTTGGAGCCGTTAGTGTACCAGCAGAGATCTGCCTTCAATAGGGTCGTTTGATTGCGTTCCCAGTCCACGCCTTTCCAGTAGGAAGGTCTTGAAAATCTAGATCTTCTAAGACAGATTTAATAAAGTTAAACACTAGTGAATCTGTAGGTTATTATTTATATATATATATATATATATATATATATATATATATATATATATATATATATATATATATATATATATATGTATATATATATATATATATATATATATATATATATATATATATATATATATATATATATATATATATATATATAGAATGTGTGACGCCAAGACTTTTAGTTAGCCGTTTATCCATAACTACTCCGATTTGAAATTTGAAAATTTACACACATACGATCGAGACAAATTGCAGTTCAGTGAAAATAGTTCACTTTATGTCAAACTTCGGGTTTAATCGGAAGTGACCATCAACTTGCTTATTTTAAATACATCATGGTAATTTTCATTATATTTTCGAATTCTACATTGAATTTGAAATAAATTATCACTAATACACCATATGTCAAAAATCAACCTCTTTCGAAAATTTTTGATTTTTTTGAAAATTCTCGCGAAAACCAAGGTGAAAGTTGCACGCTCTCTCTCTTTCTATCTGTGGAAATACAACTGATAAGACTCAGTTTCTGTACAGATTACCCTCAGATTGGCACCTAAACGACACGTTTGATAGCGTTTCTTTTAAGTATACAGGGTCATGAGAATTAGCCGTGCCATTTGGTAAAATTAAAATCACAATTACTCGCTTATTTCAAATGAAACACCCTATATTTTATGAGCTTATTCGGTTCGCATCCGGTTTCCCTTTCCACGTGTATTAGCATTCCCTATACCTAAATTCCACCGTTTCCCAAATATTTTCATTTCATTGGATTCACTTAATTAAAATGGCGACAATAGATTTAAGGTAGCCTTTGGAACTTATTTATATGCTTGTTGACGTTTACATGTCAAAAGAGCGTCAAGCAAAACTTATTGTCATATAAATCGAGATACTATCAGTCAACGCGGTGCAAAAATGGCAAATTTGCAGTACACAAACGACGATTTTTTGGAGCTTCTAATTATTTATAATGAGTGTCAACGAATTGTGGGCCGAACATGTCGTGAATGTGCAGAAAAGTACCCGAATAAACCGAAACCCAGTCACGACATGATAAATAGGTTGCTACAAAATTGTTCACAGCATGAAAGTTTTCGCCCAAAAGTACAGAAGCGTAAGCCACTCGTCGATAACGAGGTAAGCGAAGTGAACGTATTGGCATTTTTTGTTGCTGATCCCAAGGCATCTATCAGGGATTGCGAAAAAGAATTACGCTTGTCAGCGAGAACGATTCACAGAATTTTGAAAAAGCATCATTGGAGGCCCTTCTCTTACCACCCGATACATGGTTTGCAACCAACCGATCTTCCTGGACGGGTTATGTTCTGTGAATGGTTCCTATTGAAAACACAAGAAGATGAGAATTTCTGCAAGATAATTATTTGGTGCTATGCGGCGAAGTTCTCCAAAAATGGCATACACAATCGCCACAATAGTCACTTCTGGTCAGATGAGAATCCCCATGTCACCAGGATCAACTATTTCCAAGACAGGTAGTCATTCAATGTGTGTTGTGCAACTAAGAACTATAAGATTTTTGGGATTAAATATACGATGAAAATCTCACTGGTATGAGTTATAATGCTATTTTGCACGAAGTGGTTCTAGTTTCTCTCAACACATTAAGTTTAGAAGAAGCTAGAACAAGCTGGTATCAGCAAGACGAAGCACCGCCCCACAGTTTCCATTTAGCTCATGATTTTTTGTAACAACATTTTGAAGACAGGTGGGTTGCCAATAACGGCCCACATAGATGGCCACCACGGTCCACTGACTTAACACCTCTGGATGCAAACATCTGGGGCTACATCAAAAATAAAGTATACCAAGAACCTGCCACCACAAAAGAAGACATGGTAGGTAGAGTTTTACGTGCCTTCAATTCACTAAATTCGAGACAAATCATAAAGGCTACGAACCAAAACATTATAAGACGAATAACAAAATTCCTTCATGTCAGTGGGAGTAATTTTGAGCATTTTTTATAAGTTCCACTTTTTTTTGTGTTTTAGTCTTCCACTAGCTATTAGTTAAGTTCTGTAACTCATTTATAATAAATAACTACCTATATTGTTGAGCTGTATTTTGGTTTTACAAGTTAGTTAACAACACATTGATTTTACAGAACTAAAACAAGGGAAATGCAGCGATTTGGATGCAAATACAAAATGTTCTCTTTTTTTACGCGAGAAGGCCCAACAAATGTTATGTTCTCATTTGTAAGGGGTGGGGCTTGACATGTAGACGTCAACAAGCATATTATCAAGTTCCAAAGCCTGCTTTAAATCTATTGTGACAATCTGAATCAAGTGAATCCAATAAAATAGAAATATTCGGGAAACGGTGGAATTTAGGTATAGGGAATGCTAATACACGTTGAAAGGGAAACCAGATGCGAACCGAAATAGTTCATAAAACATAGGGTGTTTCATTTGAAATAAGCGAGTAATTGTCATTTCAATTTTACCAAATAGCACGGCTAATTGTCATCACCCTGTATACTTAAAAGAAACGCTATCAAACGTGTCGTTTAGGTGCCAATCTGAGGGTAATCTGTACAGAAACTGAGTCTTCTCAGTTGTATTTCCACAGAGAGAGAGAGAGAGAGAGCGTGCAACGTTCGCCTTGGTTTTCGCGAGAATTTTCAAAAAAAATCGAAAAATTTCGAAAACGGTTGATTTTGGACATTTGGTGTATTAGTAATAATTTTTCTCAAATTCAATGTAAAATTCGAAAATATAATGAAAATTACCATGTTTTATTTAAAATAAGCAAGTTGATGGTCACTTCCGGTTAAACCGGAAGTTTTACATAAAGTAAACTATTTTCACTGAACTGGAATTTGTCTCGATCGTATGTGTGTAAATTTTCAAATTTTAAATCGGAGTAGTTATTGAGAAACGGCTAACTAAAGGTCTACAGCGTGTTTCTAAATTGATGCGAAAAATTTTGCAGGGTGATTCTTTGGCGAAAAATAAGGGGTGTCTTTTTTATAAAGTTTTTCTTGAAACCCCTTCTCCTCCAAGTTACAGCCCTTTGAAATTTTGGCAAAAAAAAGTTTTCATTAAGTTTCTCCGTTATGCAATAATTTAAAAAAAAACGAAATTTTGCAGATGCACAAGGCTAACAAAATGACAGTTTTAAATGGATTTTGTAACCCTATAATGTTATCACAAGAGGGTGAAAAAACCTACCCTGACATTATTTTTTATCAGTACTTTTTATTGTGTGTACCGTTTTCTATTTAAAAAAATGACTTAATAATAAGGATTCATTTAGCAACTTTTTTATGTCTTGACATTTTCTCATAAAATTGTTAGTTTCATCAAAAAAAATTACTCAGATCGATGTCACATGAATTTACAGAGTGGTTGTTATTTGCTGAAAAATCAAGTACGTGGTAGGCTGTCAAATAACCTCATAATTACACTAAGATGTTTTTATGTATTGTTCTGGCTTTTACTAATTTCCAAAAATTCATAATAAGAAACAACAACTATTGTACTACTATTTTATAATTAATAATTACCAAACTAAGAAACGAAAACAAATATTAACAAAATGTCAGTACGTATCATCATAATAAATGTTGAAAATTCCCTCCTTCGGAGAGAACGCATAACTCTAGTCTGTTTCTCATTGAACTTCCTATTCTATGAAAAATACCAGGTGTGTTTCTTATAATATCACATGATGCAATAATACGATTGCTCAAGTCATCGATTTTTTCAACAGGACTTGAATAAACTAAGGTTTTTATAAAACCCCACAGCCAAAAATCCAACGGATTCAATTCAGGAGTTCGGGAAGGCCATTTCTGTGGGCCTCCTCGACCTATCCAACGATTTGGGTAAACTTTGTTCAAGTAGTTGCGAGCGTTGATACTAGAATGACCCGGAGCCCCGTCGTGCATGTACCACATTTGTTGTCTCATTTGTAAAGGAATATTTTTAAGAAGTAGGGGCAAGTCTTCTTTGAGTAGATGACAGTACACTTCTCCATTTAGTCTTATCGGAGGAAAATATGGTCGAATTAAGTCATCACCATTACATTTAATGAAAACTGGTGTTGAAAATGAGATTCCGTAATTTCGTGTGGGTTTTCTTCAGACCACATGTGGTTATTATGAAAATTGCTAATAGATTCTCGTGAAAAGTTGGCCTCATCAGTAAATAAAATACGAGATAAGAACTGTGGAATTTGCGTGATCATTTGAAACATCCATTGACAAAAAATTAAACGAGGTAAAAAACCACGAGGTAAGAGCGCTTGAACTTGTTGTTCTTTTAAAATTCTAAATACCGTGGCATAGCTGACATTTAAGACTTGAGCGATTCTTCTTGTACTTGTACCAGGAGATTCTTCAATTAAACTGAGGACAGCCTTTTCAAGTGCTACAGTTCCTACTTCTCTAGAACGCCCGAAATCGGTGGCACTTCTTGAAAATTTACCTTCTTCTTGCAGACGTTGATGAATGCCTGCGAATATGCTGCGATGGGGTACAGTTCTATTTGGATATAACTCAGTGTAGCGACGCTGTGCTCTTAACCCATTGCCATTAGCACGGCCATATTCAAAATGCATATTTGCCATTTCGGAATTGGTATAATTTACCGTTTTATCCACTTATTTGTTCTAAGTGTTTAAAACATTCTCAATAGATTGACAACAACCAGAACAATTAATATTAGTGTAATTATGACGTTATTTGACAGCCTACCACGTACTTGATTTTTCAGCAAATAACAACCACTCTGTAAATTCATGTGACATCAATCTGAGTAATATTTTATTTTTTTGTGATGAAACTAACAATTTTATGAGAAAATGTTAATACATAAAAAAGTTGCTAAATGATTCCTTCTTCTAAATAATTTTTAATAGAAAACGGTACACACAATAAAAAGTACTGAGACAAAATAATGTAAGGGTAGGTTTTTTCACCCTCTTGTGATAACATTATAGGGTTACAAAATCCATTTAAAACTCTCATTTTGTAAGCCTTATGATGCATCTGCAAAATTTCGTTTTTTTTTTTTAATTATTTCATAACGGAGAAATTTAATGAAAACATTTTTTTGCCAAAATTTCAAAGGGTTATAACTTGGAGGAGAATGGGTTTCAAGAAAAACTTTAAAAAAAACACGCCTCATTTTTCGCCAAAGAATCACCCTGTAAAATTTTTCGCATCAATTTAGAAACACCTATATATATATATATATATATATATATATATATATATATATATATATATATATATATATATATATATATATATATATAGAGAGAGAGAGAGAGAGAGAGAGAGAGAGAGAATGCAAATTAAGCCTTTGGAGTTCCTTTGTTTCTTATTCCCCCAACATCTTTACAATGGTAGCGGAAACGTCGAGTTTCAAGAAATTCTGGATGTGGTTCAATCCGAGAACCAAATCTTTTTTTCACATTATGATTTATGTATACACTGCATATAGTGTCCAAAAGCTTTGGTTCACGCTTATCAAAGAATTTTTCACGACGCCTTGTTTAATCAGGGAATTCTTGCCTACAAGAATTTACTAAAGACTGAAAGTAAGATATCATTTCATTAATGTAATTCTATTTTCAAATAGTAATAAAACAATTAGGTACGATATGTACATTATAATCTCATATAATAATAATAACTATTCCACCACAATTTATCTGCAGAAGCTGCATTGTCATATAAAATATAATTTAAACTTGTATTCGTTTTTTTATCAGTATCAAAAACTCTACACCTGTTTTGGATGGACCTGTCATAAGGTATTATTTGAATTAAACAATCTTAATAATTTGTATGACAATTATCATTAGTTATGATTGTTCCAGAAGTCTGAGATATCTAGTAAGATTACGCCTATTCATCAGACATACCTCAATATCGAGGTAATCGAATTCACCGTGGGGTAGAAGTCAACTTACGACAATTTAGCTACACAGTGGTATTAATTACTTGCTTCTCCGAATGATTAGTGCTTGGAACTTAGGTTATTAGATATTCCAGCAAAACTATCAAACCAATATTTAATTAAATATGTAACTCAACCGTCTGCCTTCTCTCAGTTTAAATTTAAACTTACGAATCAGTTACATGCCTTTGTTCTAACCCATACTGCACTCATATATTATTATATTTTAATGTCATTTAATCAGCTAAAAATCAACAAAAAGGTTTATGCCAAGCGCAACTTTATTTTCCACTTGAAATAGCAGGTCAGATTACGTCAAGTCTGATTAAGACAGGTCAGGTCAAGTAATAGGGGTAGCAGATTTAGGCCTCAAAGAACATTTTTTGGAGAATGGCTACAAATAAGGAATTCAAAGTAACGACCAATTTTGGAAGGGAAAGAAATATATTAATTATATTAATGTTATTATTCACAATACAACAAAAATGTAATTACAAAAATTATAGAGAATCACAGGCTACGCGTTCTAAAATTATCTGTGATTATGCAGGTGTCCCATATTTGCAAGACAAAGCAAATATACTTGTTTTTAATGGAACACCTGTATATTACTTAACTCTTGGACCTCATTTTTTAATTTTGAGTCTAATTTGTAGAAGTATATTTTTAGCCACAGTGCTTTGTTTTAAAGATATTTTGAATTTTATTTAAAAAAAATAAAAGTCACCTGCAGCTAGTAAATATCCTTATTTTACCGGCTATTAACCTTAGAGACTCCAATCTGGCATGTTGTTCGTCCATAGATGGCATCATGTTGTTGTAATATAAACAATGTGTTTACTTATACAGGATTGTCCGTAAATATCGATTAAAGTTGGGCACACTATAGGTCCGAAAACTCATTTTTTTCAAATGGAACAGCCTGTATTTTATATTTTGGAAAACAAGGTCTCATCTTTAGCTTCAACTTTTGTGAAGTACTCAATATGTTAAAAACTACTAGTTTTTATATTATTTACATTTGTATTGAGATACCTTGATTTATAAGAGCAATACGATGTAAAACAGTAGGCCATTGACAAATTACAGATTCCACATGATTAATTAATTTCCCGGGGTATGAACTCCTTACTTCCTCTAGATTGCATGGAGGCGTGTGCGCATACGTCCGTAGAAATCTACCCTGCACCAGACTTCCCAAATTAGAAGCTGGAAGAAAATACATACTATGGATAAAACTCTCTCTCAGGGCTGCAACTAAATTCATCTGTTGCTTTTACCGCTCACCTTCTGACAACAACTTTGTCCAGCTCTTTGACTACCTTTTTGAAGAAACCGACCATCTTATTTCTGAATATCCTTCCTCTGAGGTCACTATTCTTGGTGACTTCAATATCTATAATAAGGAATGGCTAGGATATTCAAAAACCGATCCACAAAGGAGAGCAGTGGAGGCCTTTGCAGTCAGCAACTCTTTAGCCAATATGGTACAGCAACCTTATTACTTTCCTCGCATCCCAACACACAGCTCAAATCCCTTGGATCTCCTTCTTACTACCAATCCTGAATGCTATAAAATATCAGTCACCGCCCCCCTCGGTCGCTCAGACCATGGCATGGTCACCGCTTCCTGAGCAATGCAACCCGAGGTCACACAGACATCACACCCACGTATCGTTTGGCAATACAACTTCGCGAACTGGGACGAAATGCGAGATTACTTTTCCTCATTTCCATGGGCGTCTGTCTGCTTCTCTCATCCTGATCCTTCAGATATCTCACAAACCGTCACCGAAATTATCCAATCTGGGATGGAATTAGTTATTCCACATACACAGAAAACCTCTTCAGCCACTCAAAAGCCCTGGTTCTTTAAATCTTGTGACAAGGCCAGACGTGAAAAGGTCAAAGCTCACAAAACACTTCTACACAATCCAAGTCAACAAAACCGTCAAGCATTTAACGACGCAAGAAACCGCTATGTCCGCATTCTTTCTGAGGCAAAAAAACTCGTTTAATAACCACATCAAAAACAAAGTCCTCTTAAGCTCTAAGGGCAGCAAACCCTTCTGGACTCTTGCTAAATCTATTGAGATTAATTTCTGCAAGAGCACGTTCCCACCTCTTGTCTCAGTGGATAAAATCGTTTCTACCGCCCTGGGCAAGGCTGAACTTTTTGCCTCATTGTTCGCCGGCAATTCTACTCTCAACCCATCTCCAAATGTTCAACCACCAACAGTCCCCAATGTCGCGCATAAAATGACGGACATCATTTCCAAAACTAAAAAGGTACGAAAAATGCTCTCTTAATACCAGGAAAGCCTCTGGCCTTGACGAGATCCCAGCAATCGTTCTCAAAAAAAAATGCACACCAGAACTTGCTCCTGTCCTTACTCGTCTGTTTCAGACATCTTGCAATAGAGGCATATTCCCTAGTAACTGGAAAACTGCTAGAGTACAACCTGTCCCCAAGAAAGGATCCAAAGCGCTTCCTAGCAACTACAGGCCTATTTATCTCCTTTCAGTCATCTCTAAAGTGATGGAAAAGTATATAAACACCGAATTACAAAAATTTCTTGAAAAACACAGTCTAATCCACGACAGGCAGTATGGATTCCGTCAGCGCAGATCAACTGCCGATCTCCTTTCCTTTGTCACCATTCTTGGAACAAGTCTATGGAACTACACGGTGAATCCAAAATTGTCGCTCTAGACATATCCAAAGCCTTCGACTAGGTCTGGCACGCAACGCTGCTTAATAAACTACCAGCCTATGGCCTACCACCAAAACTATGTACCTGGACAGCAAACTTTCTCTCCAACCGGAGCATTTCTGTTGTTGTGGATGGCCATTCATCTAAACTATATCAAATTAATGCAGGAGTTCCTCAAGGTTCAGCTTTAGCCCCTACTTTGTTTCTTCTCCACATCAATGACCTCATCTCTAGCACATCCAACCCAATTCACAGTTACGCGGACGACAGTACCCTCCACTCAAATATACAATATTCTGAGCCTGTCTCTTTGGCACAACTAGATCAGGATCGCAGACAAATGGAGGGTTCTGTCTCCGTGGACCTCCAAAACATATTAGACTGGGGAAGTAGAAATCTTGTACAATTCAACCCCACCAAATTTCAGTCTTGCTTTCTTTCTCATAAAAGATACACCAGCCCTAGAACCATCACAATGAACAACTAAGTTATTCAAAGTAATGAGTCCTTTTCACTTGTTGGCATTTCTGTGGATCGAAATCTCAATTGGCACCAACATGTCACATCAATTGCAGAAGCGGCTGCTAAGAAATTAGGTTTCCTCTTCCGGGCCCGCAAATAATTTTCACCAGCTAATCTCTATACCTTATATACTTCACAAATAAGGCCAAACCTCGAATACTGCTTTCACATCTGGAGTGCTGCTGCCGCTTCTACACTGGTTATCCTGGACTTCATTCAGAAGGGAGCTATACGTCTCATTGGTGACCCTACCCTCACCCAAAGGCTGCCATCCCTTGCCCACCAACGTGCTGTTGGGGACCTCTCTCTCTTTTATAGGTATCTGCAATGGCAGTGCTCAGCTGAGCTTTCTTCCATAGTTCCTCCACCTGCTGCCCCCAACAGATATACCAGGGGAACAGAGCGAATGCGCCCTTTTACTGTCCAGGTCACCAGACATAGAACATCTTGGTATGCCCGCTCTTTTGTCCCGAGGACTTCCAAGTTGTGGAATTCCTTGCCGGCACATGTTTTTCCTTCTCCTCCGAACCTCCAAACCTTCAAGTCCAGAATTAACAAGTTGCCTCTTTCCTCCTTGTCGACATCCACGGTACGATAGTTATTATACTGTAAGCTCTCGTGGTGTATTGTTGAAATAAAACAATAATAATCACTGTCAGTTTATTGTTAAGTCAAGAGCTGTTAGTAAAGTTTTACTAAAAAGACAAAACTGTATTTTTCTTTAGCATAATTAACCGATATGTTTTGTGTTTTGGGAGAATGTTTAAGTAAATATCTATTAGATAATAGAATGTGTCACCAGAAGTGTCCTGAACGAAGGCAATCCACCAAGACATCGTTTGAGAGACTAATGGAGCGGGTTAATTGCTTCTGTTAAGTACGAGCCACACGAAAAAAAAACAATTACCACTGAGGACAATGAATTCAATGTGTTGCTGACTACCTATGACAATCCTTATCTTGGCACCCGTGAGCAAACCGTCAGAACATTATTCCTAGGTCGGTACAGAGAATATTGCAAAAATACAAGATGCATCCATATCATACTCAGCTACACTAATAGCTCACTAATAACGATTACCATAGAAGGCTTGGATTTGCCAGTGGGCACAGCAAAACATACGGACGACTAGATGCTTTTCAGATACTATTTTATTTGGGGATGAAGCTACGTTCCATAGAAACGGATCTGCAAATAGCCACGACTTCCATCCTATGCAACAACCAATCCCTATACAGGGTGTGGCGCCAAGACTTTTGGTTAGCCATTTCTCAATAACCACTTCGATTTGAAATTTGACAACTTACACACATACGATTATGACAAATTCAAGTGCAGTGTAAATAGTTTATTTTATGTCAGGCTTCCGGTTTAACCGGAAGTGACCACCAACTTGCTTATTTTAAACACAACATGGTGATTTTCATTATATTTTTGAATTCTACATTGAATTTGAAATAAACTGTACCATATGTGAAAAATCAACAGATTTCGAAATTTTTCGATTTTTTTTTGTTGAAAATTCTCGCGAAAACTAAGGTGAACGTTGCACTCTATCTCTCTGTGGAAATACAACTGAGAAGACTCAGTTTTTTCACAGGGGACCCTTTGGTCGGCACATACACGATACGTTTGATAACGTTTTTTTAAGTATACAGGGTGATAAGAATTATCCGTGCCATTTGGTAAAATTCAAATCACAATTACTCGCTTATTTCAAATGGAACACCTATATTTTATGAGCTATTTCGGTTCGCATTCGGTTTCCCTTTCAACGTGTATTAGCATTCCCTATATCCAAATTCCACCGTTTCCCGAATATTTCAATTGGATTCACTTAATTCAAATTGTCACAATAGATTTAAAGCAGGGTTTGGAACTTGAGAATATGCTTGATGACGTCTACATGTCAAGTCCCACCTCTTACAAATGAGAACATAACATTTGTTGGGCCTTCTCGCGTAAAAAAGGAGAACACTTTGTATTTGCATCCGAATCGCTGCATTTCCCTTGTTTAGTTCTGTAAAATCAATGTGTTGTCAAGTAACTTGTAAAACCAAAATACAACTCAAGTTGGTAGTTATTTATTATAAATGAGTACAGAACTTAACTAATAGCTAGTGGAAAACTAAAACACAAAAACAAGTAAGAAAAATTGTGTAACTTATAACAAATGCTCAAAATTACTCCCACTGACATGGAGGCATTTTGTTAGTCGTCTCATAATGTTATGGTTCGTAGCCTTTCTGATTTGTCTCGAATTCAGTAGTTTGAAGGGGCGCAAAACTCTCACTACTATGTCTTCTTTTGTGGTGGCAGGTTCGTGGTAAACTTTAATTTGATGTAGCCCCAGATGCTTGCATCCAAAGGCGTTAAGTCAGTGGACCGTGGTGGCCATCTATGTGGGCCGTTATTAGCAATTCACCTGTCTTCAAAATCTTGGTGCAAAAAATCATGAGCTAAATGTAAATTGTGGTGCGGTGCTCCGTCTTGCTGATACCAGCTTGTTATAGCTTCTTCTAAACCTAATGTGTTGAGAGAAACTAGAATCATTTCGTGCAAAATATCATTATAACTCACGCCAGTGAGATTTTCATCGTATATTTTAATCCCAAAAATCGTATCGTTCTTAATTGCACAAAACACATTGAATTACCACCTGTCTTGGAAATAGTTGATCCCGGTAACATAGGGAATCTCATCTGACCAGAAGTGACTATTGTGGCGATTGTTAATGCCATTTTTGGAGAACTTCGCCTCATCGCACCACATAATTCTCTTGCAGACATTCTCATCTTCTTGTGTTTTCAATAGGAACCATTCACAGAACTCAACACTTTTAGGAAGATCGTTTGGGTGCAAACCATGTATCGGGTGGTAAAAGAAGGGTCTCCAATGATGCTTTTCAAAATTCTGTGAATCGTTCTCGCTGACAAGCGTAATTCTTTTTCGCAATCCCTGATAGATGCCTTGGGATCAGCAACAAAAAATGCCAATATGTTTACTTTGTTTACCTCGTTATCGACAAGTGGCTAACGCTTCTGTACTTTTGGGCGAAAACTTCCATGCTGTGAACAATTTTGCAGCAACCTGTTTATCATGTCGTGGCTGTGTTTCGGTTTATTCGGGTACTTCTCTGCAAATGCACGACATGTTCGGCCCACAATTCGTTGACACTCACCATAAATAATTAAAAGCTCCAAAAATCGTCGTTTGTGTACTGAAAATTTGCCAGTTTTGCACCGGGTTGACTGATAGGATTGATTTTTATGACAATAAGCTTTGCTTGAGGCTCTTTTGACATGTAGACGTCAACAAGCATATTATAGAGTTCCAAAGCCTGCATTGAATGTATTGTGAAAATTTGAATTAAGTGAATCCAATAAACGTGAAATATTCGGGAAACGGTGGAATTTGGGTATAAGGAATGCTAATACACGTTTAAAGGGAAAGCGGATGCAAACCGAAATAGCTCATAAAATATAGGGTGTTCTATTTGGAATGAGCGAGTAATTGTGATTTGAATTTTACCAAATGGCACGGCTAATCCTTATCACCCTGTATATTTAAACGAAACGCTATCAAATGTGTCGTATAGGTGCCAATCTGAGGGTCATCTGCGCAAAAACTGAGTCTTCTCAGTTGTGTTCCACAGAGAGATAGCGTACAACGCTCACCTTGGTTTTCGCGAGAATTTTCAAAAATTTCGAAAAATTTCGAAAACGGTTGATTTTTCACATATGGTATATCAGTAATAATTTATCTCAAATTCAATGTAGAATTCAAAAATATAATGAAAATTGCCATGTTATATTTAAAATAAGCAAGCTGATGATCACTTCCGGTTAAAAGTCCGACATAAAGTAGACTATTTTCACTGAACTGTAATTTGTCTGAGTCGTATGCGTGTAAATTTTAAAATTTCAAATCGGAGTAGTTATTGAGAAACCGCTAACTAAAGGTCTTGGCGCCACACCCTGTATATCCAGTACACGCAGTTAGACAAGAGGGACTTTGAATGTTTGGGCAGACATTGTAGGAGGGTACGTAATGATTTAGATTTTTTTAGAAAACCACTTACCTGAATTACTAGAAGATGTGCCACTTACTATACGTCGAAAAATGTGGTTTCTCCATGATGGTGCTCCAGTGCATCACACAGGTCCCATTAAACATTATCTTAATGAAAATTTTGCAACGAGGTGGACTGGGAAGGGAGGACCAGTTGCAAGGGCCAGCGCGATCACCAGGTCTCACCGAAATCGATTTCTTCTTGTGGGGCCATGTCAAATATTTGGTATACGCATTGCAGCCGTCTACGAAGGAAGAAATGACAGGCAAGATCACAGAGATCTTCCGAAGCATCGATGTTAGTATGTTGAGAAGGGTAACTCAATCATTTGAATATCAATTGCAGTCTTGCATTGACGCTTCTTGAGGTACGTATGAGCATTTGCTGTAAGTAGGTAAATATTCGTATCTACTGTTTTTATATTTTATTGTTTGACGCTCAAGAATTTTTGTGGCTCTTTCGAATTATTTTATATTCGATTGTTAAATTCTACACCGTGAAATTCTTATAATAAATGTTTGTAATGTTTATAACTTGATGCATAATTTTTTTATTTACAAACGAAGGTTTCTATGAAAATTATTTATGAATATTTTTCACTTCATGGATATTTTCTTATTTCTCAATGGCCCATTATTTTACTTCGTATTGCTCTTATTAACCATGGAATGTGAATATAAATGTAAATCATATAACAACTAGCAGTTTTTATTCAAAGAACACATACTTGTAAAAAAAGGAACAGGTAGACCAAGAAGAAACCCTTTGAAAAACTGGCACAACTGATAAAGTGTGGAGGTTACAATGAAATCAAGAGAGCTGCTGAAAAGACAAATAATCATGTTGCGACGACTGGTCGATATGGCCTTTAGTTTGTGATGATGATGGTTATCTTTGAAACCTAAATTTTAGCACTGTTCAATAGTTATTGAAAGTGTGTGTTACATCTCACTGAAGGAAAATAAGTTGCCAGATCCTTTAATGAGTTACTGCTTTCTATTGGAGGAAGATTTTTAGATGTATTTCTCGTAAAATAAATGAATGGTCTTATGATGCTAGATGCGATGGATGAAAACAATACGCAGCGTTTTTATTTGGCAAATGCTTATTCAGAAAATGTCTTTTATTCTTGTTAGCTCACTGAAATTGGTATCCGTCCAAATGTCAGAAATCATAAATGGAAAAAGATTCAGACTTGCATAAGAGAATTTCTAATTAACGGGGTGCTTCTATCGGGACTGTGGAAAACAAATGGAAAAATGAATACTTCTGGAAAATGAACAATGTTTTTAATGCGATACACTTTTGCATATGAATATTATTCCGAATAACTTTTAAACAAACCAAATTTATTCGGAAAATATGTAGGTTATATTGAACTACCAACAAATTTTACTGATTCGGTAATATAGCGATGCCACTCAAAATGAGAAACCTGTTTTATTTTCAGACTGAATTAAATACAGCTGAAATGAAAACATGTCTTTCATGTCGTGAAAAGAAAATTATGTAATCAAATGAAAGGTCCTTTTTGAAATAATTTAATACTGTACATCTGAATTTTTTAAATCTATTTTTCGTGTATAAAATGATTAAGAGTGTTAATAAATATACAGACCGAAGTTCCATTATGAAATATTCGATGGCTTCTAAACGACTTCTTTAGACTGTTAATTATTTATTCTTTCCAGATACACAATAGAAAATATGCTCTTACCTAATGTTTCCAATACTTTTATAGTGAACTGAGTGAAAATAAAAGTCCTGATGAAGCAACTGCGGATGCTAGCGACATTTGGTTGTCACTTTGACTCTAGCTAAATCATAAAATTTAATGTAATAATGGAGTGACGAAAAAATTATCTTAGGTCAGAAGCTCGAATGGTATTGTCAAGATTACTTTAAAATAAAAGTATTGACTAATACATTAAGATTGAAAAGAGATTAAGAAAATTATATTATTTTGTATGTCAAAATTGGAAGCGATTGATGATTTGGAAGAAAGGTGTCATATATGGTTTGGGATATTCTTATTAAATTTTGTCATTAAATACTATACAAGTCCTAGGACTTTCTTGTACTGACATATGTATAATTTTCAGCAAATAAATATTAATAATAATAATAAAATGAAACCCACAGTAAGAAGACAAAAATATTGTACTTAGACGAAATACTAATGGTATATTGTCAAAGAAAAATACACCTTTGCGGTTTAAAGCAGTTTTCAACCTGTATTTTAGCGACCTAATTGACATTTTTTAATATATTTCAACAACACACCGCGGCGGCTTACAGCCTAAATACTATCGTATCGTGGGTGTCGACAAGGAGGAAAGAGGCAACTTGTTAATTCCGGACCTGAAGGTTTGGAGGTTCGGAGGAGAAGGAAAAACATGTGCCAGCAAGGAATTACACAACTTGGAAGCCCTCGGGACAAAAGAGTGGGCATAACAAGATGTTCTATGTCTAGTGACCTGTATAGTAAAAGGGTGCATTCGCTCTGTTCCCCTGGTAGATATGTTAAGGGCAGCAGGTAGAGGAACTATGAAAGAAAGTTCCTCTGAGCAGTGCCCGTGCAGATGTCTATAAAAGAGAGAGAGAGAGGTCACCAACGGTACGTCGGTGGACAAGGGATGGCAGCCTTTGGGTGACGGTAGGGTCACCGATGAGACGTAAAGCTCTCTTCTGAATGGAGTCCAGGATAGCGAGTGTAGAAGCGGCAGCGGCACCCCAGATGTGGGAGCAGTATAAGAGGTTTTGCCTTATTTGTGAAGTGTATAAGGTATAGAGATTAGCCGGTGAAAAGTTTTTACGAGCCCGGAAGAGGAAACCTAATTTCTTATCAGCCGCTTCTGCAATTGATGTGACATGTTGGAGCCAATTGAGATTTCGATCCACAGAAATGCCAACAAATGAAAAAGACCCATTACTTTGAATATCTTGGTTGTTCATTGTGACGAGTCTAGGGTTTGGTGTATCTATTACGAGATAGAAAGCAGGACTGAGATTAGGTGGAGTTGAATTGTACAAGATTTCTACTTCCCCAGTGTAATATATTTTGGAGATCCACAGAGACAGAACCCTCCATGAGTTTGCGATTATCATCTAATTGGGCTAAAGAGACAGGCTTAGAATGTTGTATATTTGAGTGGAGGGTGCTGTCGTCTGCGTAACTCTGAACTGGGTTGGATGTGCTAGAGAGGAGGTCATTGATGTGGAGAAGAAACAAAGTAGGGGGCTAAAGCTGAACCTTGGGGGACTCCTGCATTAATTGGATACAGTTTAGAGGAATGGCCATCCACGACAAGAGAAATGCTTTGGTTGGATAGGAAATTTGCTGCCCAGGTACAGAGTTTTGGTGGTAGGCCATAGGTCGGAAGTTTATTAAGCAGCGCTGCGTGCCAGTCCTGGTCGAATGCTTTGGATATGTCTAAAACGACAATCTGGGATTCACCGTGGAGTTCCATAGACTTGATCCAAGAATGGGTGACAAAGGCAAGGAGGTCGGCAGTTGATCTGCGCTGACGGAATCCATACTGCCTGTCGTGGATTAGACTCTGTTTTTCGAGAAATTTTGGTAATTCGGTGTTTATATACTTTTCCATCACTTTAGAGACGACTGAAAGGAGAGAAATGGGCATTAAATTGCTAGGAAGCGCTTTGGATCATTTCTTGGGGACGGGTTGTACTCGAGCAGTTATCCAGTTACTAGGGAATATGCCTCTATTGTAAGATGTCTGAAACAGACGAGTCAGGACAGGAGCAAGTTCTGGTGCGCATTTTTTTGAGAATAATCCCTGGGAACTTGTCAAGGCCAGAGGCTTTCTTGGTATTAAAAGAAGAGAGGATATTTCGTACATTTTTAGTTTTGAAAATGATAACCGTCATTTTATGCGCGACATTGGGGACTGTTAGTGGTTGAACATTTGGAGGTGGGTTGAGAGTAGAATTGCCGGCGAACAACGAGGCAAAAATTCAGCGTTGCCCAAGGCGGTAGAAACAATTTCATCCCCTGTAACAAGAGGTGGGAACGTGCTCTTGCAAAAATTATTCCCAATAGATTTAGCAAGAGTCCAGAAGTATTTGCTACCTTTGGAGCTTGAGAGCAGTTTGTTTTTTATATGGTTATTAAACGAGTTTTTTGCCTCAGAAAGAATGCTGACATAGCGGTTTCTTACGTCGTTAAATGATTGACGGTTTTCTTGACTGGGATTGTGTAGAAGTGTTTTGTGAGCTTTGACCTTTTCAAGTCTGACCTTGTTGTAGGATTTAGAGAACCAGGGCTTTTGAGTGGCTGAAGAGATTTTCTGTGTACGTGGAATAAATAATTCCATGCCAGCTTGGATAATTTCGGGGACGTTTTGTGAGATATCAAAGGGGTCAGGATGAGAGAAGCAGACAGACGTCCATGGAAATGAGGAAAATTAATCCCGCATTTTGTCTAAGTTCGCGGAGTTGTGGTGCTAAACAATACGTGGGTGTGATGACTGTGTGACCTCGGGTTGCATTGCGCTGGAAGCAGTGACCATGCCGTGGTCTGAGCGACCAAGGGCGGCGGCGACTGATGTCTAATAGCATTCAGGTTTTGTAGTAAGAAGGAAATCCAAGGGTTCTGAGCTGTGTGTTGGGATGCGAGGAAAGTAAGTAGGTTGCTGAACCATATTGGCTAAAGAATTGCTGACTGCAAAGGCCTCCGCTGCTCTCCCTTTTGGGTCGGTTTTTAACTTTTGCTGCAAAAAGTATAGCCCAAACCGTACACTCCTAAGCGGGGGTGTCATCCCTTAATTTTGTTAATGGGAATAGGGGTCATATGATAGCTTGTTGAAAAGAGCTTTTGATTCCCTATATATTGCTTTTTTATTTTTGTAATTCGGTATCTTTTTTTAGATATGGATTTTTGAAATATCACTAATGCATTTCCCGAGAAGTTCTTAATGATTGAGTTGGGCCTCACCAGCGTCCATTACAAAATAAAAACGTTGTTAAAGGTTTTCGTTGGTAATAAAAAATCATCTAGCTTAAGGTGCCTCCAAAAAAAAACCTCAGCAAAACATGTCTTGTGATAACGCATTTTTGATAGCAACTTTTTGTGCCTACATGTAAACTGAACTAACTCGACCGATGAAAAATTGAGTTGTGATTATTGCTTCGCATTGCTGAGTGGATTTTTATAATCAGTCGTTATGGTGTATTCAATTGCCGAAAGAGTTGAAATTGTGGGCATTTTTTTAAATCATGAAAACGCAAACGAAACAGTACGTGTATTCAATAACGTAACAGTACGTGCTAGAGTTGCTACACAAGTTCCACGAAACTGGATCAGTGGCTAATAAGAAACGAAATCCTGAATGTTAATTTCCTATGCTGAATTAAGCGACAAGCGTGCAAGTAATAGATCAAGTTAGTGCAGATCCAACATTAAGTACACGAAAATTAGTTGAAATTACCAATCTGCGTAGAGCGACAATTCAACGAGTTCTGAAAAAAATTAAGTTTCATCCATATAAGATCCAGCTAGTTCAGGAATTAAATGAAGATGATTGTGACCGGAGCTTTGAATTTTGTTTGCAAAGAATAATTAACAACAGGAAATTTCTTTTCAACACTTGTTTTTTCCAACGAAATTCCTTTTCTTCTGAATGGCACTGTAAATGGTCATAATTTCCGGTTCTGGTCAGATGAAAACCCTCGTGTTTTCCATAAAGTCCAAACTCGAACTCCACAAAAAACTAATATTTGGGCACGTATTTTTGGTGATCACATCGTTGGACCAATCATCATAGCCCGCATTTTGACAGGAGAACGGTATTTGAAAATATTGCAAGACTTGGTTTACCCTATACTAATTGACATTGTTGAGAGCGATGAGAGATACTCGGAGCAACATTTATTATTCCAACAAGTGTAACGATTGCGTTTCGTTACTGCTCTAAATATTCAAAATAAACCCGTAAGAGACTTAACTGATAGCCGACAATCCAATATCTGTAAGGCAATTCATGTTTTAAATTCAAAATTATTTGTACGTTAAAATTCAATATATGTTTGCCATGGGAAACTATCTCGCATTATTACTGAACAAATATTTCCAGGAACGAAATAAGCATTGAAAATGTACGTTAAGAATATTCGAGAACAAAATATTGTTTATCTGTAATTTTCCGATCGGTGACGTCACCCAAGAAAGACCGTTTGCATTTCCAATTTGTACGTTACAATTCCTTATATGGTTGCCATGGAAAACTACCTCGCATTATTACTGAACAAATATTTCCAGGAACGAAATAAGCATTTAAAACATACGTTAGGAATATTCGAGAACAAAATATTGTTTATCTGTAATTTTTCCGGTGATGTCACCCAAGAAATACGGTTGGAAACGTTGCAGAGAATTGCCGGCAAAGCCACCGATTGGAGGTCTCGTTTTATCTCATTCGAAGAATGGAGGCTAGAAAGAGCTCGCGCACAGCCAGCAACGGCCGCGGTAAGAATTTTTGCGTGCAGCGAGTAGGAGTTGCAGAACCCGACACATTAGCGAGGACTCTCTGCTGAGCGTTCATAGAGTGAACCCCCGTCAGTATCTATTAAATTATCTTAAAACGGGGTTGCAGTGTTCTTTCTGTTATCTGTACTACCCAATAATTATTGCCAGTGATTGTTCGGAGTAATTCAAGTGATTTTTGAATTCAATTAAGCATCGTATTCAGCATAAAAACGCGAACTAACTTGTGGTATGTTTTGTTCCGAACTGTTGATTTCTTGCCGTAATCAGAAAGATTTCCTGGTTATTGTCGAACCTTAAGTCAATTGGTAGTGAATTTTACTTAAGCAAACTCACGTTTGATTGCGATTTGCAAAGTTTCCATCAAGCAAATTCAAAACATCGATATAAGTGTCAACTGGTCTTGTAGTATTGGAGTAATGGCATTCACCGCTCCAATAATCTCTGGTGGGAAATTCCAGTCGTTTCCTACAGCTTTTCCGCTCTTATTGGAGTCTGGAATTTGTATCAGGCACTCATAATTGATGCCACCTGGAAAGCATATTCACAGTGTCATCAGGTAACCTAATACCGGAAGACTGGTGAGTCCAAACAAATCTTTTCTCTGAATCAGCAGAGTTTTCATGCCGAAATCTAACATCTGAAGTTTTAATAACCTGAACTTTCAAAATCACGTAGTGAAGTTTGAGCTTAGACAATGTCAGAGAGGTGCTGTCAGCATAACTATTAATTTCCTGTTTAATTTTTAAGATTATGTCAATTTTGTAAATTTGAACACATAGTTCTTGAAAATGTAATTAGCAAATTTTGTCTATTAAATATCTGACCTATACATTCTCGTTAATATCTCTTATTTTCATAATTAATGTAGAAATTTCACGTAGGATCATATTTTTTTTTTGTGAGCCTCACTCAAAGAACTGGCCAGTTAATTCACTAGAAAACCTAGCAATTGATTGACAAACGTCAAGCAATTTACCTAATCACTTGTGTTTGTTTTTGAGCGATACCCTAAGAAATTAACAGTAACATTTTCGTAATATGCAACTATCTTTATCTTATTGTTTTGGCATATGTATGTAAATTAATAACTTCTTGCTCTTGAAATTCTTGCTGCTTATTTAATTTCTATTTGTGTGCAATTGATGTTTATTTGAGATTTACGAATCATTTTTATTTCATTTTGTTTACTATTCCAAATTTAATTTATGTTAATAAACTTGTATATTTTGTTATATTAATACATCTGTTTAATTGAAGAGAAATTTCTCCCTAATATATCCCTTCTTTTGACGTTGGTGGAAACAATTATTCTTACTAACTATTATCTAGATATCTAAATTTCTATGTAACCTGGCACTAGTCTCGAGGGCCCACAAATATAGGACTCTGGGCAGTGCGAAGCAAACAAAGGAATAGAGTATCTAACTACATCCAGATCTGTCAACCTCCTAAAAAGTGCTGCGAATCTTAATAAATTTGATAATCTGATAGATAGCTACTTTAGAGTGGGGTGTTATAGGCAATTGTGACCTTACCATTGAGCAGATCTATATCCACCTGAGGTCAATCACAAATACCACGCTTCTTGTACCTTAAGCTTTTCTTTAAAGGAGGTAACACAAGATGGTGCTCCACCGCGTTATGCCGTTACTCTTAGTGAGTTTTTAGATAGACACGTCCCAGGTCAATGGATATGTTGAAGAGGTGCTGTAGAATGGCCAGCCCGATCTCCAGACCTGTCCCCTTTAGATTTTTTGTGGGGGCATTTAAAATCAAAAGTTGATACTACCGAGTGAGACTTATTGGAAGAATTACGTCAGCGCATTATTGATGAATGCCATAGAATTACTCCTGAAATACTTACAAATGTTAATTCGTTGGTATGTTGGCTTGTTGGTTTAATAGTATGATTGGTCTTAATTATTTTTAACATTAACTTTAATACTATACTACGTTTTGAAGTGAAACGATTTAGTTTTTTAATTTCTCGGGAACTTCATTAGTGATATTTCAAAACTCCGTACATTGTAAACGAATAGACCGAATTTCAAAAATAAAAAGAATGTATACCGAATCAAATGCTCTTTTTAACGGGCTATCACATGGCCCTTATTCTGATTTAAAAAAATTTGAGGGATGACACCCTCGTTTAGGAGGGTCAAGTTTAGGCTATACTTTTTGCGTCAAAAGTTGTCCCCCTCACACGCAAGCTTGAAGTGTTTCAGTTTTTTGCCGACAAAATATTTTTAGTCAGTTATGGCTGCCAGATCGTTCGTAATGGGCCACCTATATATACATATACATACATATATATATATATATATATATATATATATATATATATATATATATATATATATATACAGTGTAATTCGCATAAGGACCGATACAGAGCAGGGGCATGGAGGGGAACCCAAAATATTGTGATTTAACGCAACTTACCCCTATACTAAGTTTTTATAGGCCTTAGTGGGGTTTCCAATTTCGAAAAAAAATCAAGATCTCAGCTATGCTTGAATTTAGAACAACTAAATTTGATACACGCTTTGGGTGTATCAAGAGCAACAATCGACAGTAATAAGAATTAAATTGAAGCATTTTAAAGGGTTGATACGGGATGATTCATCCTTAAAATGTGACAGAATTTTTTAACCTATTGGCGGATTTCAAAAATTATTATTTCACTTTATGGGGAATTTAATTTTAAAACTTTTGTTACTTTTATTAATTTTCAAAAAACTTTGTCTTTTTCAACACAATTCCGAAAAACTAAATACACGTATTAGAGCTGTGTTATTTAAAAGCGTCGTATATTCAAACGTTGGCTATGAAATTTAACGTCAGACTTGACAATCAGGAAAATAGGTCACTTAATTCTAGTAATATTTGCTGAGTGTTGTGAAAATGGCCAGGAAATTTTCATTTAGCGAACAAGTTGACATGCTATTAGAGTTAGGTTTCTGTGAAGGAAACTACAGAAGAAGTGTTGAAGAATATCGGAGAAGATTGCCTAATCGTGTAGTCTCTCATAGAGAAACATTTTCCAATGTTGAAAGACGCGGTCGAGAAACAGGCAAGTTTTTCAGTAACACTCGAGAACGTGCTATTGCAACCAGAGCACAAGACGAAGAACTTATTTTGAATACAATTGAAGATGACCAACGTTTCAGTACTAGAAATCTATCTCGACAAATTGGTATATCGCAAACTTCTTTTCACCGAGTAATAAGAATCTACTGCACCCATATCATATCCAAAAAGTGCAAGAATGGTCACCGAAAGATTTCGTTAAACAAGTAAATTTCTGTCAGTTTATTTTGCATCAAGAAATTAATATTTAAAAGAAAATTGTTTTTACTGACGAAGCTTGTTTCACCCGCAGAGGTATTACAAATGTACATAACCATCATGAATATTCTGATGTAAACCCTCATTCAGTATTTCTCGACATTTACAACGCGAGTTCAAAATAAATATTTGGATCGGTATTATTTATCGGTATTTAATTGGTCTAGTTATTTTACCGAATCGATTAAATGGCGAAACTTATTTAGAATTTCTCCAAAACAATCTCCCGGATCTACTCGACGAGGTGCCTCTACAACTTAGACTGGAACATTGGTTTATACACGATGGAGCACCGCATTTTTCAGTATTGCTGCTGGAGACTATTTAAGACACCAGTATCTAAATAAATGGATTGTAATAGGAAATAATTTCCCACAAGTTTGGCCTCCTTGATCGCCAGACCTCAAAAAATGTGACTTCTTTCTTTGGGGAATGTTCAAAAAATTTGTGAATTCCCGCCAATTGCGTCTAGAGCCGAATTGTGGAATCGCATTACACATAAATGCACACTCATTAGAAACAATCAATAGTTGTTGGATAGAGTAGACTTAATTTTCGACGAAGAATAAATTTATGCCTGAGACAGAACGGTGATCATTTTGAACAATTCCCGTAATTTATCGGTGCAAATGTAATGTTATTTCTATTGTTTATTTCTGTTGTTTGCTTTTCTATTAAATTGCTCTTATTACAACTTTTTTCCTGATTGTCAAGTCTGACGTTAAATTTCATAGCCAACGTTTGAATTTCCGATGATTTTAAATAACACAGCTCTAATTCGTGTATTTAGTTATTCGGAATTTTATTGAAAACGACAAAGTTTTTTGAAAGTTGATAAGAGCAATAAAAGTTTTAGAATTAAATTCCCCATAAACTGAAATAATAATTACCAATAGGTTAAAAATATTTTGAGTTCCCCTACATGCCCCTGCTCTGTGTCGGTTCTTATGCGAAACACTCTATATATATATATATATATATATATATATATATATATATATATATATATATATATATATATATATATATATATATACATATATATATATATATATATATATATATATATATATATATATATATATATATATATATATATATATATATTTGTGTGTGTGTATGTGTAAACATATAAAACCGATCCCAAAATTAAAAGTCGAGATATCCTCATTAGTGAATTTGTTGAAGAAATTCAATTTCTGAAGATTCTCTAGTTTAGGTCAAGACAGTACAGGGTGAGTATTATAAATGATAACCCCCTTTTATTTTCCTTATTTCTGGGCAAATTGATTCGTTCAAAAACTTATTTTGAATTATTTTTAACGTAGTTTCTGGATCTGCTATCGCTTTTCAAGAATTTTGAAAAATGTACGAGGTGGAACAAAAAATATAGTTTTTTTAAATAGAACATTTTGTATTTTTTTACATATTATAATTTGCAGCTTTTTTCTGATTACAAAAATATATAGTTAGAGCACATTTGGATAAGAAGTTTTTAAGTTATGATGAAATATGTAAAACGACACATCTGTTTACGTATTACTCAATAATATACGAAGTAGCCTTTGGAAACAAAATTTTAATTTTGTATACAATCGTCAAACTATTAGTTTATCCTAAAATATGATTTGTCAATAGTTAGTTAATTATTATACAAAACTAGCTAAGATATCTATTTAATGATTGTCATAACAAAATATATAACGAAACCATACATAAGGAAACAAATAAAATAAAAGTATCAAACTTACAAAAATTAGAAAATAATATAAAGATTTATATTGTATCTTCTACATAACTTCCGTTGTTTTCTAAGCATTTGAAACATCGCATAAAAAATTTGATCGCGCATCTTCAAATACCGCTGCATTTTCGTTAAAAGAATTTATTTTTTGTCGTATAAGCTGTTTTAATTGCACAGTTCTTCACTATAAATATTGTTCTTGAGAGCACCCCAAAGCAAAAAATCTAGCGGATTTAAATCGGGGCTTTTAGCCGGCCAATGGATGGGACGATTTTTTCCTATCCAGAGGTCATATTTTTGGTTTAAGTAGTTCGTCACATGTCTAACGTTATGTGGGAGAGCTCCGTCTTGCTGCCAGATTGCTTTTAAATTTAGAATAACTGGCAAGTCATCGAAATATTATTCAACTTGTTCTTGTAGCAAATGGAGATAAACTACACCTGTGAGATTTGTATGTAAAAAAATGGATCAATTATTTTGTTTTGGTGTATCCCATACCACACATTGACAGTTTTACGTCCTTGTTTTTTATTTGCTTTACCATATGTGTATTTTCTGTAGCCCAATGATGCTTGTTATGTCCATTAAACAAACCAGCTGTAGAAAAGGACGACTCATCAGTCCAAAACACATTTCGCAAAAAATCATTGTTTTCATTGTATTTTTCAATAATTTGTTGGCAAAACAGTACTCTCTGTCGACGATCATTTTCGGTTAAATGTTGAACAGGAAGAATGTGAAAAGGTTTATACTTATTTCTTTTTAAAAGTTGCATAACGCTGTTTTGGCTTACATTTAAATCTTTAGCTACAAAATAAGTAGACCGACTTGGCTCTTCTATAACCGATAATAGAATATTAATTTGTATTTCCTCGTTTTTCTTCTATGTGCATTCTTTAATGAATTTGTGTCACAAAATTTATTGTAATTCTTTTTTAATTATCTTTTGCCAGGCACGGTCTCATTCGGATACAGTCTTCTAAACTCCCTTTGTGAAGCAGTCATGTTTTTATTACAATATGAGAATATTTCTAAAATTCTATTCTCTAAACTATGATAAGGCATGATCGCTTTTCTTCACACAATAAAGATTGCTAATAGAGAAAGCACTAACAAATCTTAACCTTTTTGACGTTTATACAAAGTTTGTATTAAAATTTTGTTTCCAAAGGCTACTTCGTATATTATTGAGTAATACGTAAGCAGATTTGTCGTTTTACATATTTTATCATAACTTAAAAACTGCTTATCCAAATGTGCTATAACTATATATTTTTGTAATCAGAAAAAGTCGACAAATTAAAATATGTAAAAAATATAGGGTGTTCCATTTAAAAATAATATATTTTTTGTTCCACCTCTAACATTTTTCAGAATTCTTGAAAAACAATAGCAGATTCATAAACTACGTTAAAAATTGTTAAAAATCAGTTTTTGAAGGGATCAATTCGCCCAAAAATAACTAAAATAAAAGGGGGTTATCATTTATAATACTCACCCTGTACAACCGTTAGGTTTGTTATTTAGTACAATGTCCTTCCACAATTTTAAACTCTTTTTGACAGGACTAATAGAGGCTTCTATTTTAGTTTAATGAAAGATTATGCACTGGAGGCTAAATTAAAAGTCTGGTTTGCCATGAAATGAACTTTCTCAATCCTACCCGTGTGGTCTCCGCTGTTTCGCAATAAATTCAGCTTTACTTTAAAGCTAGTTTATCATCGAGGCGGCAGATTTAACAAAGCCGGGTCATTTGTAATTTGTCGCTGACACAGACATGGTCAATGGTCAAAGTAAGTATATACCTAAACAACCAACGGGCTAAAAACTTTGTGGTCATATATTGAGAACGGGTAGCGTTATCGATATGTAGCCTACAAAATGTAAATACATATACAGGGTCCCTACAATGACGATAATGTGCTCCAATAGCGTCTTAAAATTTAAATATGTTGTATTAGGCTGGATCTGTGTTAAATTTTGCTTAATAGTTATCACCAGGACAAGCTTCAAAATCTTGTAGATAGATAAATAGATAGATAGATTGATAAATAAATAGATAGATAGACAGATAGTTTATTTACATTATAACAAATAAAAGTCTGGACGCAGCAAGTGCGTTATAGTAGTGAATTTTCATATAAATGATCTGGCACCAAATATTTTTTTATAACTTTTTTTTCTTTTAACATCCTAGAACATCCAGAATTCGTAAGTACCACTTGCTCCAGTTAGCTTACGCGCTGGCTACGTCCTTCACCTACAAAAAAGAAAACCAACAGTGAAGCCAGAGAAGTAGTCTCCAAGTCTGTATGTAGTATAGAAATATAGATTTTGGTATATAGTTTCCGTTTAATATTATAAACTTACGTACCAATTTTGGTTACCATAGCTTTTCTACTTTTTGAGATAAAACTTTTCCAAAAGAAAACTCAAAATTTTCCCAGAAAACCTGCTTCAATTTTCCTGGATAACAAGCTACTTATAAAAGGAAGGTACATGCTAAATTTTATCAAAATCGGTCCATTATTTTTTGAGTTATCGTTGTGATTATATATATATATATATATATATATATATATATATATATATATATATATATATATATATATATATATATATATATATAAACGTTTCCGATTGTTTTTTGGCATAGTCTACGCATGTCGCTGACATCTTCTCTGATGATGCGCCGCTGGTACGTGCGCATACTAATGACCTGATCTTATATTGCGCAGATAAATCTTGAACGCGGTTGTTAATTTCAGGTTTGATTCCGAGAGATTTGTGTATGTCCATCTCATTTATGAGTTTATTATTATTATTATTACGTTGTGAATACCATGGTATACAGGTACCAAATAAAATCTAACTAGATACTTTTCGGAAGATCTGCTTAAAGTATTTTTTGGGACTGGTTATCAACCTTGCAAACACTCATATCTTAAGTTTTTAACTCTATCAAAACAATCACATCTACTAGGATAAAAGTACTGGCACGTATTATAAATTTGGAACGGGCCAAACCATTTAAATAACACCTTAAACCATATGTAGTTTTAAGTCGTTGGCAAAATATTTTGTACCTGTTATTTAAAAATTGTCAATGCTATTAATTATAAATCACTTTCATGATAAATCACTCCGCCTCCTAGCCCTTGTTAGAAAAGACCATATCGTAGACGAGGAGCTGTCGTGTGATAATAATGTAGTATACATCTTGTATTAACCAATGTTATTAAATTCTTGAAAATTGATTTAAATTTAGCGTTGGCTACAAGCTTTCTATTTTAGTGTCATATTCCTGGAAACAAGCACGAATGTAGCCTGTCTCTACACAAGCAGACCGGTCCAGTGTGGAGAAATTTTTACTCTATCAGTTTAAACTGCTATTATGGAAAAAATTATGAATAGTTGCCTTCGCCGGGCGCCAAGGACTGAGGTTAAGGATTCATCTGTTAACTACTGATATAATTCAGAAGTCGACAGTCTTAGGAACGCATTTTTTTATTATTTTGGGTTACCTAGCAATTTGATTAAAGTCAAAAAGGAGAAGACTGGTTCCATTCAAATGTCGGAGATCTATGAAATTAGTTGTAAGGATGTGATTCTAAATAAGTCGGGCAAACTAAAAGATATATTGAAATTAGATTTAAAGAAGATTTAGCTCAACTAAGTTACGGTACTATAGATAGATTTGATTTCATTAATTAATGCACCAACTAGGAGAGGGTTTTACAGAGGTAACCTTGTGCAGACATCAATCGATTACATTATAACTAATAATGATTATGTAACGGCCAGAGTGTTCGATCCGGCCCTGTCGAACCATTGTGCTCAGGAGGCGGTTTTTAATATTGCGACTGAGAGCGGAAACGCTGCAGTAGAGCCCTCTTTTGTAAAATGTAGACGTTTTTCAGGTTATAACCTGAAACTATTTGGACAATACCTTGATGAGCGACCAATTAAGCTTGGTCTGCCATCAGACATGACATAGATCAGGTCTTTGAAATGTTTTGGTTGCAATTCTGCACCATTTTTGACGAGGCCTTTCCGTGTGAGTTGGTTGAGCAAAAACAAATCTCTCACAACAAACTGACATATAAACCCTCTCCAGAGGTAAGAAAATGTTGCGAAAATTTGAAAACTCTCAACTTGATTAAAAAGAATTGTAATGATGACCAGGTAACAAATGATTACAAAAAATACAAAAACAACTTAGCATTAAAATACAGCAAGAAAAACAGGACAATTATCATAACTTGATGCAAAATTCAGATAACAAAACAAGAACGCTTTGGTCAATTGTTAATTACAAATCTGGGAAGAAAATTAACAAAAATAAGTCAATAATAATTAAACATAACGATGAAATAGTCAAAGATCCAAAAATTATAGGGAATCTATTTGGTAACTTTTTCTCACAGGACACCCAAAACCAAGTACAATTGCATTTTAACAACTCTAACAGCAATTCTTGTACAACTTCATTGATAAATCGTTATTTTTGTACCCGTTTACTTCTCTGGAGATTGAAAACGTTATAAAGAACCTGAAAAACAAAAAAGTCTACTGGTATTGACGAGGTGCCCATCTCGGTTATAAAGCAGTACTCGAGGATAATTGCATCTTATATCTGTGACATATTGAATTTGTCAATAACTTGCGGCAGTTTTCCTATGCAATTAAAGAAAGCAAAAGTAGTTCCGGTCGCTAAAAGGGGAGATAGCTTTTATATCCTAAACTATAGGCAAATATCCATATTGAGCGTGTTTTCTAAGATAATGGAGAAAGCGATGGCCGATAGAATTGAAATATTCCTACGAAAACATAGTTTAGTTACCAAGTGTCAATATGGTTTCCGGAGTGGTTTATCTACGGAGGAAGCTACTAGTGATTTTATACAACATCTTCACGAGTATTTAGATAAGGGTATGCACGTGGTAGCTGTCATGTTCGACCTATCGCGCGCGTTTGACATGCTTAATCCGGGTTATGTAAGCGAAAAATTGCGATGCCTGGGTATACATGGACCAGCAAATGACTGGTTTTTGTCATTTTTAAATGATATACGGATGGTAGTTTCGGTTGGGGGCACTTTTTCGGATTCATATGAGATAAATCTTGGCACTCAGCAGGGTAGTATTTTGGGTCCGTTGCTGTTTGTTTTGTATGTGAATGACCTGCCCGACTACATAAAGGTGGGTAGGGTGTTCATGTACGCGGACGACACAACCGTGGCTGTGTCTGGACAGGATGGTGACGAGGTAAGTCAAAAGGTAAACACCTTAATGCGACAGTTTGGTGAGTGGTGCAAAGCAAACCACCTAATCATAAACCATGATAAAACATCGTTCGTAGAGTTCAGGTGTTGCCACCGACTGCCTCTCATTCTGCAGCTTGAGGATGGTATGCACTGCTGTGCTACTGAGGGAAGGTTCCTTGGGGTCACGGTTGATCAGCACTTGTCCTGAAAGTCGCATGTTAATTACGTCTGTGGCAGGCTTAAGTCGGCGTATTTTATGATATATAATCTTATGAACTCTCTAAGTGACGCACATTTGCTTTCTGTCTACTATTCAGAGGTGTATCCATTGCTGTCATACGGCATTGTTGTCTGGGGTCAGTTCATAGATGTTAACAGGATTTTTGTGCTTCAGAAGAGAATACTGAGGGTAATTTTTGATATGCACAACTTTAAATCATGCCGAGACCTTTTTAAGCAAAAGAAACTTAAGACCTTGGCAGAAATTTACCTTTATAAGGTACTGAGTTTCATTCATAGCAAGAAACATATGTTGCCAAGACATTCAGACAATCATTCGTATTCCACTAGGCACTGCAGTCATATTAATTTAAACCATTTTCAAAGAATGGCGTACAAGAAATCCCCTGTGTATGCGGGTAGTGTTTTGTACAATTTGCTTCCGGAAAGTGTAAAATCCACTGGAAACATAAGAACTTTTAAAGCTGGTTTAAAAAAATATTTCAGTGAGCGATGATTTTATGCGGTCGATGAGTTTGTTTCGTGCTCTGTGAGACAGATGATTTAATTGGAATTTTTAATGTTTTTGTACTTGATTGTTTTCTTGTTGAATATTGTTCATGTGTATTTTTATTATATTGCAGTCTATATAAGTGTATACAGATGTTTTTATCTCATTGTTTCAAGCGTTGTCTTTTTTTACATTGTGCACTTTTATCTTTGTTTTTTTTTTCTAACTAACAGCATAATTGTTTTTATATTGTACTGTATTATAAATTGTGTGTTTGTGTTATATTGTTTATATCTATTGTGACGAGCTTATCCATGTATTAGTGCAAGAAGGCGAAAATATATTATCTATCTATCTATGCGTGCCCCGATATTTTTGGGTTAATACTCATCAGGTAGATAAAGAGAACCTAAAACTAATCAAAAATGTTAGACAGCCAGGACAGCTTAACAGTTTCGAAAGTATATCTATATATCAGTAAAAATGTGAATAATAAAAGTTGTATACATTCAGCATCTCTACCTATGTATACTTCATTGATCGATCACTTTACAAAAATGCCGGCAAAACGTGAGAATGGGGGTAACAGAATTCGGATAGAGGGTCTTTCTGGTAAACAAGTAGTGAAAAATTGTTTGCTAGAACCAACCTCAAGCGTCTAAAACCAAGTACCTGCAAAGAATATAAGCACAATTATAGTCCTCAACCATTTAAAATGTTTCATCCTATGATGACGCTAACTTGATTAGTGAAACGATCGTAGAGTTTTTAACAAATGTGTTCTGGTGATTTGGGTTGTTCTCACAGTGTACTTATCGGTGCTCATCACAGGTTCAAATCTTCACTTAGCTTACATTCTTTGAAAGCAAATTCGTCAACTTTATGCACATTAAGTAAAAACCTCAAACGCAAAAACTCTTTCAAACCTAGTTTCCATTTAGTTACATTTGTATTTTATGTCAAAACTTTTCAAAAGATAATTTAAAATTTTTAAATTAATGGTAAATTTTCTTATCAAAATAATAAATCTATTTAAACATTACGAGCTATTGTGATAAATCAACTGTTAATTTTACATCGAAGCTCTGTCTGCATAAGATCCAAATTCTTAACACCATTATTTGATCTCTTGGCGCTAGGACCTCGGTGGTTTAGAGGTAAGAACGTGTGCCTTTGAACCGAAGGGTACTGGGTTCGATCCCGGCGCACTCCTTTCACTTTTTCAGTACAAACTGTAAAATTAACATCAACTGAGGTTCTGGCATTGTATTTGAGCAAGTTGAATGTCTGCACGTTCCGCCCTTCGGAGGGGGCGTAAAGCCGTCGGTCCCGTGTCCATGCGATGTTGGGCACGTTAAAGATCCCTACCCTCCTTACAGAAAGACAGGGGTTCGGCAAAATTTCCAGGATAGTGAGGTGAAACTGCTCCCTGGCGTCGGTGATTGGCCATAGTCGCGGAAATAGGCCGACGTTAAAGAAACAAAACACACACACACATCTCTTGGCGCTATTGCTTGAAGCCCATGGAGCCAAAAGGCGTGTTACATTTATGTTGTATAGCCAATAATATTTATGAGGTAGCATACCCGTGTTCGAAGTTTACACAGCCTTCAAACGTGAGATTTGAGGTCAACATTTGATACATGACTTTAGCCATATAAAGCATTGATTCTTGCTTATACATGTTGTATATATCGGTGAATGCATGAGACACCATCCACTGATTTATATCATCGAACCAATCTATATCCTTCACCCGTCGATTCAGTATGCATGGACTGGGTTATTGCATGTATATTTGCGTATAACTGCATGCTTTCATGAGCCACTCGCAACAGCATGATAACATTGTCATACAAATACGAGGGCAAAATAATAAGTCATCTGCATTATGTAATATTATTGTTTGTTTAACATTGACCAATTGCATATGCCAGGGAGCAGCTTTACCTCACTATCCTGCTAATTTTGCTGAACCTGTTTTCTTCCGTAATCGGGAAGTGATCTTTTACGCTTCTATCTTTCAATGGCACACAGGACCGTCTTTTAACGTCGGTTTATTCCCGCGACTATAGCCAGTCACCGACGCCATGAAGCAGTTTCATCTCACTATCCTGGAAATTTTGCCGAACGCCCGCTTTTCTGTAACAAAGGTAGGGATCTTTAACGTGCCCAACATTTCATGGTACACGGGACCGATAGATTTACGCCCACTCCGAAGGGCAGAATGTGCAGGTATTTAAGTTGCTCAAGCACAATGCCACAACCTAGATTGGTATTAATTTTACAGTATGTACTGAAAAAGTGAAAGGCAAATCTAGGTAATCGAACCCGATACCCTTGGGCCCAGAGCCACACGTTCTTACCGATGGACCACCGAGGCTCTGAACAGATAATTATCAATGAAGAATTTTCAATATGCTAGTAGACAATTATCAAGGGAGATATTTACGAGCTATATTTAAATTTAACTTGACTAGGTTATAAAACCAAGCAAAAACATTAATACAGGTCACATAAAGAATAGTTAAAAAACTCATTATTATTTAACATTTACACTTGTCGGCAAGGTTCTGCAGAAAAACCCTCCAAAGAATAGGCCTCGGAGTTTATTTCCTTTGACATTTCCCTAACTTCTTGAAAATGGCTCCAAAACAGAAGCCGAAACCTATAGTTTTAATACATTCTAGACGCGGTTCAATCTGAGAACCAAGTATTTCTCATTTTTTCCCTTAAGGCTCGTCCGCGTCTTTGCCGCCCCGATAACACCGAAGCCTTTGGCTTATTGTGCATGCCCTTTGTCTTTTCTACTCTACCTATTCCAAAATGACTGTGCCTTGAACTAGTCTGCGCAGCAATTGGTAGGGTGAAGTTTTATATTGGTTTGTCTCCGGTCTAGGCTGTCCGTAGATCAGTTGTCTTTTGCGGTCCAGAGCTTTACACTTGCACAAGATGTGCTGGGCTGGTTCCTCCCCCTCGCCGCAGAGTCTGCATGCCAAGTCCCCTTGAACCGGCACATTTTATGCAGGTGTTTCTTGACGGTAATGTGTCACGTCAAGAGTCCTGTTATGTTCCTGAGCTGTCCTCTGCTAAGATTTAGCAGCTCCACAGCTCTCTTTGAACTGGGTTCCTAAATTACTGACTTCCCTTGTCTGAGCCCTGGGCAGTTTGCCAAGTACACCTTATGTCCGTTTCTCACCCAGGACTGAATGGATCCCCTGGTAGTGCTCTTCGTCACACCCAGGACCGGTTCTGGTCCTATAAATGATTCTGCTGACCCTTTCTTCGCGAGACTGTCAGCTTGTTCATTGCCTTTGACCCCTGAGTGACCCGGCACCCAGATGAGGGTGACCTCATTCTGCCCAGCTAGGTCGCTCGTCTCGTCTCGGCATTCACTTACCAGCCTGGAATTTACCTGTGGGCTACTTAGGGCCTTAATGGCTGTCTGTGGCTATGAGGATCCGCTTGTTGGTGTAGCCACTCCTCTTGTTCTCTCACACGCAGTGCAGGATGGCGTACATTTCGACCTGAAAGACCGTTGCATGAGCTCCGAGTGAAATACTGTGTCTTACCCTCAGTCCTTCCGAATAAATGCCTTCCTTCCCACGCTTCCCGCCGGATCCGTCTGTGAACTAGACGAGCGCGTCCCGTGGTAGGCCCGGCGTCTCCAACCGCTATGGCTCGCTGTCGCTGATTTTCACTGTAAAATTGTTTTACCTGCAGATTCGCGGGCTCGCGAAGTCTGGCCTCATTTCAAGCATGGGCTCCTTCACGATCTCGTGAATTTTGCAGTGGCCCCTGCAACCTGGCTTGCTCTTTAGTCTATCATTGCAGACTAGTCTGTATAGCCCTAGCCTGGCCTCCCCTATGATAACTAAGTCTAGGGGGTGGGGTGGTGGGGGGTCAGATCCAGCAACACCTCCATGGCGGCTGTTGGGGTTAAATATTTCTCATATAATATATCTTATTTCATATACAAAATATGGTTTCTCTCGCGATTCTCAAAAAGTCTGTACGTAGCAAGTGCGTTATGGTAGCGAATTTTCATAGAAATGTTTTAATATTAGATATGTGTTTTTTTAACGAAAGAAATTAAATTTAGTAGAAAGTATAAAATTCTGGACGCAGCAAGTGCGTTATGGTAGTGAGTTTTCATAAAAATGTTTTTAATAACAAATATGTGTGTTTTTTTAAGAAAGCATGCATCAAATTTGGTTACCAGTATAACCAATATAGTAAAAACAACGTGGCATGTTTCATCAAAATAACTTTATTGTGTGAAAATGTACAAAAATTTCCAAAAGTAAACTTAAAGGTTAATAGCAAATTGAGCTGTTCAAATATGAAACATTTGATCAACATTCGCTACCATAACGCACTTGCTGCGTCCAGAATTTCTTTTCCTACAAACATGTATTATATTTCGATGGAAAATGCAAAAATGCAATAACATAAGGCGTGTTTGATTTAAAAAAAAAAGGAAATTTGTATCACCAACGACTTATGGGCCACCTGTGATTGTAGAAATATTATTTTAAAATGTAGGTCAAGACACCCTATAATTAATATATACAATTTTTTTTCATATCTTATATAATAACGGATATATTGACCTTTATTGATTTTTTACGAAAATTCGACAAAAATTATATACCATTAAACGATAAACTCTATAGCTAAGGTTACTGCCAAGCATCAGAGAAAGGGTCTATTTGAAATGAATTTTCTGCAAATATTTTAGTAAAATGAAGGACAATGACGGTTGAAACTAAGACATTAGGGTTTGTAAAACATCGTTCTTGAGACATTTTATTTCTATAGCCCATATTAGATTCAAGTTACTTGCCTAAATGTTGCCAATTTTGACATTTTAAATCGTCACTTTGACGTTTTGAGGAAAACCCCAATTTATTTTTCTTTAAATGCCTATAACTTTTTTGTCTTTTGAGCTACATAGCTAAATTTTTGTAGGTAACTTACCTATAAAGATGTAAACCTGTGTACCAAATTTAGTTGCCCTTACTTTGTTAATTCCGGAGATATGATTTTTTTCTAAAGAAAACACAAAATTTTCCGGGAAAACCTGGGCAGATTTTCCTGGATAACGCACTTATCCAAGCCATTTGCAAAAGGAATTTTTTCACCAAATTTAATCGAAATCGGTCCATTATTTTTTGAGTTATCGGTGTGATACATATATATAAATATATATATATATATATATATATATATATATATATATATATATATATATATATATATATATATATATATATATATATATATATATATATATATATATATATATATATATATATATATATATATATATATATATATATATATATATAAACATATAAAAATTGAAACTGACCCCGGATATGTTTTTTGGGGGGCCTAATTAGCGCTCATTTGAAGAAATTTTTTCAAAATTCAAAAGTCGGGATCTCCTCATTAGTGAATTTTTTTAAAGAAAATTCACTAAAAGTATAACCTTTACAGTAAAAACCATGTACCATATTCCATCAAAATAACTTTATTGTTTGATAAAGGACAACAATTTTCCGAAAAACTGGCCTGACTTTCCTGACCAACGAACCAATCCAAGCAATTTTCACAAAAGCTATACGTGCCAAGAGATACCTATTTACAGAAAGCTTTTTGACAGAAATCAAAGAAATTACATGAAAATATGCAATGTGCTTCACAAAAATTCGCCATTTTTTAGAAAGAACGCCCTTACATAATCTTACATGAAAATCATATTTTAAAAATTTACGAAAATTTAAAAAAGTTTTTTACACAAAAATTTGCTAACCAAATTTTTTCACGAAAATTCGAAAACAATTTTTGTACCTGAACTCTCAAACACCTTATTTAGAATAACTTTTAAATTTATAATTAATAGCATTTCACAAAAATTTGAGAAAAAGTGCCGAAAATACTAAAAAAACTTACCGGGAAAAACTGACTAGATATTTTCTATACGGAACCAATGGAAGTAATGAAAAAAAGAAAGCGGAAAATGCTCATATTTTATGTCAGAAATAACATTATATTAAAATTTGCCATTTTGAAATTTCATTTGGCATTTGTGAAAACAATCTATGAAAATGTAAATATAGATAATAGATAATCTTGTTAATTATTTCTTACCTTTTTTTATACCAAAATTACCTTGAATATTTTAATATTTTTTGTAGAAAATTCGCTAAATAATTCCATATTCTGATCGGTTATTAGAGTTTAATAAAAAACGGAAGAAAAATTAAACTGTTCCCTACAAAAATTATGATATACGATTATAAAAACGTAAATATTTTTAAAACTGAGTCTTTAGGTATAAGCAGGAAGTCGTATCCAAAAGTTAAAGCAGTTGCCCTTCACTTCTGAAACATAAAATAGGTACAAGCTGTTCCATTTGAAAATTTGAGCCATTATTTGAGAGCGCCTTGTAGATGGAATCACATTTTTTTCGACTAATTTTATAAATGAAAACCTTTCTGAATGTGTTATTTCCATGGGACTCCCATATCTATTGGTGAGAACGTTGTATCACATATGTTATATGTGTCAAAAACGTGAAAAGTTGCAAGACAATTGAAATAGCCCAAAAACGATTAACAATATCACATTTTTGTGTGTACAAGCATGCATTATAGTTCAATGGAAAATGCCAAAATGCAATAATATAAAGGCTGTTCTATTAAAAAATAAACCTTGTATCACCAAAGACTTATGGGCCAGCCTGTCAAAATAATTTTATAAGAGGCAGCTCTAGATACCCTATAATTAACGTATATAATTTTTTTCATATCTTGTATAATAACTGATACATTACGCTTTGCCGTAAAAGTACGCCAGCCTGTATATACGTAAACATAAAAACTGAAACTGAACGCGGATATGGGTTTTAGGGGTCGTAGTTCACGCTCATTTGAAGAAATCTTTTCAAAATTCAAAAGTCACGGTCTCCTCAATAACGATTTTTTTTACGAATATTCGCTAAAAACGTATAGACAATAAAGCACAAACTAACAATAACACAATTTACACACAATATTTTGGTTTTTTGCATTTTTCTGATCACGTGTTACCCTTTTTTTTTCTTTAAATGCCTTTAACTTGTTTTTCTTTAAACGAAGAGTCCTAAATCATGGTACATAGTTTACTTTTTAATCTACCTGTCTACCTCTCTACCAAATTTGGTTACAATAGCTTTGTTATTTACGGATATATAAATTTTTCCCAAAAGAAAATCTGGTTTGATTTTCGTGGACAACGAACTTATCCAAACCACTTACAAAAGAAAGGTACCTGCCAAATTTTATTCAAATCGGATCATTATTTTATTAGTTATCGGTATGATTTGCGTCCAGAGAATTTTTTTAAAGAAGCGCTGAAACACGTCAATTTTAATATTGAGGCGGGACATGTTTTGACATAAAACTCAACTTCGTCACATCAACCCCGTAAGGGTGGTGATAACAACCCTTATATTTTAAAAAGGGAACATGAATCGAGTGTTACATCATTTGAAAGCTCTTTCTTTTCTGAATTCAGCACACTAATTTTTTTGGAAGTTTTATCAACTCGTTTAAAAATTATTCACAGTTGAAGATGCAATAACGCATTTCACTCATTCCGATAAGAAATGTGCTGATAGTCAATGTTTTGTTGGTTTGTAAACAAAAAATTGACTTTCAGAACATTTCTTATCAGAATGAGAGAAATGCGGTTTATTATTTCAGTTTATCGGTCGGTTTGATACTTGATAGTACTACCGAAAATTAATTTCATAATGCTGTATTCTGTAGAAGAAATAGTTGAAATAATTACTCTTTTTTTCAAAACGACGACTGTGCGAACTGTACCGCGAATTTGTTTAATGAGCGACATCCGAACAGACATGTTAACAGAAAATACATTTTGGAGTTAGTTGCAAAGTTTTGACAAAGTGGTTCAGTAGCCAACAAAAAACGGGATCCTGAACGTGAATTTTCGGTTATAAATGAGACTACTGAGATTAAAGTTTTAGGACAAATTGCTGCAGACCCAATTTTGAGCACGAGAAAATTGGCCACTGTTTCAATCATCAAAAGAAGAGCTATTCAGCGAATATTGAAGCATCATAAATTTCGCCCGTATAAAATTCAACTTGTACAACAACAGAATGAAGATGATTTTGATCGGCGTCTGGAGTTTTGTGAAGTTATGACTGCAGCAATAGCTGATAACGGGAACTTTCTGTTCAATATATGTTTTTCAGACGAGTGTGCGTTGTTATTAAACTCTACAATCAATCGTCATAATTGTCGTTATTGAGCAGATAATAATCCAAAAAATTTTCACGAAGTCCACACTCAAACTCCACAGAAATTGAATGTCTGAACTGGCATTTATGGAGACCGTTTAATCGGACCAATTTTTCTTGATGGCAATTTGAGTGGCGAAACGTGTTTGGAGTTACTATAAGATATCGTGTACCCTCTACTAATTGACATTGTTGAAAATGATGATCGCTATCAAGAAAATCAATTAGTGTTTCAACAAGATGGATCTCCTATGCATTTTTTACAACGTGTTAGGGGGTTTTTTAACAGAGAGTTTCCAGAGCAATGGATTGGGCGTAGAGGTGCTTTTGAGTGGCTCCCTACATCACCGGATTTAACTCCTTTAGACTTCTTTCTATGGGGCCATTTAAAGAGTAGAATTTTCGCAACAGAACCGGAGACTCTGGAAGAATTACGACGACGCATTGTTGAAGAACGCCGTCTAATAACTCCACAAATGCTCCAGAATGTCAGAGCTCGTTTTGAACAAAATTGGTACTTTTGTATGGAAGCTGGTGGTCAACAATTTGAACACTTACTTAACTGAATAAACATTTTTGAACGTTTGGTTTTGTTTTTTAGTTGTTTTTTTAACGAAAAATTGACTAATTAGTGCATTTCTTATCATAATAAATGAAATACGTTCTTGCAACTCCAAGCGTGAATAATTTTTAAACGAGTTGAGAAAATTTCAAAAATTAGTGTGCTGAATTGAGAAAAGAAAGAGCTTTTAAATTATGTAACACTCGACCCATGTTCCCTATTTAAAATATAAGTGTTGTTATCACCACCCTTAAGGGGTGCTAAAGTTGAGTTTTATGTCAAAACATGTCCCCCTCAATATTAAAATTGACCTGTTTCAGCGTTTCTTAAAAAAAATTATCTGGACGCAAATCGGTCTGTTTCGTTTTCAATGCTCCACGCTGTATATATATATATATATATATATATATATATATATATATATATATATATATATATATATATATATATATATATATATATATATATATATACATATATATATATATATATATATATATATATATATATATATATATATATATATATATATATATATATATATATATATAGTTAAGTTAGAACGAAACCCTTTGGCCTAGTCGATCTCAACCAGTCATCATAAGGAAAGTGCAATGAACAGCTTACTCAGCATATTAAGTTACTTCGCATGTGATAGTGTTTCTACACAGCACGGAGTGTGTGATCTTGCTAGAGACGTTATAATCATTATTACGGAAACATTAGACGTGTTCACTGTAATCTTCATTCGCTCCTGTAATTTATACAACACTTGTAAAATTCAGAGCATTTATATTATTATAAGTAATTAGTTATTGAATGTAGTTTGCCTGTCTGTTTATATCTTAAATAAAACCTTTTTTAAAAGATTCCAATAAAATTGGAATACGTTATTGGCGCTGCGAACAGGATACCAGACGGCCTTAATTAACGCATAAAAGTTCAATTTAAGCGTCGGATTGTTTCAACAATTTGCTGGTATACGAAGAACCTCACTCATTCGCATCACAAGTGGTCCAGAAGTAAGAAGACTGGTACAGACAGTATGCTGAAATCCCTGTAAGTACTCCTTCCTTAATTTTTGATTGATTTACTTGTGTCCTTTTGTAATATTACTATTTAAGAAATTTTAACAGTCAGTCAAACACATATAATTTATTTCTTAGCTTGCTTAATTGAATAATCATTATTTAAAGTGATCAATTCAAAAATTATAGCTGAAAATATTTTTGTAACTAATCTCATATTGGGAAAAATATTTTTTCCGTGTTTTATTTTATTTTATGGTTGAAAGAGATAGATCTCCTATTAATTTTAAAATGACTCAACCAAACCAAACCAATTTACTTCACTCACAAAATGAACTTACGCAGATAGTGCAAGCGTCGGTTATGGTTCCACCCTATACAGGGGGTAGGAAACATTTAAATTATTTTTTAAACCAATGCGAATTATTTATAGAAACATATAGACAAGACGACAGTTCTCCTAATGCGTCACACATTAATTCAATGATTTTAGAATTTATAAAATCAAAAATTACAGGTGATGCTAGAGATGTCCTAATTAGTTTACCTGAACAGTCCTGGAGCTCTCTTAAAGAGAGTCTCAAGGCACAGTTTGCGGATGCTAGATCCGAAGACCTTTTGTTAAACGACTTGACTACTTGCTTCATGCAAAAAGCACATTCTTTTATAGATTATCATAATTTAATTAAAACTAAATTACAGTCTTTAGTAGAGCATATCAATTTACAGAATTTACCTACAGCAATTATTTTGTATAAAAAGCAATATTTTGAGAATCTGGCACTAAATACTTTCAAAGCAGGTATCATAGAGCCATACCATAGTTACTTAAGATTTGCACATATAACTTCTTTAGAAGCAGCTTTACTAGAATGCCATAAACATGATAATGAGCAAATGCAAGCGAATTTTTTAAATTCTTTAAGACAAAAACAACAATCATCTAATAAATATATTCCAAACCCTACTAGAACCCCATATAAAAATCAAAACTTTAACAATAACCCTTTTCAAAGAAACCCTCACAATTTTGCACAACCACAAAACATAATACCCCGTGTTAATCAAAGTAACCCAAATCCTAGAGCTAGTGGAAGTAATCAGAGACCAATAACCTATAACAGGCCTCAAGATATTTCACAACAAGGTCCAACCCCTATGTCGATATCTACTAGAAATACTAAACCTCCCTCAAGACCCTCTAGAATAAATAATTATTTTCAACAAAAATTTCCTAGAGCATTAGGTCATGAAGAACTTCATTTTCATGAAGACCCTCCTGAGCAGTTTATAAATGAATCGTACGAAAATTATGCCGACGATACAAATTTCGAAAATCAATTTTCAGATCAAGAATATTTTGACAATAATTTACAAGATGAGGATTTTCTCAAAGAAGCCTCGGAAGAACAGAATTCATAGATATAAATTATATATCAGGTGCCCCAAAACTCCCATTTATAGTGTGTCCATCTTTAAATATGAAAATTCTCCTGGATACGGGGGCATCGAACAGTGTTATTAACCCTAATGTTGCCGAATGTTTTAGCAAAAATTATTTTACTAATGACCCGTTTATATTAAAATCTATAGCTGGTACAGTACAAGGTAATTATAGATTAATTGCCCCTATTTTAAAAGAATTTGGCATTAATAACAAAATTACATTCTGCGTTGCCGAATGGCATAATAGATTTGATGCTTTAATAGGTTCCTCATTATTTAGAGAATTAAAAGCAAAATTAGATTATGAAAACCAAGTTCTAAAAATCAATAACATCGAAATACCATTTTTTTTCGACTTGAATCCCGCGAATTTTAAACCATTTAAACAAATTTGTCGAGATACTATTAAAATTCCGGTAAATGTAGAGAATGGCTCCGTTCTGTTACCCGAAATGAATGAGTCAAACTTTAGCACCCAAGATTCAATTGCTTTAGCGTGTAATGGTATTTGTACGGTTCCTATAGAAAGAAAAACTCCAAATTTAATTCCAATAAATTTTTACGAGCCAATGGAAGTCGAACCAATTGTAGCTTATGACGTACAATCCCAGTTACCTAAAGAAAACAAAGATGATACTTATATCGATTTGTCTAGCCTTATAAGAACATCTCATCTTAATGATGAAGAAAAAGGAAAACTACTACATTTATGTAAAAAATATAAAGACATTTTTTATAACGAAAATTCGGATTTAACGTTTACACACACTGTTAAACATCATATAAGAACACGAGACGAAACTCCCATTCATGTAAAGTCATATAGATATCCTTTTCATCTAAAAAACGAGATTCAGTCCCAAATTCAAAAACTTTTAGATAATAAAATAATTCGCCCTTCCATCTCGCCCTATTCAGCTCCGGTGTGGATCATCCCCAAGAAAATTGATTCTAGCGGTAAACGCAAATGGAGACTTGTTATAGACTATAGAAAATTAAATGCCAATACTATAGATGACAAGTACCCTTTACCACGCATAGAGGAAATATTGGACAATCTCGGAAAATGCACATATTTTAGCACTATTGATCTTGCTCAAGGGTTCCATCAGATAGAACTCACACCCGAGAGTATTGAAAAAACCGCCTTTACCGTTAACAATGGGCATTATGAGTACCTTCGGGTCCCGTTCGGATTGAAGAACGCGCCGAGCAGTTTTGAACGCATGATCGATAATATTTTCCGGGAATACTTGCATAAATTTTGTTTCGTCTACATGGACGATATAGTAATTTTCTCTAAGTCCATCCAAGAACATCTTATACACATAAAACAAGTTTTCCAAAAACTAAGGGAAGTAAATTTAAAGGTACAACTTGATAAGTGTGAATTTTTGCGTAAAGAGGTAGCTTTTCTCGGACATGTGATATCACGGGACGGGATAAGACCGAATCCCAATAAAATTGTGGCTATTCGAAACTACCCTCTTCCGAAAAATCAGAAGCAGATAAAATCCTTCTTAGGTTTGATTGGATATTACCGAAGATTTATAAAAAATTTCGCAAAAATCGTCCATCCATTAACGAAACGCCTCAAAAAAGACACTCCTATGAACATAGATGATCCCCTATACATCCAAGCTTTCGAGCATGCAAAAGAATTAATTTCTAACTCTCCTATTCTTGCTTACCCTGACTTTGAAAAAGAATTCTATTTAACGACCGATGCTAGCAACACAGCAATCGGAGCGGTTTTGTCCCAAGAACAAAAGCCTATCGCTTTTTATTCCAGAGCTCTCAATAGTGCAGAGAAAAATTATTCCACCATCGAAAAAGAGTTACTTGCTATTGTAACAGCCTGCAAACATTTTCGCCCTTATTTATTTGGCAGAAAATTCAGCATCGAAACCGATCACAAACCCCTAGTTTGGCTTTTCTCTATCAAAGAACCGAACTCTAGACTAGTAAAATGGCGTCTTAAACTAGAGGAATTCGAATATGATATTAAATACAAAAAAGGAAAGGACAACGTTGTTGCCGATGCCCTTTCGCGAATTCCGACTCAAGAAATTAACGCTATTGAAGTTGACTCCTTAGACCTTATGTCACTACTAAATAACGCCGAAGATTTGCAAGAACTTACCGACGAAGATTTACAAAGTCTTGGCATAGAATTACCCATTTCGAGAGATCCCGAAACAGATGCTACCGTGCACTCTTCTCAGGAACACCCTGTAGGTGTTATACCATTGACAGAAAAACCACTTAACGTTTACTCGCACCAAGTTATTTTCAAATATGGTCAAAAACACTCTATACAAAAACAAAAGATATTTAAAACTAAGGAAAGAACGATTGTTCATATTTTACAGAAACAAAAACATCGTGAAATAGAACGCTTTATGAAAGAATATCTTAACCCTAACGCTCTTACTGCATTTTATTTTTTGAATGAAGAATTAATGTTAGAAACTATAAATTACGTAAGAAATAATCTAAATTCCTCGATTAAATTAGTAAGGTGTGATAAAATGCTTAAAGACATAGAAAACCATTTAGATCAACAATCGCTTATCATAGATTATCATAGGTCGAATCATAATGGCGTTAACGAAACGTTTAATCATTTCAGAAACGAATATTGTTGGCCCAAAATGAAAGATCACATAAACGATATTATTAATAAATGTGAAACTTGTTTGAAAGGTAAATACGAACGAAATCCATATAAAGTTCCTTTCCAAGGCCCTTTGGTTGCGAAAAGACCCTTTGAGGTCATACATATTGATACCTTTTCTTTTAATAATTATAAGTTCCTTACGATTATTGATCTTTTTAGCAAATATGCCCAAGCATATTTTATAAAAGACGGAACCGGTCTTACTATAGTTAAAAAGTTAAGACACTATTTTACGCACCATAATTACGCTTTAAGGGTAGTTTGCGACCCCGGTAAGGAATTTGATAATAATGTACTAAAAGAATACCTAAAGACCTTTAAAATACAACTACACGTTACGTCCCCTCAGAATCCAAATTCAAATTCACCCATTGAGAGATTTCACTCAACAATCATCGAGAAAGTAAGATGTTTATTAATAGATAATCCTAAAGAAGATATTTTAGAACTAGTAACTACCGCACTTATAATTTATAATCAATCAATACACTCCACAACAGGCTATACACCTTTTCACCTCCTATATGGACCCTTTGATAAATTAGATCCTATAGATCCCACAGCTACAGTTTATGAGGAATATAATTCCAAAAGACTTAAAGAAATCATCCCCTTTTATGATCAGATATATAAGAAAACTAAAGAAAAATTAAGCAAAAATTTTGAAAAATTAAATGAAGCGCGAGAAAATGTACCCATTATAAATGAAGAAAAACTAGCTATAAAAACTCCTCGAGTGAAAAAACTAGATTCTCCTTACAAAATTCACAAAAATGTAAAACAAAAGGGTATAAAAATTAGTCTACCCCTTAGCAGAAAGAAACAAGCACACGTTAGTAATGTAAAACGAGTAAGGAAAAAATTTGTGTTTCAGAACGATACTAGCGCTCCTGGTACGTCCGATCCCGGCCCTTCAAATTCATCCCGCTAAAACTAATGGATATTTTAAAGACCCGATAGGTGTCGCTAAAATAATCAATCATTTTCATCGAATCTATTTTTATTTCAACCTTACTTTATTGGAAGAAAATTATCAAAATTGTATCAGAAATAGAGAATTGCTTAGTAAACATTCTTACCCCTATCAACAAATAATCAATAAGCAAATAAACGATATCGAAAATGAACTTTCTAAATTAACTCACTCTCGTAACAAAAGAGGTCTAATTAACGGTCTAGGATCTGTGATCAAAACAATAACAGGTAATCTCGATCAGGACGATCTCAAAGAAATTAACAAAAATTTAGATTTGTTATTTTCAAACCAAAATGGACTTATGTCACAAGTTTCCGACTTGGTATCTTTTGCTTCTCTAATAACTGATAGATTTGAACATGAACAAGACGTGATCAATAAAAACCTTGATCTCATTAAACAATCTTTTAAAGAGCTTAAGGAGTTTCAACATCAGATAGGTTTATACAGCTTTCAAAAATCTCTAAACGATAATCTTTTAGAGCACATAAAAATCCTTCAGAGAACAATTAGTCTTGCTTTTAATGGCCTTACTAATATAGAGATTTTCACTTCTCGTGATTTGACCCACATAAGTGACCATTTAAAACTAATCTATAGCAATGCTGAACTGATAAGCTTTGACCGCAATCACATATTTAAAATTTTAGAATTTACTCAACTTAATTTAATTGCATTTAGGGACACTATTGTATGTCAATTAAAAATCCCGATTTTACATCCGACCTCTGGCTCCTATTACCACATTATACCTGTCCCTCACCAAAATACCCTTCTTGTACCTCCGAGCTCTTATTACTTAGAGACTCCCGATAAGAACTTGTGGACCAAAGAACACTGCCCTAGAATTGAAGAAGCTATAATATGCAAAGATGAATTCTTCGAAGAAGACTGTTTCCTGAACCAGCTCAAGAACTGCACCCTTGCCAAAGTAATCAACCAATTTTCATACTCACTGCAGCTCTACAATGGCAACGTACTGGCAATAACCAATCAACCTCAAGAGTTCACAGAACAGTGTCCACAAAGTTTGAAAAGACATCGTTTAAAAGAAACCAGCGTGCTAACTGCCGTAGCCGAATGCAGAATAATAATCAATGGAAATACCTATGAAGACACCCATCAAAATATAACCTGGGAACAAGAAACATTGATTCCCCTCGATAAATCAATAGCGACGATCCAATATAGACCAATACATCTCAAGGACAACGTCAAGCTAAAGCAACATCTTCAGAAGATTCACTCTACCCGTATACACCCACTGGTACACAGCACCCATATAGGAATAACCATCTTTATCATTTTGTTTCTTGTGATAATAGCATTAATAGGTTACAGAAGAAAAAGCTGTTTACCGAAAATCAAGCATAATCGAAAGAACGAGGGCGTTCTTGTATCTGATGATGGAGGAGTTAAGTTAGAACGAAACCCTTTGGCCTAGTCGATCTCAACCAGTCATCATAAGGAAAGTGCAATGAACAGCTTACTCAGCATATTAAGTTACTTCGCATGTGATAGTGTTTCTACACAGCACGGAGTGTGTGATCTTGCTAGAGACGTTATAATCATTATTACGGAAACATTAGACGTGTTCACTGTAATCTTCATTCGCTCCTGTAATTTATACAACACTTGTAAAATTCAGAGCATTTATATTATTATAAGTAATTAGTTATTGAATGTAGTTTGCCTGTCTGTTTATATCTTAAATAAAACCTTTTTTAAAAGATTCCAATAAAATTGGAATACGTTATTATATATATATATATATATATTTCATAGTATATATTACCTTCAAAGTTGACAAGGCATGTCCACGTCTAAAATATAAGTTTAAACAACATACAATAAGAAAACAATAAAAATAACTACGATCATCCAACAAAAACCACCAAATAACATTACAATTATAACACACCTTGAGAAAACATTGCTAAAAGTGATAAGATAACTATTCATCTACAACAAGAAAGCTTTGTTAAATAAAATTTCGTTGATGTTTTTTTTTAAAGATCCTACTGCCTAGTTCCTCGGAAACCAACGTCAGTTTGTTATATAGTTTAACGCCAGTGAACGCATAGGAGACCTGGAACATTGTTAAGCGATGCGTTGGTGTAGTGAATTTGTCCCTATTTCTTGTATTGTGTCATCGAAGACCTGAGTGCCTAACATGTTCGCTTTGGTGACGTGGAAATGACACAGACACAGACATAAAATAATGTACACACACGGAGCGGTAAGTATTCTGTATTTTACAAACAAATCTCGGCAGCTTGTCGCTTTCGGCACACCAACCAACAGCCTAATCACTTCCTTCTGTTCCTGGAAGACCCTAGATGCAACACTTACGTCGTCACGCTATGAAAGTGCGCATGGTAAGTTAATAATGCTGCACTCTCTCCAACAACTATTTTAATCCTTCTTACAGAAAATATGGCAGTTGACAACCTAAGGCAAAGCGCATCAATGTGCGTAATCCAAGAAAAAATGACATCAACTACAAAATCCAGTAATGAAATAGTACCATGCCCAAGGAACTTTCTGGTGGTAAGTATAATTTTTTGAGTTTAGAAGAATTAATAACCAAACCGTTTGCCTTAAACCAAGCTTCAGTAACACCCAGACCGGCTACTGCTTTCCTGTTCAATACTTCCCTTTTTGCAGCTCAGTGTCATCTGCAAAAGCCTTTATGTTCTTGCGATGAAATTGGTTCATTAGGTTGTTTATATATATATATATATATATATATATATATATATATATATATATATATATATATATATATATATATATATATATATATATATAGAGAGAGAGAGAGAGAGAGAGAGAGAGAGAGAGAAAGAGAGAATAACAGAGGGCCCAATATAGACGCCTGAAGAACACCTTGTTTTATTGTATTTTTAAGTTTCTATTTGTTATTGCCAGGTTTCGTTATTAAACTGTTTCACATAATATTACCTAGCATTATTACCTAATTAAGTATTGTAAATTAAATCACAATATTTTTTTATCGTGAATCATTACGGAAAATTATGTTACAAGTAGAAGCCTACTGTTAGACTCCATGGTGTACTGCTTTTTGAACACTTTTTTTGTCATTTGTTTTCTGGTATTGGATTTCATAGACTTCTATCCGCAAAACAGTTTTCCTCAAAATTGTCAGTGCAATTATAAGATTGATACCTGTAGCTCAAAAACAAATGATAATCCAAAGTTGAGAATATCACAAAAAGATTACTCTGTAAAAAGTGTCCTGATAAGATGCAAGTCTTAAACATGTCAGATCGACGCCTACTTAGATATTGAAGAAAAAAGAAATCGACAAATTTAGGTTTTTTCAAAATAACTCGAAAACGAAAAGAGACAGGGCAAAATATAGTCATACTTGAAACGAGCATAAAATTCTACAAAACATTGCTAGTTTAACCGTCTCGCTAACTCTAATAATAACGGAGATAGCAATACATTTCCATCCAGTTTGGGGCACACTGTATATAAACATATAAAAATTTAAATGGACCCCGGATATGATTTCTAGGGATCCTAGTTCCTGATTCGAAAGTCGGGATCTTCCCATTTGTGAATTTTTTCTACGAAAATTCACTAAAATCTCGAATTTCGCGAAAAATTCTTAGGCTTGGGAACACTGATGTAATCCATAATTTAATCAAAGTTGATGCTTTCGCTAATGGTGATCTACGTACTTATGTATCTCTTTATGGGCTGCTTAAACCCTCTGGTTAATGTAAATTACGATATCGTATGTTTCTTTAATTTCCAATGAAATTCGAAGTTCAATTTATAACAGTTTTCAATCAGATAAACAACTTGTGTACACCATTTATTACTTTGGTTGATTTGTTTTCTCCGTTGTTTACAGATATCCGTTTCTGTGAGAAGTTACTTCCGTATACAACTTCCCATGACAGAACGAGGAAATATGATTTGAAAGGATAGTTCACACTTTCTGTCACAAAAATTATATTTCCATTTCAGCAATGAATTTGTTTCTCTTTTGCATTATCTTTCAGTATTAAGAATCATGGATTTAAAAAGGGAGAGTCGCTCTTTTCGGTGAAAATTCGTAAAGAAATGTTAATATTGTAGCTTAAAGTTTAGAAGAGATGGTTTAAATATTGATATGCTGGATTTTATGTATAAAGAACTTTCTTGGGTATGAAAATGAGTTAGTATAAGAGAAGTTTCACAAAGTTTCAACTTATGCAAAGTACAAAGCTCAGATGAGACTCAATTGTAGCGGCGAAGAAATATTTTTTTATAAATATATACTTGTTTGATCCAATGGTAGATTCGCTTCTATACTTTTCAACTTCTCCAAAAAGGTGATGGTCAAGGGAATGGGAAATATTTACTAAGTTTTTTACAGCGTTGTTTCAAGAGCGCTAAATATGACATTGAAAATGTTTTAGTGTTCCTATAAGTTATACAGTTATAATTTATTAGCTGTATTAACACGTCGAAGGTAATTTTTACGCCAAAAATACAACAAGCTCTCTTGCCAGCTTCAACAGAATTTTTTGTCCAAAGGAAATAATCTGTAGACGTTGCGCCAATTTTTTCGCTTTAAGTAAAATGAAATCACACAAAGAAATAGAACTAGACCGACACGTCGCATTTAGCATTGCCGAATGTTAAATGACTATTTAAAGTTTTGAGTAATGTTACTAGGACTTAATCAACTCCTATGTATGTATGTCTATATGTTTTTTTTATTTATGGACTACCTTACGTAGTCTTTCTAACTCCTGACACAGCCCTGGTACCGCTATCGCATTTCTTCAGAGCTGAGTCGTTTGATGGTTTCCCATGACTTCACTTCTTCGCCTTATTCCCTACATGCCCCGTCCTCTTGCGAGATTAGGGCTTCGGAGGCGGTTCCTCATTTGGTAAATTATCCATAGCTCTCCTCTTTTCCTGTTTTTCCTTCAGGATGCTCGTAACGAATATCTCTACGGCATTCCAGTTCTTCTCGTTATCTAACATTTGTGACTAGATTTTCTGCTGTAACTTCCTTCTGGTGCTCCCACTTTAGATTTTCGAACAGAGTGTGCTCCACATCATCGCATCTATCACCGCATTATATGCACGATGGGCTGTTGATGATAAATCTATAAAGATACGCCCGGAATTCCCCAATGCCTGAGTAAGGTAGTATCTCACCTGCCCATGTTTTCTTTCCACCCACCTGTATATCCTATGTATGCGGGGGTGGGTACAATGGCCTATTTCTTCTCCACTCCACCTAGACTGCCACCTTCCGAGAAGCCTTTCACGTGCCCTCCTTTTAATTTCAGCTTTGCCACTTCTGTTCTCTGGGAGTATAATTTCACGTCGCATCTCTTGACAGATTTCCCCCCGCTCCTTTACCAAGAGGTCTACTGGTGGTATACTGCTGAGTACCAAAATCGCATTCTCAGATACAGTTCTGTAGGTGGAAATAACCCTTAACGCACTACATCTTTGCACCAAAGCAAGCTTTTGCCTGATCACCCTTCTATCGACAGCTTCGGCCCAAACTGGTCATGCACTACGCTATTCAAAAGTCTTCTTTTTAATTCACCTGGTCCACCAATATTTGGCATAAGGCTTGCCAATTCAGCGGCGGTCTCTGCTGCTTTTGCTGCGGCCTTATCTACCTGTTCTCCGTAACGCCCCCACACCACCCCCACCCCCCACCTATCTGTATGCCTAGGTAGGTAAGTTATCTCTTCCACTGAATCACTTGTACATTTATCTCTAGATTGGGATTTTCAAATAATCTTTTATCTGTGATCAGGACTACCTCGGTTTTATTGTGACCAGCTTTCGGTCGTTCCCTGAGAGCCATCGATAAGCCCTAGAAATTTTAGCTGTTACAACCACTGCTGCGTCGTCAGCGAAGCCGACAATAGATGAATTTCTGGCATGTCCATCTGGAGAAATTCATCGTACATTACATTCCACAGAAATGTCCCGAGCACCGATCCCTGTGGAACACCCACCGTGACTTTGTACTCTGTTCTTTCGTCGGCTGCGCTGTATACTAGTTTTCCATCTCCTAGGTAGTCACTGACCATTTTGAGCAAATACGCAGGTGTTCCTATTTCTTCTAGTGGTCTCAGTATTGCATCCCACCTAGCGGTATTTAAGGCATTCTGTACATCCAATGTGACAAGCACGCAAAACTCTTTTTGTCTCCAGTTTCCCTGTTTCACTTTATCTGCAATGCTGACGACCTTTTAGATTGCATCTAATGTGGACCTTCCCTTCCTAAAACCGTATTGCTGCGGTGAAAGCCCCCCAGTCCCATCGATATGTGCCCCTAGCCTCTGCAACAGCATTATCTCGAATAATTTTCCTATTGTGTCTATCAGGCATATTGGCCTGTAGGAAAATGACTCATTAGACGGCTTATTACTCTTATGCCAGAGTATTAACATTTGCTGTTTCCATGTATTGGGGAATACTCTACAGACCAGATATGCGTTAAATACCTCCAAGAGCAACTCTGGCCAAACCCTCAAAACTACTGTGAAGATTTCATTTGGAATTTCATCTGGACCTGGGGCCTTGCCTGTTGGAATCTTTTTTCTAGCATTTTGCAATTCTTCCAGGGTAAACATGTGCTCCTAAGCAGCACTGCCATTTTGATACGGGTTGTTAGTCTCTTTTTCCCGTGGAAACAATTCTTTTTATATCTGCTGTAGCAAGGTAAGATCCGATGGACAGGGAATTTTTTGTTTCTGTGCCAGCTTTTTTGTAACCAGCTGGTAAGGCATTCCCCATGGGTCGTTTTCTTCCGGCATAGTTCTAACAAACACTTTCTTTTGCTGGCTTTTAAGGCCGTTCTTAATGATTTTCTGGCGCGCTTATACTCTGTTGCAGCTGTAAAGTCCTCGCTATTTCTTGTAGCCCTTCTTATAGCTGCCAAACCTTCCCTTTGAAGGTTGACAATTTCGCTTGTCCACCAGTAGACTGATTTTCTTCTTCTTCATCCCTTTTTCCGCTTGGGCATGGCTACATTACAAGCGTCCGTAACAATTCCCACTATGTACTTCACTAGCCTTGGTATATCCCATTGTCCCATTTCATCTATCGCCCATGGTACATGCTTTAATTTTGTTTCTTCAAGGTATGCTTTTATTCTGTCATCATCCAATCGGCTAAGTAGTCACCCATTTTCCCGATTTTTCTCCTATTGAGAAACCCTATTTTCCATTTCGTCTGAGATTCTTGTTCGTATCTTGCATAAGGAAAAACTATATATATTAAAGTAACCTCTTCCAGTACTTTCCACGTCGTTATTCTATATGCAGTACTCTCGGTGGCCAAGGAAATGTCTATAACCGAGCCTGTCTCTCCCCTTGTAAAGGTATAGGTGTTGCCCTTATTTAAGATCACCAGGCTGGTTTTGGCCAACCTCTCGGATATAATTATTCCTCTCCAGTCTATCCTTCTTGAATCCCACTCTGGTGATTTACAGTTAAAGTTTCCCGCAACCAAAATGCCAGTCTCTGCTGTTCTAATGCTGTCTTCTAGGCTTCCAATTCCCCTGCTTCCTAAACTCTTCTTCTGATGCATTGGGTGAGAAATAGCAAATGTACACTCGTAAGCCCTCCACGTATAATTGGTTTCCTATTCACACACTTTTGCAATCCTCATGTTTCTATTTTTTTACCATAATAACTGCCTTCCTTGTGACATCCTGAAGCTACATTCCAGTCTCCGGCTTTCAATACTGTTCACTTATGAGTAGGACGTATGCCCCCTTTTCCTCAGCTACCTGCACCGGGAGGTTTTGTGCTTCTCTTCCCCTGTCCAAGTTTATTTTAAGGAAACGTATCATCTTCTGCTTTTCCTCCTCACCTCCTCCTTGTACGCCGCACACTTCATGCCACCTAGCCTGTGCTTCGCGTCGACACTCCCTACTTCGGCACATAATGCGCAAAAAGGATCTACCTATTTACACTCCCTAGATTTATATCCCTCTTCACTACACTTCCAGCATATATTTTCTCTTCCTGGAACCATACATTCAGCTGCCTTGTGTCCAAACCTAAGGCATCTGAAACACTTTATCACTTGTGTCTGTTCTCTTATTCGGCACCGGACCCAGCCTATTTCGATTTTCTACATTTTAAGCATGGCTTCCATACATTTTGCTGGTACTCCAACGACCGCTATCTGTGTTTCAGCATATGCCTTTCTCAAGATATAAACCTTCATGTTTTTTGTGTATATCTCTTTTGTATTATTCTTTATCGCCTCCATCACATCTTCCTTGGTGACTGCTTCGTCAAAATCCATCATCTCCAGCGTGTATAGTTTGGAGAGGGTTTTTACTGCCCCCTTTCCATCTAACGTCTGCTCAATTGCACCTCGCAATCAGTCCATATTTCCACCTTTTTTTAGTTCTACAAGAATGTCTCCCGCTTTGGTGCGACGGAAGGCCGAAACCTCAGGTCCCATCTCTGCTGGACTTACTTTGCTCTTCATCTGTCTAAGAGCGTCTGCATAAGAGATTCCCTCGTTCACCTTCACAGCGATTGCCTCTGGTAAAAGTCTTGTCTTTCTCTGCCTTTGTGTAGCCTTTGTCTCCTGGTTCTTCCTAGTCTTTCGATGCCTTACCTCATGCCACATCCACTCTTGATCCGTGTGTTGTGCAGGTGTCATGGGCGCCGTCATGGACGTGTCCGTCTCACTCTCGTTTACCACTGGCCGTCTCGTATCCAACCTCGGTAGGATACTTCGTTGTGACTTTTTTGTAGATCGTTTCCTTTTACTTTCTGGAGATGCTGAGGCTCCTCTCTTTTTTTCCTGTCTGACTACAGTTATTCCGTTTTCTCTTTGCTTTCCGTCTACTTTAGGCACTTTGGCTCTCACTATATCCTCGCCAACACTCTTATTCTGCTCAGCCGTCCCCTGCTTCTTTGTGTTATCTTCTCTGATGTTTCTGATCAATACCCTGTTCTCTATCATCCTATTATAGTACACAGTTTCAACCAGAGCATCCCTAATAGTTTTGTGTATATTTCTTGTACCCGATACTACCACATTCATGGCCTCAATACTTTTGCCCATCTTTTTAAATATTTAATCTTGGGCTTTTTCAAAATCTTCTAGTTGCCTTAGATCAGCTATTTCCCTTTGGGTCACTCCTTCGGTCTGTACTTGAGCTGGTGGGAGCCCTTTACTAATGACGCTTGTATTTTCATGCACTATTGGATGTGTTCGCACGATACTATCCCTTCTCCTAAACGGGTCTGGACATTTCCCCGTAGATGTTACTTCTGCTACTGTTGTTGAGAATGGTCGATTGTCCCCCCACAATCAGTGGGACAGTCCTCTATTGCAGAGGAGTGGGATTCCCCGGCAATACCGGAACCCACCTGGGGTAGTATTGTGTTAGTTTTGTTTCCCATTCTAGTTGACTTTTATACCTACGTCAAGGTGTTGCAGGCTACAAGAACAGCCGTCCGCTCCGGATCAGTCGCTGACCAGGGAGCCGCCCACTCTGGGTCCGCCGCGCCCTGGATTTTAGTGTGTCTGTTTTTTGGTTCACCTCGGGTATTTGATTTCCCCAATACCACCCATATCTGAGAGGTGATCCCCTATCCGCCACCTGGGGAGGCCCCCGATAGGAGATACAGACAAAACTCCACACTATGTATGTATTTATGTATGTATGTATGAATGTATGTATGTAGGTATGAATGTATGTATGGATGAATGGATGGATGGATGAATGAATGGATGGATAGATATACAGGTATTTGTTCAATAACTCAAAAAATGGTTGGCCATTTTTGTAGAAACATAGAAATTCGTTTTCCTTCTGTAAATGGCATTAAAGTATTGGTCGGCCAGCCCAATCAAGCCTAATTTTTAAGGAACTATGAAGTTTTTTTTTAAGAAATTTTGTATCCTCTAAAATAATAAAATTATTTTGAATAAAACTGGTACACAAGTTAATAACAAATAAAGTTATTGACACCCGAAAAATGTTTATGAAAAGTCGCTGCCATAACACACTCGCTGCGACAGGACGATTTAATAAGTGAGTTTCATCAATAATTCCCTTAAAACTAGCAGGATATATCCGAACACTAAAATATTTTATTAAAATTCAACACATATCGAACCATCTAAATACTAATCTGTCAGTTGATGAAACAGATTATAGTACGCAGACTAGTAGAACAAAACCAGTTAGAATAATATTTCAAGAGTTTGCAAAAAAGTATAAAAATGCCACATATCAACCACTGATAATAATGCAGCCTAAAATGCCTCCGTGGTTAACAACGTCACCAGCTATCCACTGAAGGAAAAGTCACACTTAGTCAAAAACCTACGGGAAACTTTTCGATGAAGAAGCATCACTACTGGATAATGTGGGTTCCGCAATTGTAAGTGGTCACATTTGGCCCAGATTGCAGCCCAAAAATAAAGTTGCACATTTGTTAAATGCGCATTTTAAATACGTACCTAACAAAAAAGTAAATTATAGTCGGCCAAAAAATGAAGATGTTGCTTGAGTGGTTAATCCTTAACGTCGGACACACTATATACAAAGAGCAAGAAAATTCGGGAAACGCCTAATTTTCTCTCACATGGATAGTCAGAAATATACAAAGCTTGAGATAGACCTTTTTTAGGATACGGGGATTCCAGATTTGATATGTGCAATGTTGCCAGGTTTACCGTTTTTTAATGCAACACCCCGTATATTGTTTGATTATTGGAATCTACCCTTCAATACTAGTTCAAATATATGTAACACTTGAGGTTTAATGTAGTCAGAAAGGTCCTAAATAAATAAAACTGTCATTCCAAACTATTATTCAACAAAATTACAACGTACTTATTGAAAGATTATTACCTTGCTAAAAGAATGTCTAACTCAGTTACAACGTACTAATTGAAAGATGATTACATTAGTAAATGTGTGTGTGTGTTCTTGTTCTTTTAACGTCGGTTTATCTCCGCGACTATGGCCAATCACCGACGCCAGGAAGCAGTTTCACCTTAATATACTGTGAATTTTGCCGAATCCCTGCCTTTCTACAAGGAGGGCAAGGATCTTTAACGTGCCCAACATCGCATGGACACGGGACCGACAACTTTACGCCCCCTCCGAAGGGTGGAACGTGCCTTGCTCAAACACAAACTCGGTTGACGTATCCAGTACCCTTCGGTTCAGAAGCACACGTTTTTACCACTGAACCACCAAGGCTCTACACATTGATAAATAATGTCAACTTAATCATGTATTCAAAATGTGCTGCGTTAGTGATTTGTCAGTACACTAATCGATGATAGAATGCGTCTATTACATTTCTCCATGATTCTCTGCAATTTAATCGAGATTAATCGATAAATCGTTGCCTTAACTTTGCAAGGCCCCCGGTTTAGTTTTGTAAACTTTACTTTTTAAGTACCCCCAATAAAAATAGTCTTTAGGATTGAAATCTGGTGGACCAAGAGGCCATTTAATACTACATCGTCTGCCAATCCATCGTCTAGGTAATACCTCATCTAAATAACGCCGAACATTTACACCAAAATGAGCTGCTCTTGCTAAAACCATATCTGATTAAAATTGGCTCCTAACAGGTTTCTCATTGCAGGTGCAATTTCGTTTTTAAGTAGCATTTTATACTCATCAACGGTTAAATTTCTTTCGATAAAAATGGCCCCATTAACTGAGTACGCACTTTACCTGACCATACATTTACCATGTATGGTCTTTGTGTATGGTTTTCACGCCTCCACTGTAGATTTACGTCACTTTAATAGCTTAGATTAAGGCGATTTACATTCCCACACATTGTAAAGGTTGATTCGTCGAAAAAAGATTGTTAACGAAATTCCTGTCAGTTGCAATTTTTTCCATCATGACCTCACTAAACTGTAATCTACAGTCGAATTCATCTTCAATAAATTCTTGCAATATTTTAGATTTATATGGTTTGAATTTATCATCATGTACTTGTGCTGCTCTACGTGAAAATTTATGTGGATCTTCAACGAAACACCGTTTTTGGTCGACCTCTTCGGTATTCATCTTTTACACTTCCAGTTTCTTCAAATCGTTTTTTTTTACCGTCGCTTTGTGGATAGGAGCACGGTTGGGGAATGTATCATTAAACATGTTTGCTACTTCACTGTAAAATCTTGTTCTATCGCCGTAGCCTCTCACCATTAAAACATTAATTCGCTCTTTTCATTCAGTACTATCTTAGAGAATATTAATTTATCTTGCAGAACTCTTAAAAAACACGTCAAGTCATTGCCAGTTCCAGTTAATAATTTAATGTATTGTGAATGACGGAGGAAGTGGGAGGGCCACAGAACTCTCACTCTATACGGTAGAAACATCCCAATGGCCAAGGAGGTAAAATATCTTGGGGTCGTACTGGACTCCAAGCTAACAAGGAATGGTAACGTTGAGAAAATACTGCGTAAGGCAGCTATATGGGAAAACCTGGGGGCTAAGGCCTAGTATGGCCCACTGGCTGTACACAAGGGTGGTCAGACCATTGTTAACATACGCGGCACTGGTGTGGTGGCCTAAGGTAACACAATCCAGTGCCCAACAAAAACTAGGCAAGATCCAGAGGATGGCTTACTTCAGCATCACAGGTTTCAATCCCAACAGCCGCCATGGAGATGTTGCTGTATCTGCCACACTTAGGGGGGAGGCCTGGCTAGGACTATACAGACTAGCCTGCAATGATAGGCTGAAGAACAACCCAGGCTGCAGGGGCCACCGCAAGCAAAATTCAGGAGATCGTGAAGGAGCCCATGCTTGAAATGAGGTCAGACTTCGCGAGCTCACGAATCTGCAGGAATAACAAGTTTGCAGTGGTTTTCCCCGCCCACGAGGCATGGCAGGGGAGACGCCGGACCTACCACGGGACGCGCTCGTCAGGTTCACGGATGGAGCCGGTAGGGAGCGTGGGACGGGGGCAGGCGTTTAATCGGAAGGACCAAGGGTAAGTCACAGTATTTCCCTCAGAGCTCATGCAACGGTCTTTCAGGCCGAAATGTACGTCATATTACACTGCGTGCGAGAGAACAAGAGGAGGGGCTACACTAACAAGCGGATCCTCATAGCCACAGACAGCCAGGCAGTCCTTAAGACCCTAAAAAGCCCACGGGTAAATTCCAGGCTGGTAAGTGGATGCTGAGACGAGACGAGCGACCTGGCTGGAGAGAATGAGGTCACCCTCATCTGGGTGCCGGGTCACTCGGGGGTCAAACGCAATGAATAATCTGATAGTCTCGAGAAGAGAGCAGCAGAACAATTTATGGGCGCATCGAAGGGCACAGCCAGGGAACCATCAAGTCCTGGGTCAGGGAACAGCATATGGCATACTGGACAGATTTCATGTCACAACATTTATAAACGTTTTTCTTCAACGTTTGAGATGTTATTGTTGACTTTCATAGTTCCCTCATAATAGTTATTTTTTATGAAATTTGGTAGGTACAATTTTGAAGAATAGCGAATCCAGTGGCGTACTTATTTCTTCCGTAAACGTTTTTAAAAATTTTGACATATTAAAATAGTTTTAGAAGCCCGTGATCGAATGACATAGGAAACAAATTTCACAGGATCTATAGACTTCTTCATTTTCTATCTTTTGAGATCCCGTTAAAAAAATCGCATTATAAATACAAGTTACAGGCGTGTCTCCATATGAGAAGGGTCACACAAATAAACCTCTCTGAAATGGTTATAATAGTTCTTCTTTTTGATGAAATTTGGCATATATCTATTTTGAGGGATGACTAATGCAGTGGCTTACAATTTTTTTCTCTGAAAACGTCGCTAAGCCTTTTTCCCATTTGTTGACATAGAAAAACTGCATTAGTAGATGTTCAGGTGACATGGAGAACAATTTTCACAACATTAATAGAGTTTTTCATCTTATATCTTTTTATGTTTTGTTCATCAAAATCTAATAATAAATACAAGGGTGTGTCCATTCAAAATGGGCCACACTGTATGTATATATATATATATATATATATATATATATATATATATATATATATATATATATATATATATATATATATATATATATATATATACATACAGGGTGATTCATAAGTGGTGACCAAAAATGAAACCCCATGTTCTTTGAACAATTTTAGAGAGAGTATGTCCTATACAAAATTTTCCTATAATGCTTCATTAAAAAGATACAGGGTGTTGAAGTTGAATTTTAAAAAATGAAATTTCCCAATTTTTTAAAAAGTAGCACATATATATTGCTGAAACTTCGCATGTGTAGGCTGCTATGTAAGGCGCGTATTCTACCATAACAATTGAATCGGCTAATCCAGCAGTGGCGCGTGTACCCACATGTCTCAAGAAAAAAACGAGTAAGCCAATGATATTTTTTTTATTTTTTATTTTTTTAATCTTGCTTTCATTCGTGAACAAAATGACTCTCTTGATAATTTTCTGTACGACGTTTATTTTACGAGATAGCAATGTTTTAGAGCACAGTTCATGATTTTTAACCAGTCGTTGTTTGGTAGAAAATCGCAATGATACACTTTTACCAGGCTTATAGTAATCTATTTATTACAATAAATTTTCAAAAATGCCTCCATTGGCCTGAATACACGCACGACATCTTTTTAATATGGAAAATGTAATGTCTTGAAGATTCATTGTTGTTTGAATATGACGAAAATCATTATTTATCAGTTGTTGTAGCTGCTCTGGTGTATTTATTTGTTCACTGTAGACCAGTCGCTTAAAATCACCCCAAAGATAGAAGTCAAGTGGGTTTAAGTCCGGTGATCTTGCAGGCCAATGTATTGGTCCAGTTCTGCCAATCCATCTTTCATTATAATGTTCATGTAGCCATGTAACAACGTTTCGACTATGATGCGCTGGTGCACCGTCATGCAGGTACCACATTATACATCTTGTTGCTAGTGGAATGTCATCTAGAATGTTTTCTACACGGTTTTCTAGGAGCGCTAAGTACGAAGATCCATTAAAACGTTGTGGCAGGACTTCCATGAACAGTGAGCCGTTAAAAATATCACACCATAAATTAATGGAAAATCTATGTTGAAATGTGCGAGACCTTGTTGCATGTAGATTTTTCAATGACCAGACATGCTCATTATGAGAATTATAAATACCATTTCTTGTAAATGTTGATTCGTCGGACCAGAAGATTAGATTAGAGAATAAGATATTTTGATTGTTCATTTCCAACATCCATTCGCAAAAGACTCGTCGATGCACATTATCTCCAGGTAGAAGGCAATGAACATTCTGTCGATGATATGGATGTAAGGCTTCTCGCTGTAAAGTTCTCCAAACAAAGCTTTGAGAATATTGTAACTGCGTGGCAATCCTCCGAGTACTTGTAGAAGGTTGATCCATCACTGCATCACCACTCTCTCTCTTCGTCTTCAAGTTGGTGTTGTCTTCTACCATTAGCTCTAGCGTCAGGTCAGGTCAGGTTGTCCTATACCGCACTGCCGAAGTCTTGAAAACGATCGAGAAAAAACCCTTGGTGTAGGTTGACGGTGAGTGGGAAACCTACGTTGATATTCCCGACAAGCAGCTAGAGCATTTCCATCAGCATATCCGTAGATAAAAATTATATCTGCATACTCTTCTGAGGTGTACTCCATTATAAGAAGTAAAAGAGTAGAAAATTTTGCAATTTTATAAAGTTTACCACTTACACCTATTCAAAATAATAACTTGTTAACCTAAACGTCAAGTGACATTTAATGACAATTTTGGCAAACCAGACTATTACTTACTAAAGTACAACAAAGATAATCGTCGTATAAAAAATTATCAAGACATTAAATTTTCCATATTAAAAAGATGTCGTGCGTGTATTCAGGCCAATGAAGGTATAAAAGTGTATCATTGCGATTTTCTACCAAACAACGACTGGTTAAAAATCATGAACTGTGCTCTAAAACACTTACCTGATTCATTGCTTACTCGTAAAATAAGCGTCGTACAGAAAATTATCAAGAGAGTCATTTTGTTCAGGAATAAAAATAAGATTCAAAAATAAAAATAAAAAAAAATATCATTGGCTTACCCGTTTTTTTCTTGAGGGATAACCAATGACATGTGGGTACGCGCGCCACTGCTGGATTAGCCGATTCAATTGTTATGGTAGAATACGCGCCTTACATAGCAGCCTACACATGCGAAGTTTCAGCAAAATATATGTGTTACTTTTTAAAAAATTGGGAAATTTTATTTTTTGAAATTCAATTTCAACACCCTGTATCTTTTTAATGAAGCATTATAGGAAATTTTTTATGGGACATACCCTCTCTAAAATTGTTTAAAGAACATGGGGTTTCATTTTTGGTCACCACTTATGAATCACCCTGTATATATATATATATATATATATATATATATATATATATATATATATATATATATATATATATATATATATATATATATATATATTTACATGGAAAGTTTGTGTATGAGAAGATCATTGCACAAGCTGATAAAACGTAGATTTAAAAATTATGTAAATCATGGCTATATGCTATTACGACAAAAGTAAAACATGCAAATATAGAGCAGATCTAGGACAAGAAAATAGGTAAAATGCGCCACTGAGACTTTTCCAGTTTTGGTAATAATGTGTAAATAGGATACACTTTTTATTGACATACATTTGGTGATGAATTTATGTCAAAAATCAACCCAAACAACTTTTTATATGTATTGTGCGTTATTAATATAATTATAATCAGAAGTTGCGAAAGCCTACCATCTTGATAAGTTGCCTTATTTTTAACGTCCAGATTGCTGTGAGAAGACTGAGTTTGTTCAAAAAATAAATTACATTAGATTCTGACGTATAAGATATGCATTTGATAAAATCCTACACATATAGATATTATGCAAGCCTGTGTAACTCCATTATCAAATATATTTCTTAGATATCGACATTCGTAAATATATTCAATACACAAGGTCGTCTATCGTCCGTTTCTGTTGTACTCACACCTACGTAATAATTATGTATAGACTTTTATATACTGCACAACAAAATATTGCGCCACCTACAACTTGGCTTTGTCTGCCGTGGTATGCAGGTAAGACAACAATATATAGAAGCAACAAAAAGTAAATGCATCAAGCACCATAGTGGAAATGTATTTCGAGAAAAGGAATACATAACTGAACTTTAAAAAGCCTATAGACAGGATACGACAAAAGTCTTGCGTCAAACGATGTATTGTCTTAAGGGATACGACCTGAGGAACAGAAACTCAAGAGTTCCCATATCATATTTCAATCCAAGTTTTACAGTGTTTTTGATTTTTAGCAGTGGTTTGTGAGTGGGGAGCTTAATGTAATAGTTTTAACGACAACCTGTGTCATGTTGGGTGTCATTCAAAGATATTTTTTGTGAATCTGACAGTATACCACAAACACAATTTTCAAGATAAATCAAAAAAATTGAGAAAATAAATTTGTATTGCTTTACCATCAAAAGCTAGTAGAAATTAGTATCCTTAATAAATCAAATTCGAAAAGTCCAAGAAAAATCAGCCGTAAAAACAAAATTGATTCTATTATTTTTCACGTTCTATTTTGAAATTCTAAAAGCAAGTATCTAAAAAAGTAATGAGTAGATTTTACAATTGCAGCCTCGGATAGAGAATCAAAAGAGTTTTCGTAAAACGTGCCTCTTAACCTTGAACCTTTCATATTCAAGATAAGGGGTCATAGTCTCCCCCGCAAGGGGTTGAAGACTACAAATTCTGTTAGGGTTTAAAAAAGTGTCCCCTCTCAAGCAAAACCGACCTGTTTGAAGGTTTTTCAAAATTCTCTGCAGTTCTCCGAAAAACCTTTTACAATAGATACCCTGTATATATATATATATATATATATATATATATATATATATATATATATATATATATATATATATATATATATATATATATATATATAGTCTGAAACTGACCTTGGCATTGTGGGATACTAAATGGCGCTCATTTAAACAATTTAATTTAAATCAAAAATTTTAAATATCTCTACAAATACAAAGGTAGGTTTTAAGTCTTACAACACGACGCGTAATTTATTATTTAACGCGAAAGAAAAATCTTGTTTATTGACAAAAGCTGGAGTTTATAAATTAGCTTGTATACATTGTAATGCAATCTACATAGGCCAAACTTCTAAAAATTTTAACACACGATACAAAGAACATATTTCTGCATTTAGAAATAGCCACGCTGACAAATCTACATTTGCAAAACATATTATTGATACCCAACATAGACCTCCGCCATTTGTGTTTTATTTTAATTTTAAATTTTAAAGAATTTTTTGATCAAAACATCATAACATAGCATCAGATCTTTATTTGTGGTTATCATGATTTCGTGATGAATCAATTTTTATCTATCTGAGGATGCTGCCAAGAGCAGCGAAACCGGTTACAGAAGCGTTGAAGAACATTCTAGAACATCTAGAATTCAGAAGGTCCTCTTGTTCAAGTTAGCTTACGCGCTGGCTACGTCCTTCACTTACAGAAATCAAACCCAACAATGAAGCCAGAGAAGTAGTCTCCCAGTCTGTATGTGTTTTGGACCAGTTTCACCAAGTAAGGACAACAACAATCAATGAAGAAAAGCTTTTTTTACATAGAACTCGCTCGTGAAAACCTTTGCCTTGATACCCAGAACAAGGGGGTTGTTGAGAAAGATATATTCCGCCATATTGCCTCGGCTATCATTTTACATTTATGAGAGCGCTTCCTAACCAACCGTATTTCACTCGTGAAGCCCATTCATTTGATACCCATATTAATGGTTCCTGAGAAAGAAATATTCCGCCGTCTTGCGCGGACCGCCTTTGTAAATTTACAAAAGCGTTATTGTATTTTACTTATAAAGCCCTTCAATTAGATACCCATGTCAGGCGAATTATGAGAACAGAAAAAAATCCGAAATTTTGGATCATCCGCCATATTAAATTTATGATAATGGCGGATACCCTATCTTGCATTGTCACCTGACAAATTTCAGTCCAATCACATAAGGGAAACTGGTTCAACATTGGCTTGCAAGATTCGACCTAAACATACAAACAACTGAAATTAAATGAAAGCTTGTAATAATTAGCTTCAACTACGAAAAATTCATAACTTTAAAAGAATAAACATAATTATTTTAGGTATTTGGAAATGTTATGTCGCCTCTTTTCGATGCGATGTCCTAGGAGATGGGGGGGGGGGAATTAATTTCGCCATGGAAGCAAGCCCGCCGCTGAAAAGGGAGACAAGTCAGATCTAGGCGATCATCGGCCAATTTCCATTCTATTAGTTTTGTCCAAAATTATTGAAAAGTTATCAATGTAGCTATGAAATGCATCGAAAAATGAAACATCCTATGTGATCGCCAATATGGATTGTTTTAAAACCGATCCACTGCCGATATTCTCACATACCTACGTTACAAGTCTTTGAAGTTTTGCATTTGAAAAAATTAAAGAAAGTCAGGTAAATATGTTGGATACTTCTAAAGCATAGTCTGCAATTAATGAAAGGATTTGGTTTTCATTAACTCTTTTATTAAGAGTTTATATATTAGTGAATTTTTATATGTTTATATATATATATATATATATATATATATATATATATATATATATATATATATATATATATATATATATATGTATCCGTCTGATAACTCAAAAAATAATTAACCGATTTCGATGAAACTCGGCAAGTGCCTTTCTTTTATTAATAGCTTGGATGAGTTCGTTGGCCAAGAAAATCGGACAGTGTTTTCCGGGAAAATTTTGAGTTTTCTTTCAAAAAAAAATTTTTGCCGAAAATTTCGATAAAATTTGGTCTACATA